>CAVMGF010000003.1:1200000-1800000 GCA_963680875.1 Bathymodiolus brooksi
AGGTTTTTAGTGGGGTTCATGTAAAGTTTAAGTTCTATTATGTTTGTAGTGCGATTCATGTATAGTTTAGGTTCTATCAGGTTTTTAGTGGGGTTCATGTAAAGTTTAGATTCTATCAGGTTTTTAGTAGGGTTCATGTAAAGTTTAAGTTCTATTATGTTTGTAGTGCGATTCATGTATAGTTTAGGTTCTATCAGGTTTTTAGTGGGGTTCATGAAAAGTTAGGTTCTATCAGGTTTTTAGTGGGGTTCATGTAAAGTTTAAGTTCTATCAGGTTTTTAGTGGGGTTAATGTAAGCTTTAGGTTCTATCAGGTTTTCAGTCAGATTCATGTATAGTTTAGGTTCTATCAGGTTTTAAGTGGGGTTCATGTAAAGTTTAAGTTCTATCAGGATTTCAGTGGGGTTAATGTAAAGTTTAAGGTCTATCAGGTTTTTAGTGGGATTCATGTAAGGTTTAGGTTCTATCAGGTTTTTAGTGAAGTTCATGTAAAGTTTAGGTTTCATCAGACTTTTACGGGGGTTCATGTAAGGTTTAGGTTCTATCAGGTTTTCATTGAAGTTCATGTAAAGTTTAGGTTTCATCAGGTTTTTAGTGGGGTTCATGTAAAGTTTAGGTTCTATCAGGTTTTTAGTGGGATTCATGTAAAGTTTAAGTTATATCAGGTTTTTAGTGAGGTTCATGTAAAGTTTAGGTTCTATCAGGTTTTTAGTGGGGTTTATGTAAAGTTTAGGTTCTATCAGGTTTTTAGTGGGATTCATGTAAAGTTTAAGTTATATCAGGTTTTTAGTGAGGTTCATGTAAAGTTTAGGTTTCATCAGGTTTTTGGTGGGGTTCATGTAAAGTTTAGGTTCTATCAGGTTTTTAGTGGGGTTCATGTAAAGTTTAAGTTCTATTATGTTTGTAGTGCGATTCATGTATAGTTTAGGTTCTATCAGGTTTTTAGTGGGGTTCATGTAAAGTTTAGGTTCTATCAGGTTTTTAGTAGGGTTTATGTAAAGTTTAGGTTCTATCAGGTTTTTAGTGGGATTCATGTAAAGTTTAAGTTATATCAGGTTTTTAGTGAGGTTCATGTAAAGTTTAGGTTCTATCAGGTTTTTAGTGGGGTTCATGTAAAGTTTAGGTTTCATCAGGTTTTTGGTGGGGTTCATGTAAAGTTTAGGTTCTATCAGGTTTTTAGTGGGGTTCATGTAAAGTTTAAGTTCTATTATGTTTGTAGTGCGATTCATGTATAGTTTAGGTTCTATCAGGTTTTTAGTGGGGTTCATGTAAAGTTTAGGTTCTATCAGGTTTTTAGTAGGGTTCATGTAAAGTTTAAGTTCTACCAGGTTTTTAGTGGGGTTCATGTAAGGTTTAGATTCTATCAGGTTTTCAGTGGGGTTCATGTAAAGCTTAGGTTTCTATCAGATTTTTAGTGGGGTTCATGTAAAGTTTAAGTTCTATTATGTTTGTAGTGCGATTCATGTAAAGTTTAGGTTCTATCAGGTTTTTAGTGGGGTTCATGTAAAGTTTAGGTTCTATCAGGTTTTTAGTGGGGTTCATGTAAAGTTTAAGTTCTATCAGGTTTTTAGTGGGGTTAATGTAAGCTTTAGGTTCTATCAGGTTTTCAGTCAGATTCATGTATAGTTTAGGTTCTATCAGGTTTTAAGTGGGGTTCATGTAAAGTTTAAGTTCTATCAGGATTTCAGTGGGGTTAATGTAAAGTTTAAGTTCTATCAGGTTTTTAGTGGGATTCATGTAAGGTTTAGGTTCTATCAGGTTTTTAGTGAAGTTCATGTAAAGTTTAGGTTTCATCAGACTTTTAGGGGGGTTCATGTAAGGTTTAGGTTCTATCAGGTTTTCAGTGAAGTTCATGTAAAGTTTAGGTTTCATCAGGTTTTTAGTGGGGTTCATGTAAAGTTTAGGTTCTATAAGGTTTTTAGTGGGATTCATGTAAAGTTTAAGTTATATCAGGTTTTTAGTGAGGTTCATGTAAAGTTTAGGTTCTATCAGGTTTTTAGTGGGGTTTATGTAAAGTTTAGGTTCTATCAGGTTTTTAGTGGGATTCATGTAAAGTTTAAGTTATATCAGGTTTTTAGTGAGGTTCATGTAAAGTTTAGGTTCTATCAGGTTTTTAGTGGGGTTCATGTAAAGTTTAGGTTTCATCAGGTTTTTGGTGGGGTTCATGTAAAGTTTAGGTTCTATCAGGTTTTTAGTGGGGTTCATGTAAAGTTTAAGTTCTATTATGTTTGTAGTGCGATTCATGTATAGTTTAGGTTCTATCAGGTTTTTAGTGGGGTTCATGTAAAGTTTAGGTTCTATCAGGTTTTTAGTAGGGTTCATGTAAAGTTTAAGTTCTACCAGGTTTTTAGTGGGGTTCATGTAAGGTTTAGATTCTATCAGGTTTTCAGTGGGGTTCATGTAAAGCTTAGGTTTCTATCAAATTTTTAGTGGGGTTCATGTAAAGTTTAGGTTCTATCAGGTTTTTAGTGGGATTCATGTAAAGTTTAAGTTATATCAGGTTTTTAGTGAGGTTCATGTAAAGTTTAGGTTCTATCAGGTTTTCAGTGGGGTTCATGTAAAGTTTAGGTTTCATCAGGTTTTTATTGGGGTTCATGTAAAGTTTAGGTTCTATCAGGTTTTTAGTGGGGTTCATGTAAAGTTTAAGTTCTATTATGTTTGTAGTGCGATTCATGTATAGTTTAGGTTCTATCAGGTTTTTAGTGGGGTTCATGTAAAGTTTAGATTCTATCAGGTTTTTAGTAGGGTTCATGTAAAGTTTAAGTTCTATTATGTTTGTAGTGCGATTCATGTATAGTTTAGGTTCTATCAGGTTTTTAGTGGGACTCATGAAAAGTTAGGTTCTATCAGGTTTTTAGTGGGGTTCATGTAAAGTTTAAGTTCTATCAGGTTTTTAGTGGGGTTAATGTAAGCTTTAGGTTCTATCAGGTTTTCAGTCAGATTCATGTATAGTTTAGGTTCTATCAGGTTTTAAGTGGGGTTCATGTAAAGTTTAAGTTCTATCAGGATTTCAGTGGGGTTAATGTAAAGTTTAAGGTCTATCAGGTTTTTAGTGGGATTCAGGTAAGGTTTAGGTTCTATCAGGTTTTTAGTGAAGTTCATGTAAAGTTTAGGTTTCATCAGACTTTTAGGGGGGTTCATGTAAGGTTTAGGTTCTATCAGGTTTTCAGTGAAGTTCATGTAAAGTTTAGGTTTCATCAGGTTTTTAGTGGGGTTCATGTAAAGTTTAGGTTCTATCAGGTTTTTAGTGGGATTCATGTAAAGTTTAAGTTATATCAGGTTTTTAGTGAGGTTCATGTAAAGTTTAGGTTCTATCAGGTTTTTAGTGGGGTTCATGTAAAGTTTAGGTTTCATCAGGTTTTTGGTGGGGTTCATGTAAAGTTTAGGTTCTATCAGGTTTTTAGTGGGGTTCATGTAAAGTTTAAGTTCTATTATGTTTGTAGTGCGATTCATGTATAGTTTAGGTTCTATCAGGTTTTTAGTGGGGTTCATGTAAAGTTTAGGTTCTATCAGGTTTTTAGTAGGGTTTATGTAAAGTTTAGGTTCTATCAGGTTTTTAGTGGGATTCATGTAAAGTTTAAGTTATATCAGGTTTTTAGTGAGGTTCATGTAAAGTTTAGGTTCTATCAGGTTTTTAGTGGGGTTCATGTAAAGTTTAGGTTTCATCAGGTTTTTGGTGGGGTTCATGTAAAGTTTAGGTTCTATCAGGTTTTTAGTGGGGTTCATGTAAAGTTTAAGTTCTATTATGTTTGTAGTGCGATTCATGTATAGTTTAGGTTCTATCAGGTTTTTAGTGGGGTTCATGTAAAGTTTAGGTTCTATCAGGTTTTTAGTAGGGTTCATGTAAAGTTTAAGTTCTACCAGGTTTTTAGTGGGGTTCATGTAAGGTTTAGATTCTATCAGGTTTTCAGTGGGGTTCATGTAAAGCTTAGGTTTCTATCAGATTTTTAGTGGGGTTCATGTAAAGTTTAAGTTCTATTATGTTTGTAGTGCGATTCATGTAAAGTTTAGGTTCTATCAGGTTTTTAGTGGGGTTCATGTAAAGTTTAGGTTCTATCAGGTTTTTAATGGGATTCAAGTAAAGTTTAAGTTATATCATGTTTTTAGTGAGGTTCATGTAAAGTTTAGGTTCTATCAGATTTTTAGTGGGGTTCATGTAAAGTTTAGGTTTCATCAGGTTTTTAGTGGGGTTCATGTAAAGTTTAGGTTCTATCAGGTTTTTAGTGGGATTCATGTAAAGTTTAAGTTATATCAGGTTTTTAGTGAGGTTCATGTAAAGTTTAGGTTCTATCAGGTTTTCAGTGGGGTTCATGTAAAGTTTAGGTTTCATCAGGTTTTTATTGGGGTTCATGTAAAGTTTAGGTTCTATCAGGTTTTTAGTGGGGTTCATGTAAAGTTTAAGTTCTATTATGTTTGTAGTGCGATTCATGTATAGTTTAGGTTCTATCAGGTTTTTAACGGGGTTCATGTAAAGTTTAGATTCTATGAGGTTTTTAGTAGGGTTCATGTAAAGTTTAAGTTCTATTATGTTTGTAGTGCGATTCATGTATAGTTTAGGTTCTATCAGGTTTTTAGTGGGGTTCATGAAAATTTTAGGTTCTATCAGGTTTTTAGTGGGGTTCATGTAAAGTTTAAGTTCTATCAGGTTTTTAGTGGGGTTAATGTAAGCCTTAGGTTCTATCAGGTTTTCAGTCAGATTCATGTATAGTTTAGGTTCTATCAGGTTTTAAGTGGGGTTCATGTAAAGTTTAAGTTCTATCAGGATTTCAGTGGGGTTAATGTAAAGTTTAAGGTCTATCAGGTTTTTAGTGGGATTCATGTAAGGTTTAGGTTCTATCAGGTTTTTAGTGAAGTTCATGTAAAGTTTAGGTTTCATCAGACTTTTAGGGGGGTTCATGTAAGGTTTAGGTTCTATCAGGTTTTCAGTGAAGTTCATGTAAAGTTTAGGTTTCATCAGGTTTTTAGTGGGGTTCATGTAAAGTTTAGGTTCTATCAGGTTTTTAGTGGGATTCATGTAAAGTTTAAGTTATATCAGGTTTTTAGTGAGGTTCATGTAAAGTTTAGGTTCTATCAGGTTTTTAGTGGGGTTTATGTAAAGTTTAGGTTCTATCAGGTTTTTAGTGGGATTCATGTAAAGTTTAAGTTATATCAGGTTTTTAGTGAGGTTCATGTAAAGTTTAGGTTCTATCAGGTTTTTAGTGGGGTTCATGTAAAGTTTAGGTTTCATCAGGTTTTTGGTGGGGTTCATGTAAAGTTTAGGTTCTATCAGGTTTTTAGTGGGGTTCATGTAAAGTTTAAGTTCTATTATGTTTGTAGTGCGATTCATGTATAGTTTAGGTTCTATCAGGTTTTTAGTGGGGTTCATGTAAAGTTTAGGTTCTATCAGGTTTTTAGTAGGGTTTATGTAAAGTTTAGGTTCTATCAGGTTTTTAGTGGGATTCATGTAAAGTTTAAGTTATATCAGGTTTTTAGTGAGGTTCATGTAAAGTTTAGGTTCTATCAGGTTTTTAGTGGGGTTCATGTAAAGTTTAGGTTTCATCAGGTTTTTGGTGGGGTTCATGTAAAGTTTAGGTTCTATCAGGTTTTTAGTGGGGTTCATGTAAAGTTTAAGTTCTATTATGTTTGTAGTGCGATTCATGTATAGTTTAGGTTCTATCAGGTTTTTAGTGGGGTTCATGTAAAGTTTAGGTTCTATCAGGTTTTTAGTAGGGTTCATGTAAAGTTTAGGTTCTATCAGGTTTTTAGTGGGATTCATGTAAAGTTTAAGTTATATCAGGTTTTTAGTGAGGTTCATGTAAAGTTTAGGTTCTATCAGGTTTTCAGTGGGGTTCATGTAAAGTTTAGGTTTCATCAGGTTTTTATTGGGGTTCATGTAAAGTTTAGGTTCTATCAGGTTTTTAGTGGGGTTCATGTAAAGTTTAAGTTCTATTATGTTTGTAGTGCGATTCATGTATAGTTTAGGTTCTATCAGGTTTTTAGTGGGGTTCATGTAAAGTTTAGATTCTATCAGGTTTTTAGTAGGGTTCATGTAAAGTTTAAGTTCTATTATGTTTGTAGTGCGATTCATGTATAGTTTAGGTTCTATCAGGTTTTTAGTGGGGTTCATGAAAATTTTAGGTTCTATCAGGTTTTTAGTGGGGTTCATGTAAAGTTTAGGTTCTATCAGGTTTTTAATGGGATTCATGTAAAGTTTAAGTTATATCAGGTTTTTAGTGAGGTTCATGTAAAGTTTAGGTTCTATCAGATTTTTAGTGGGGTTCATGTAAAGTTTAGGTTTCATCAGGTTTTTAGTGGGGTTCATGTAAAGTTTAGGTTCTATCAGGTTTTTAGTGGGATTCATGTAAAGTTTAAGTTATATCAGGTTTTTAGTGAGGTTCATGTAAAGTTTAGGTTCTATCAGGTTTTCAGTGGGGTTCATGTAAAGTTTAGGTTTCATCAGGTTTTTATTGGGGTTCATGTAAAGTTTAGGTTCTATCAGGTTTTTAGTGGGGTTCATGTAAAGTTTAAGTTCTATTATGTTTGTAGTGCGATTCATGTATAGTTTAGGTTCTATCAGGTTTTTAGTGGGGTTCATGAAAAGTTAGGTTCTATCAGGTTTTTAGTGGGGTTCATGTAAAGTTTAAGTTCTATCAGGTTTTTAGTGGGGTTAATGTAAGCTTTAGGTTCTATCAGGTTTTCAGTCAGATTCATGTATAGTTTAGGTTCTATCAGGTTTTAAGTGGGGTTCATGTAAAGTTTAAGTTCTATCAGGATTTCAGTGGAGTTAATGTAAAGTTTAAGGTCTATCAGGTTTTTAGTGGGATTCATGTAAGGTTTAGGTTCTATCAGGTTTTTAGTGAAGTTCATGTAAAGTTTAGGTTTCATCAGACTTTTAGGGGGGTTCATGTAAGGTTTAGGTTCTATCAGGTTTTCAGTGAAGTTCATGTAAAGTTTAGGTTTCATCAGGTTTTTAGTGGGGTTCATGTAAAGTTTAGGTTCTATCAGGTTTTTAGTGGGATTCATGTAAAGTTTAAGTTATATCAGGTTTTTAGTGAGGTTCATGTAAAGTTTAGGTTCTATCAGGTTTTTAGTGGGGTTTATGTAAAGTTTAGGTTCTATCAGGTTTTTAGTGGGATTCATGTAAAGTTTAAGTTATATCAGGTTTTTAGTGAGGTTCATGTAAAGTTTAGGTTCTATCAGGTTTTTAGTGGGGTTCATGTAAAGTTTAGGTTTCATCAGGTTTTTGGTGGGGTTCATGTAAAGTTTAGGTTCTATCAGGTTTTTAGTGGGGTTCATGTAAAGTTTAAGTTCTATTATGTTTGTAGTGCGATTCATGTATAGTTTAGGTTCTATCAGGTTTTTAGTGGGGTTCATGTAAAGTTTAGGTTCTATCAGGTTTTTAGTAGGGTTTATGTAAAGTTTAGGTTCTATCAGGTTTTTAGTGGGGTTCATGTAAAGTTTAGGTTTCATCAGGTTTTTGGTGGGGTTCATGTAAAGTTTAGGTTCTATCAGGTTTTTAGTGGGGTTCATGTAAAGTTTAAGTTCTATTATGTTTGTAGTGGGGTTCATGTAAAGTTTAGGTTTCATCAGGTTTTTGGTGGGGTTCATGTAAAGTTTAGGTTCTATCAGGTTTTTAGTGGGGTTCATGTAAAGTTTAAGTTCTATTATGTTTGTAGTGCGATTCATGTATAGTTTAGGTTCTATCAGGTTTTTAGTGGGGTTCATGTAAAGTTTAGGTTCTATCAGGTTTTTAGTAGGGTTCATGTAAAGTTTAAGTTCTACCAGGTTTTTAGTGGGGTTCATGTAAGGTTTAGATTCTATCAGGTTTTCAGTGGGGTTCATGTAAAGCTTAGGTTTCTATCAGATTTTTAGTGGGGTTCATGTAAAGTTTAAGTTCTATTATGTTTGTAGTGCGATTCATGTAAAGTTTAGGTTCTATCAGGTTTTTAGTGGGGTTCATGTAAAGTTTAGGTTCTATCAGGTTTTTAATGGGATTCATGTAAAGTTTAAGTTATATCAGGTTTTTAGTGAGGTTCATGTAAAGTTTAGGTTCTATCAGATTTTTAGTGGGGTTCATGTAAAGTTTAGGTTTCATCAGGTTTTTAGTGGGGTTCATGTAAAGTTTAGGTTCTATCAGGTTTTTAGTGGGATTCATGTAAAGTTTAAGTTATATCAGGTTTTTAGTGAGGTTCATGTAAAGTTTAGGTTCTATCAGGTTTTCAGTGGGGTTCATGTAAAGTTTAGGTTTCATCAGGTTTTTATTGGGGTTCATGTAAAGTTTAGGTTCTATCAGGTTTTTAGTGGGGTTCATGTAAAGTTTAAGTTCTATTATGTTTGTAGTGCGATTCATGTATAGTTTAGGTTCTATCAGGTTTTTAGTGGGGTTCATGTAAAGTTTAGATTCTATCAGGTTTTTAGTAGGGTTCATGTAAAGTTTAAGTTCTATTATGTTTGTAGTGCGATTCATGTATAGTTTAGGTTCTATCAGGTTTTTAGTGGGGTTCATGAAAATTTTAGGTTCTATCAGGTTTTTAGTGGGGTTCATGTAAAGTTTAGGTTCTATCAGGTTTTTAATGGGATTCATGTAAAGTTTAAGTTATATCAGGTTTTTAGTGAGGTTCATGTAAAGTTTAGGTTCTATCAGATTTTTAGTGGGGTTCATGTAAAGTTTAGGTTTCATCAGGTTTTTAGTGGGGTTCATGTAAAGTTTAGGTTCTATCAGGTTTGTAGTGGGATTCATGTAAAGTTTAAGTTATATCAGGTTTTTAGTGAGGTTCATGTAAAGTTTAGGTTCTATCAGGTTTTCAGTGGGGTTCATGTAAAGTTTAGGTTTCATCAGGTTTTTATTGGGGTTCATGTAAAGTTTAGGTTCTATCAGGTTTTTAGTGGGGTTCATGTAAAGTTTAAGTTCTATTATGTTTGTAGTGCGATTCATGTATAGTTTAGGTTCTATCAGGTTTTTAGTGGGGTTCATGTAAAGTTTAGATTCTATCAGGTTTTTAGTAGGGTTCATGTAAAGTTTAAGTTCTATTATGTTTGTAGTGCGATTCATGTATAGTTTAGGTTCTATCAGGTTTTTAGTGGGGTTCATGAAAAGTTAGGTTCTATCAGGTTTTTAGTGGGGTTCATGTAAAGTTTAAGTTCTATCAGGTTTTTAGTGGGGTTAATGTAAGCTTTAGGTTCTATCAGGTTTTCAGTCAGATTCATGTATAGTTTAGGTTCTATCAGGTTTTAAGTGGGGTTCATGTAAAGTTTAAGTTCTATCAGGATTTCAGTGGGGTTAATGTAAAGTTTAAGGTCTATCAGGTTTTTAGTGGGATTCATGTAAGGTTTAGGTTCTATCAGGTTTTTAGTGAAGTTCATGTAAAGTTTAGGTTTCATCAGACTTTTAGGGGGGTTCATGTAAGGTTTAGGTTCTATCAGGTTTTCAGTGAAGTTCATGTAAAGTTTAGGTTTCATCAGGTTTTTAGTGGGGTTCATGTAAAGTTTAGGTTCTATCAGGTTTTTAGTGGGATTCATGTAAAGTTTAAGTTATATCAGGTTTTTAGTGAGGTTCATGTAAAGTTTAGGTTCTATCAGGTTTTTAGTGGGGTTTATGTAAAGTTTAGGTTCTATCAGGTTTTTAGTGGGATTCATGTAAAGTTTAAGTTATATCAGGTTTTTAGTGAGGTTCATGTAAAGCTTAGGTTCTATCAGGTTTTTAGTGGGGTTCATGTAAAGTTTAGGTTTCATCAGGTTTTTGGTGGGGTTCATGTAAAGTTTAGGTTCTATCAGGTTTTTAGTGGGGTTCATGTAAAGTTTAAGTTCTATTATGTTTGTAGTGCGATTCATGTATAGTTTAGGTTCTATCAGGTTTTTAGTGGGGTTCATGTAAAGTTTAGGTTCTATCAGGTTTTTAGTAGGGTTCATGTAAAGTTTAAGTTCTACCAGGTTTTTAGTGGGGTTCATGTAAGGTTTAGATTCTATCAGGTTTTCAGTGGGGTTCATGTAAAGCTTAGGTTTCTATCAAATTTTTAGTGGGGTTCATGTAAAGTTTAGGTTCTATCAGGTTTTTAGTGGGATTCATGTAAAGTTTAAGTTATATCAGGTTTTTAGTGAGGTTCATGTAAAGTTTAGGTTCTATCAGGTTTTCAGTGGGGTTCATGTAAAGTTTAGGTTTCATCAGGTTTTTATTGGGGTTCATGTAAAGTTTAGGTTCTATCAGGTTTTTAGTGGGGTTCATGTAAAGTTTAAGTTCTATTATGTTTGTAGTGCGATTCATGTATAGTTTAGGTTCTATCAGGTTTTTAGTGGGGTTCATGTAAAGTTTAGATTCTATCAGGTTTTTAGTAGGGTTCATGTAAAGTTTAAGTTCTATTATGTTTGTAGTGCGATTCATGTATAGTTTAGGTTCTATCAGGTTTTAAGTGGGGTTCATGTAAAGTTTAAGTTCTATCAGGATTTCAGTGGGGTTAATGTAAAGTTTAAGGTCTATCAGGTTTTTAGTGGGATTCATGTAAGGTTTAGGTTCTATCAGGTTTTTAGTGAAGTTCATGTAAAGTTTAGGTTTCATCAGACTTTTAGGGGGGTTCATGTAAGGTTTAGGTTCTATCAGGTTTTCAGTGAAGTTCATGTAAAGTTTAGGTTTCATCAGGTTTTTAGTGGGGTTCATGTAAAGTTTAGGTTCTATCAGGTTTTTAGTGGGATTCATGTAAAGTTTAAGTTATATCAGGTTTTTAGTGAGGTTCATGTAAAGTTTAGGTTCTATCAGGTTTTTAGTGGGGTTTATGTAAAGTTTAGGTTCTATCAGGTTTTTAGTGGGATTCATGTAAAGTTTAAGTTATATCAGGTTTTTAGTGAGGTTCATGTAAAGCTTAGGTTCTATCAGGTTTTTAGTGGGGTTCATGTAAAGTTTAGGTTTCATCAGGTTTTTGGTGGGGTTCATGTAAAGTTTAGGTTCTATCAGGTTTTTAGTGGGGTTCATGTAAAGTTTAAGTTCTATTATGTTTGTAGTGCGATTCATGTATAGTTTAGGTTCTATCAGGTTTTTAGTGGGGTTCATGTAAAGTTTAGGTTCTATCAGGTTTTTAGTAGGGTTCATGTAAAGTTTAAGTTCTACCAGGTTTTTAGTGGGGTTCATGTAAGGTTTAGATTCTATCAGGTTTTCAGTGGGGTTCATGTAAAGCTTAGGTTTCTATCAAATTTTTAGTGGGGTTCATGTAAAGTTTAGGTTCTATCAGGTTTTTAGTGGGATTCATGTAAAGTTTAAGTTATATCAGGTTTTTAGTGAGGTTCATGTAAAGTTTAGGTTCTATCAGGTTTTCAGTGGGGTTCATGTAAAGTTTAGGTTTCATCAGGTTTTTATTGGGGTTCATGTAAAGTTTAGGTTCTATCAGGTTTTTAGTGGGGTTCATGTAAAGTTTAAGTTCTATTATGTTTGTAGTGCGATTCATGTATAGTTTAGGTTCTATCAGGTTTTTAGTGGGGTTCATGTAAAGTTTAGATTCTATCAGGTTTTTAGTAGGGTTCATGTAAAGTTTAAGTTCTATTATGTTTGTAGTGCGATTCATGTATAGTTTAGGTTCTATCAGGTTTTTAGTGGGGTTCATGAAAAGTTAGGTTCTATCAGGTTTTTAGTGGGGTTCATGTAAAGTTTAAGTTCTATCAGGTTTTTAGTGGGGTTAATGTAAGCTTTAGGTTCTATCAGGTTTTCAGTCAGATTCATGTATAGTTTAGGTTCTATCAGGTTTTAAGTGGGGTTCATGTAAAGTTTAAGTTCTATCAGGATTTCAGTGGGGTTAATGTAAAGTTTAAGGTCTATCAGGTTTTTAGTGGGATTCATGTAAGGTTTAGGTTCTATCAGGTTTTTAGTGAAGTTCATGTAAAGTTTAGGTTTCATCAGACTTTTAGGGGGGTTCATGTAAGGTTTAGGTTCTATCAGGTTTTCAGTGAAGTTCATGTAAAGTTTAGGTTTCATCAGGTTTTTAGTGGGGTTCATGTAAAGTTTAGGTTCTATCAGGTTTTTAGTGGGATTCATGTAAAGTTTAAGTTATATCAGGTTTTTAGTGAGGTTCATGTAAAGTTTAGGTTCTATCAGGTTTTTAGTGGGGTTTATGTAAAGTTTAGGTTCTATCAGGTTTTTAGTGGGATTCATGTAAAGTTTAAGTTATATCAGGTTTTTAGTGAGGTTCATGTAAAGCTTAGGTTCTATCAGGTTTTTAGTGGGGTTCATGTAAAGTTTAGGTTTCATCAGGTTTTTGGTGGGGTTCATGTAAAGTTTAGGTTCTATCAGGTTTTTAGTGGGGTTCATGTAAAGTTTAAGTTCTATTATGTTTGTAGTGCGATTCATGTATAGTTTAGGTTCTATCAGGTTTTTAGTGGGGTTCATGTAAAGTTTAGGTTCTATCAGGTTTTTAGTAGGGTTCATGTAAAGTTTAAGTTCTACCAGGTTTTTAGTGGGGTTCATGTAAGGTTTAGATTCTATCAGGTTTTCAGTGGGGTTCATGTAAAGCTTAGGTTTCTATCAAATTTTTAGTGGGGTTCATGTAAAGTTTAGGTTCTATCAGGTTTTTAGTGGGATTCATGTAAAGTTTAAGTTATATCAGGTTTTTAGTGAGGTTCATGTAAAGTTTAGGTTCTATCAGGTTTTCAGTGGGGTTCATGTAAAGTTTAGGTTTCATCAGGTTTTTATTGGGGTTCATGTAAAGTTTAGGTTCTATCAGGTTTTTAGTGGGGTTCATGTAAAGTTTAAGTTCTATTATGTTTGTAGTGCGATTCATGTATAGTTTAGGTTCTATCAGGTTTTTAGTGGGGTTCATGTAAAGTTTAGATTCTATCAGGTTTTTAGTAGGGTTCATGTAAAGTTTAAGTTCTATTATGTTTGTAGTGCGATTCATGTATAGTTTAGGTTCTATCAGGTTTTTAGTGGGGTTCATGAAAAGTTAGGTTCTATCAGGTTTTTAGTGGGGTTCATGTAAAGTTTAAGTTCTATCAGGTTTTTAGTGGGGTTAATGTAAGCTTTAGGTTCTATCAGGTTTTCAGTCAGATTCATGTATAGTTTAGGTTCTATCAGGTTTTAAGTGGGGTTCATGTAAAGTTTAAGTTCTATCAGGATTTCAGTAGGGTTAATGTAAAGTTTAAGGTCTATCAGGTTTTTAGTGGGATTCATGTAAGGTTTAGGTTCTATCAGGTTTTTAGTGAAGTTCATGTAAAGTTTAGGTTTCATCAGACTTTTAGGGGGGTTCATGTAAGGTTTAGGTTCTATCAGGTTTTCAGTGAAGTTCATGTAAAGTTTAGGTTTCATCAGGTTTTTAGTGGGGTTCATGTAAAGTTTAGGTTCTATCAGGTTTTTAGTGGGATTCATGTAAAGTTTAAGTTATATCAGGTTTTTAGTGAGGTTCATGTAAAGTTTAGGTTCTATCAGGTTTTTAGTGGGGTTTATGTAAAGTTTAGGATCTATCAGGTTTTTAGTGGGATTCATGTAAAGTTTAAGTTATATCAGGTTTTTAGTGAGGTTCATGTAAAGCTTAGGTTCTATCAGGTTTTTAGTGGGGTTCATGTAAAGTTTAGGTTTCATCAGGTTTTTGGTGGGGTTCATGTAAAGTTTAGGTTCTATCAGGTTTTTAGTGGGGTTCATGTAAAGTTTAAGTTCTATTATGTTTGTAGTGCGATTCATGTATAGTTTAGGTTCTATCAGGTTTTTAGTGGGGTTCATGTAAAGTTTAGGTTCTATCAGGTTTTTAGTAGGGTTCATGTAAAGTTTAAGTTCTACCAGGTTTTTAGTGGGGTTCATGTAAGGTTTAGATTCTATCAGGTTTTCAGTGGGGTTCATGTAAAGCTTAGGTTTCTATCAAATTTTTAGTGGGGTTCATGTAAAGTTTAGGTTCTATCAGGTTTTTAGTGGGATTCATGTAAAGTTTAAGTTATATCAGGTTTTTAGTGAGGTTCATGTAAAGTTTAGGTTCTATCAGGTTTTCAGTGGGGTTCATGTAAAGTTTAGGTTTCATCAGGTTTTTATTGGGGTTCATGTAAAGTTTAGGTTCTATCAGGTTTTTAGTGGGGTTCATGTAAAGTTTAAGTTCTATTATGTTTGTAGTGCGATTCATGTATAGTTTAGGTTCTATCAGGTTTTTAGTGGGGTTCATGTAAAGTTTAGATTCTATCAGGTTTTTAGTAGGGTTCATGTAAAGTTTAAGTTCTATTATGTTTGTAGTGCGATTCATGTATAGTTTAGGTTCTATCAGGTTTTTAGTGGGGTTCATGAAAATTTTAGGTTCTATCAGGTTTTTAGTGGGGTTCATGTAAAGTTTAGGTTCTATCAGGTTTTTAATGGGATTCATGTAAAGTTTAAGTTATATCAGGTTTTTAGTGAGGTTCATGTAAAGTTTAGGTTCTATCAGATTTTTAGTGGAGTTCATGTAAAGTTTAGGTTTCATCAGGTTTTTAGTGGGGTTCATGTAAAGTTTAGGTTCTATCAGGTTTTTAGTGGGATTCATGTAAAGTTTAAGTTATATCAGGTTTTTAGTGAGGTTCATGTAAAGTTTAGGTTCTATCAGGTTTTCAGTGGGGTTCATGTAAAGTTTAGGTTTCATCAGGTTTTTATTGGGGTTCATGTAAAGTTTAGGTTCTATCAGGTTTTTAGTGGGGTTCATGTAAAGTTTAAGTTCTATTATGTTTGTAGTGCGATTCATGTATAGTTTAGGTTCTATCAGGTTTTTAGTGGGGTTCATGTAAAGTTTAGATTCTATCAGGTTTTTAGTAGGGTTCATGTAAAGTTTAAGTTCTATTATGTTTGTAGTGCGATTCATGTATAGTTTAGGTTCTATCAGGTTTTTAGTGGGGTTCATGAAAAGTTAGGTTCTATCAGGTTTTTAGTGGGGTTCATGTAAAGTTTAAGTTCTATCAGGTTTTTAGTGGGGTTAATGTAAGCTTTAGGTTCTATCAGGTTTTCAGTCAGATTCATGTATAGTTTAGGTTCTATCAGGTTTTAAGTGGGGTTCATGTAAAGTTTAAGTTCTATCAGGATTTCAGTGGGGTTAATGTAAAGTTTAAGGTCTATCAGGTTTTTAGTGGGATTCATGTAAGGTTTAGGTTCTATCAGGTTTTTAGTGAAGTTCATGTAAAGTTTAGGTTTCATCAGACTTTTAGGGGGGTTCATGTAAGGTTTAGGTTCTATCAGGTTTTCAGTGAAGTTCATGTAAAGTTTAGGTTTCATCAGGTTTTTAGTGGGGTTCATGTAAAGTTTAGGTTCTATCAGGTTTTTAGTGGGATTCATGTAAAGTTTAAGTTATATCAGGTTTTTAGTGAGGTTCATGTAAAGTTTAGGTTCTATCAGGTTTTTAGTGGGGTTTATGTAAAGTTTAGGTTCTATCAGGTTTTTAGTGGGATTCATGTAAAGTTTAAGTTATATCAGGTTTTTAGTGAGGTTCATGTAAAGCTTAGGTTCTATCAGGTTTTTAGTGGGGTTCATGTAAAGTTTAGGTTTCATCAGGTTTTTGGTGGGGTTCATGTAAAGTTTAGGTTCTATCAGGTTTTTAGTGGGGTTCATGTAAAGTTTAAGTTCTATTATGTTTGTAGTGCGATTCATGTATAGTTTAGGTTCTATCAGGTTTTTAGTGGGGTTCATGTAAAGTTTAGGTTCTATCAGGTTTTTAGTAGGGTTCATGTAAAGTTTAAGTTCTACCAGGTTTTTAGTGGGGTTCATGTAAGGTTTAGATTCTATCAGGTTTTCAGTGGGGTTCATGTAAAGCTTAGGTTTCTATCAAATTTTTAGTGGGGTTCATGTAAAGTTTAGGTTCTATCAGGTTTTTAGTGGGATTCATGTAAAGTTTAAGTTATATCAGGTTTTTAGTGAGGTTCATGTAAAGTTTAGGTTCTATCAGGTTTTTAGTGGGGTTCATGTAAAGTTTAAGTTCTATTATGTTTGTAGTGCGATTCATGTATAGTTTAGGTTCTATCAGGTTTTTAGTGGGGTTCATGTAAAGTTTAGATTCTATCAGGTTTTTAGTAGGGTTCATGTAAAGTTTAAGTTCTATTATGTTTGTAGTGCGATTCATGTATAGTTTAGGTTCTATCAGGTTTTTAGTGGGGTTCATGAAAAGTTAGGTTCTATCAGGTTTTTAGTGGGGTTCATGTAAAGTTTAAGTTCTATCAGGTTTTTAGTGGGGTTAATGTAAGCTTTAGGTTCTATCAGGTTTTCAGTCAGATTCATGTATAGTTTAGGTTCTATCAGGTTTTAAGTGGGGTTCATGTAAAGTTTAAGTTCTATCAGGATTTCAGTGGGGTTAATGTAAAGTTTAAGGTCTATCAGGTTTTTAGTGGGATTCATGTAAGGTTTAGGTTCTATCAGGTTTTTAGTGAAGTTCATGTAAAGTTTAGGTTTCATCAGACTTTTAGGGGGGTTCATGTAAGGTTTAGGTTCTATCAGGTTTTCAGTGAAGTTCATGTAAAGTTTAGGTTTCATCAGGTTTTTAGTGGGGTTCATGTAAAGTTTAGGTTCTATCAGGTTTTTAGTGGGATTCATGTAAAGTTTAAGTTATATCAGGTTTTTAGTGAGGTTCATGTAAAGTTTAGGTTCTATCAGGTTTTTAGTGGGGTTTATGTAAAGTTTAGGTTCTATCAGGTTTTTAGTGGGATTCATGTAAAGTTTAAGTTATATCAGGTTTTTAGTGAGGTTCATGTAAAGCTTAGGTTCTATCAGGTTTTTAGTGGGGTTCATGTAAAGTTTAGGTTTCATCAGGTTTTTGGTGGGGTTCATGTAAAGTTTAGGTTCTATCAGGTTTTTAGTGGGGTTCATGTAAAGTTTAAGTTCTATTATGTTTGTAGTGCGATTCATGTATAGTTTAGGTTCTATCAGGTTTTTAGTGGGTTTCATGTAAAGTTTAGGTTCTATCAGGTTTTTAGTAGGGTTCATGTAAAGTTTAAGTTCTACCAGGTTTTTAGTGGGGTTCATGTAAGGTTTAGATTCTATCAGGTTTTCAGTGGGGTTCATGTAAAGCTTAGGTTTCTATCAAATTTTTAGTGGGGTTCATGTAAAGTTTAGGTTCTATCAGGTTTTTAGTGGGATTCATGTAAAGTTTAAGTTATATCAGGTTTTTAGTGAGGTTCATGTAAAGTTTAGGTTCTATCAGGTTTTCAGTGGGGTTCATGTAAAGTTTAGGTTTCATCAGGTTTTTATTGGGGTTCATGTAAAGTTTAGGTTCTATCAGGTTTTTAGTGGGGTTCATGTAAAGTTTAAGTTCTATTATGTTTGTAGTGCGATTCATGTATAGTTTAGGTTCTATCAGGTTTTTAGTGGGGTTCATGTAAAGTTTAGATTCTATCAGGTTTTTAGTAGGGTTCATGTAAAGTTTAAGTTCTATTATGTTTGTAGTGCGATTCATGTATAGTTTAGGTTCTATCAGGTTTTTAGTGGGGTTCATGAAAAGTTAGGTTCTATCAGGTTTTTAGTGGGGTTCATGTAAAGTTTAAGTTCTATCAGGTTTTTAGTGGGGTTAATGTAAGCTTTAGGTTCTATCAGGTTTTCAGTCAGATTCATGTATAGTTTAGGTTCTATCAGGTTTTAAGTGGGGTTCATGTAAAGTTTAAGTTCTATCAGGATTTCAGTGGGGTTAATGTAAAGTTTAAGGTCTATCAGGTTTTTAGTGGGATTCATGTAAGGTTTAGGTTCTATCAGGTTTTTAGTGAAGTTCATGTAAAGTTTAGGTTTCATCAGACTTTTAGGGGGGTTCATGTAAGGTTTAGGTTCTATCAGGTTTTCAGTGAAGTTCATGTAAAGTTTAGGTTTCATCAGGTTTTTAGTGGGGTTCATGTAAAGTTTAGGTTCTATCAGGTTTTTAGTGGGATTCATGTAAAGTTTAAGTTATATCAGGTTTTTAGTGAGGTTCATGTAAAGTTTAGGTTCTATCAGGTTTTTAGTGGGGTTTATGTAAAGTTTAGGTTCTATCAGGTTTTTAGTGGGATTCATGTAAAGTTTAAGTTATATCAGGTTTTTAGTGAGGTTCATGTAAAGCTTAGGTTCTATCAGGTTTTTAGTGGGGTTCATGTAAAGTTTAGGTTTCATCAGGTTTTTGGTGGGGTTCATGTAAAGTTTAGGTTCTATCAGGTTTTTAATGGGATTCATGTAAAGTTTAAGTTATATCAGGTTTTTAGTGAGGTTCATGTAAAGTTTAGGTTCTATCAGATTTTTAGTGGGGTTCATGTAAAGTTTAGGTTTCATCAGGTTTTTAGTGGGGTTCATGTAAAGTTTAGGTTCTATCAGGTTTGTAGTGGGATTCATGTAAAGTTTAAGTTATATCAGGTTTTTAGTGAGGTTCATGTAAAGTTTAGGTTCTATCAGGTTTTCAGTGGGGTTCATGTAAAGTTTAGGTTTCATCAGGTTTTTATTGGGGTTCATGTAAAGTTTAGGTTCTATCAGGTTTTTAGTGGGGTTCATGTAAAGTTTAAGTTCTATTATGTTTGTAGTGCGATTCATGTATAGTTTAGGTTCTATCAGGTTTTTAGTGGGGTTCATGTAAAGTTTAGATTCTATCAGGTTTTTAGTAGGGTTCATGTAAAGTTTAAGTTCTATTATGTTTGTAGTGCGATTCATGTATAGTTTAGGTTCTATCAGGTTTTTAGTGGGGTTCATGAAAAGTTAGGTTCTATCAGGTTTTTAGTGGGGTTCATGTAAAGTTTAAGTTCTATCAGGTTTTTAGTGGGGTTAATGTAAGCTTTAGGTTCTATCAGGTTTTCAGTCAGATTCATGTATAGTTTAGGTTCTATCAGGTTTTAAGTGGGGTTCATGTAAAGTTTAAGTTCTATCAGGATTTCAGTGGGGTTAATGTAAAGTTTAAGGTCTATCAGGTTTTTAGTGGGATTCATGTAAGGTTTAGGTTCTATCAGGTTTTTAGTGAAGTTCATGTAAAGTTTAGGTTTCATCAGACTTTTAGGGGGGTTCATGTAAGGTTTAGGTTCTATCAGGTTTTCAGTGAAGTTCATGTAAAGTTTAGGTTTCATCAGGTTTTTAGTGGGGTTCATGTAAAGTTTAGGTTCTATCAGGTTTTTAGTGGGATTCATGTAAAGTTTAAGTTATATCAGGTTTTTAGTGAGGTTCATGTAAAGTTTAGGTTCTATCAGGTTTTTAGTGGGGTTTATGTAAAGTTTAGGATCTATCAGGTTTTTAGTGGGATTCATGTAAAGTTTAAGTTATATCAGGTTTTTAGTGAGGTTCATGTAAAGCTTAGGTTCTATCAGGTTTTTAGTGGGGTTCATGTAAAGTTTAGGTTTCATCAGGTTTTTGGTGGGGTTCATGTAAAGTTTAGGTTCTATCAGGTTTTTAGTGGGGTTCATGTAAAGTTTAAGTTCTATTATGTTTGTAGTGCGATTCATGTATAGTTTAGGTTCTATCAGGTTTTTAGTGGGGTTCATGTAAAGTTTAGGTTCTATCAGGTTTTTAGTAGGGTTCATGTAAAGTTTAAGTTCTACCAGGTTTTTAGTGGGGTTCATGTAAGGTTTAGATTCTATCAGGTTTTCAGTGGGGTTCATGTAAAGCTTAGGTTTCTATCAAATTTTTAGTGGGGTTCATGTAAAGTTTAGGTTCTATCAGGTTTTTAGTGGGATTCATGTAAAGTTTAAGTTATATCAGGTTTTTAGTGAGGTTCATGTAAAGTTTAGGTTCTATCAGGTTTTCAGTGGGGTTCATGTAAAGTTTAGGTTTCATCAGGTTTTTATTGGGGTTCATGTAAAGTTTAGGTTCTATCAGGTTTTTAGTGGGGTTCATGTAAAGTTTAAGTTCTATTATGTTTGTAGTGCGATTCATGTATAGTTTAGGTTCTATCAGGTTTTTAGTGGGGTTCATGTAAAGTTTAGATTCTATCAGGTTTTTAGTAGGGTTCATGTAAAGTTTAAGTTCTATTATGTTTGTAGTGCGATTCATGTATAGTTTAGGTTCTATCAGGTTTTTAGTGGGGTTCATGAAAATTTTAGGTTCTATCAGGTTTTTAGTGGGGTTCATGTAAAGTTTAGGTTCTATCAGGTTTTTAATGGGATTCATGTAAAGTTTAAGTTATATCAGGTTTTTAGTGAGGTTCATGTAAAGTTTAGGTTCTATCAGATTTTTAGTGGAGTTCATGTAAAGTTTAGGTTTCATCAGGTTTTTAGTGGGGTTCATGTAAAGTTTAGGTTCTATCAGGTTTTTAGTGGGATTCATGTAAAGTTTAAGTTATATCAGGTTTTTAGTGAGGTTCATGTAAAGTTTAGGTTCTATCAGGTTTTCAGTGGGGTTCATGTAAAGTTTAGGTTTCATCAGGTTTTTATTGGGGTTCATGTAAAGTTTAGGTTCTATCAGGTTTTTAGTGGGGTTCATGTAAAGTTTAAGTTCTATTATGTTTGTAGTGCGATTCATGTATAGTTTAGGTTCTATCAGGTTTTTAGTGGGGTTCATGTAAAGTTTAGATTCTATCAGGTTTTTAGTAGGGTTCATGTAAAGTTTAAGTTCTATTATGTTTGTAGTGCGATTCATGTATAGTTTAGGTTCTATCAGGTTTTTAGTGGGGTTCATGAAAAGTTAGGTTCTATCAGGTTTTTAGTGGGGTTCATGTAAAGTTTAAGTTCTATCAGGTTTTTAGTGGGGTTAATGTAAGCTTTAGGTTCTATCAGGTTTTCAGTCAGATTCATGTATAGTTTAGGTTCTATCAGGTTTTAAGTGGGGTTCATGTAAAGTTTAAGTTCTATCAGGATTTCAGTGGGGTTAATGTAAAGTTTAAGGTCTATCAGGTTTTTAGTGGGATTCATGTAAGGTTTAGGTTCTATCAGGTTTTTAGTGAAGTTCATGTAAAGTTTAGGTTTCATCAGACTTTTAGGGGGGTTCATGTAAGGTTTAGGTTCTATCAGGTTTTCAGTGAAGTTCATGTAAAGTTTAGGTTTCATCAGGTTTTTAGTGGGGTTCATGTAAAGTTTAGGTTCTATCAGGTTTTTAGTGGGATTCATGTAAAGTTTAAGTTATATCAGGTTTTTAGTGAGGTTCATGTAAAGTTTAGGTTCTATCAGGTTTTTAGTGGGGTTTATGTAAAGTTTAGGTTCTATCAGGTTTTTAGTGGGATTCATGTAAAGTTTAAGTTATATCAGGTTTTTAGTGAGGTTCATGTAAAGCTTAGGTTCTATCAGGTTTTTAGTGGGGTTCATGTAAAGTTTAGGTTTCATCAGGTTTTTGGTGGGGTTCATGTAAAGTTTAGGTTCTATCAGGTTTTTAGTGGGGTTCATGTAAAGTTTAAGTTCTATTATGTTTGTAGTGCGATTCATGTATAGTTTAGGTTCTATCAGGTTTTTAGTGGGGTTCATGTAAAGTTTAGGTTCTATCAGGTTTTTAGTAGGGTTCATGTAAAGTTTAAGTTCTACCAGGTTTTTAGTGGGGTTCATGTAAGGTTTAGATTCTATCAGGTTTTCAGTGGGGTTCATGTAAAGCTTAGGTTTCTATCAAATTTTTAGTGGGGTTCATGTAAAGTTTAGGTTCTATCAGGTTTTTAGTGGGATTCATGTAAAGTTTAAGTTATATCAGGTTTTTAGTGAGGTTCATGTAAAGTTTAGGTTCTATCAGGTTTTCAGTGGGGTTCATGTAAAGTTTAGGTTTCATCAGGTTTTTATTGGGGTTCATGTAAAGTTTAGGTTCTATCAGGTTTTTAGTGGGGTTCATGTAAAGTTTAAGTTCTATTATGTTTGTAGTGCGATTCATGTATAGTTTAGGTTCTATCAGGTTTTTAGTGGGGTTCATGTAAAGTTTAGATTCTATCAGGTTTTTAGTAGGGTTCATGTAAAGTTTAAGTTCTATTATGTTTGTAGTGCGATTCATGTATAGTTTAGGTTCTATCAGGTTTTTAGTGGGGTTCATGAAAAGTTAGGTTCTATCAGGTTTTTAGTGGGGTTCATGTAAAGTTTAAGTTCTATCAGGTTTTTAGTGGGGTTAATGTAAGCTTTAGGTTCTATCAGGTTTTCAGTCAGATTCATGTATAGTTTAGGTTCTATCAGGTTTTAAGTGGGGTTCATGTAAAGTTTAAGTTCTATCAGGATTTCAGTGGGGTTAATGTAAAGTTTAAGGTCTATCAGGTTTTTAGTGGGATTCATGTAAGGTTTAGGTTCTATCAGGTTTTTAGTGAAGTTCATGTAAAGTTTAGGTTTCATCAGACTTTTAGGGGGGTTCATGTAAGGTTTAGGTTCTATCAGGTTTTCAGTGAAGTTGATGTAAAGTTTAGGTTTCATCAGGTTTTTAGTGGGGTTCATGTAAAGTTTAGGTTCTATCAGGTTTTTAGTGGGATTCATGTAAAGTTTAAGTTATATCAGGTTTTTAGTGAGGTTCATGTAAAGTTTAGGTTCTATCAGGTTTTTAGTGGGGTTTATGTAAAGTTTAGGTTCTATCAGGTTTTTAGTGGGATTCATGTAAAGTTTAAGTTATATCAGGTTTTTAGTGAGGTTCATGTAAAGCTTAGGTTCTATCAGGTTTTTAGTGGGGTTCATGTAAAGTTTAGGTTTCATCAGGTTTTTGGTGGGGTTCATGTAAAGTTTAGGTTCTATCAGGTTTTTAGTGGGGTTCATGTAAAGTTTAAGTTCTATTATGTTTGTAGTGCGATTCATGTATAGTTTAGGTTCTATCAGGTTTTTAGTGGGGTTCATGTAAAGTTTAGGTTCTATCAGGTTTTTAGTAGGGTTCATGTAAAGTTTAAGTTCTACCAGGTTTTTAGTGGGGTTCATGTAAGGTTTAGATTCTATCAGGTTTTCAGTGGGGTTCATGTAAAGCTTAGGTTTCTATCAAATTTTTAGTGGGGTTCATGTAAAGTTTAGGTTCTATCAGGTTTTTAGTGGGATTCATGTAAAGTTTAAGTTATATCAGGTTTTTAGTGAGGTTCATGTAAAGTTTAGGTTCTATCAGGTTTTCAGTGGGGTTCATGTAAAGTTTAGGTTTCATCAGGTTTTTATTGGGGTTCATGTAAAGTTTAGGTTCTATCAGGTTTTTAGTGGGGTTCATGTAAAGTTTAAGTTCTATTATGTTTGTAGTGCGATTCATGTATAGTTTAGGTTCTATCAGGTTTTTAGTGGGGTTCATGTAAAGTTTAGATTCTATCAGGTTTTTAGTAGGGTTCATGTAAAGTTTAAGTTCTATTATGTTTGTAGTGCGATTCATGTATAGTTTAGGTTCTATCAGGTTTTTAGTGGGGTTCATGAAAAGTTAGGTTCTATCAGGTTTTTAGTGGGGTTCATGTAAAGTTTAAGTTCTATCAGGTTTTTAGTGGGGTTAATGTAAGCTTTAGGTTCTATCAGGTTTTCAGTCAGATTCATGTATAGTTTAGGTTCTATCAGGTTTTAAGTGGGGTTCATGTAAAGTTTAAGTTCTATCAGGATTTCAGTGGGGTTAATGTAAAGTTTAAGGTCTATCAGGTTTTTAGTGGGATTCATGTAAGGTTTAGGTTCTATCAGGTTTTTAGTGAAGTTCATGTAAAGTTTAGGTTTCATCAGACTTTTAGGGGGGTTCATGTAAGGTTTAGGTTCTATCAGGTTTTCAGTGAAGTTCATGTAAAGTTTAGGTTTCATCAGGTTTTTAGTGGGGTTCATGTAAAGTTTAGGTTCTATCAGGTTTTTAGTGGGATTCATGTAAAGTTTAAGTTATATCAGGTTTTTAGTGAGGTTCATGTAAAGTTTAGGTTCTATCAGGTTTTTAGTGGGGTTTATGTAAAGTTTAGGTTCTATCAGGTTTTTAGTGGGATTCATGTAAAGTTTAAGTTATATCAGGTTTTTAGTGAGGTTCATGTAAAGCTTAGGTTCTATCAGGTTTTTAGTGGGGTTCATGTAAAGTTTAGGTTTCATCAGGTTTTTGGTGGGGTTCATGTAAAGTTTAGGTTCTATCAGGTTTTTAGTGGGGTTCATGTAAAGTTTAAGTTCTATTATGTTTGTAGTGCGATTCATGTATAGTTTAGGTTCTATCAGGTTTTTAGTGGGGTTCATGTAAAGTTTAGGTTCTATCAGGTTTTTAGTAGGGTTCATGTAAAGTTTAAGTTCTACCAGGTTTTTAGTGGGGTTCATGTAAGGTTTAGATTCTATCAGGTTTTCAGTGGGGTTCATGTAAAGCTTAGGTTTCTATCAAATTTTTAGTGGGGTTCATGTAAAGTTTAGGTTCTATCAGGTTTTTAGTGGGATTCATGTAAAGTTTAAGTTATATCAGGTTTTTAGTGAGGTTCATGTAAAGTTTAGGTTCTATCAGGTTTTTAGTGGGGTTCATGTAAAGTTTAAGTTCTATTATGTTTGTAGTGCGATTCATGTATAGTTTAGGTTCTATCAGGTTTTTAGTGGGGTTCATGTAAAGTTTAGATTCTATCAGGTTTTTAGTAGGGTTCATGTAAAGTTTAAGTTCTATTATGTTTGTAGTGCGATTCATGTATAGTTTAGGTTCTATCAGGTTTTTAGTGGGGTTCATGAAAAGTTAGGTTCTATCAGGTTTTTAGTGGGGTTCATGTAAAGTTTAAGTTCTATCAGGTTTTTAGTGGGGTTAATGTAAGCTTTAGGTTCTATCAGGTTTTCAGTCAGATTCATGTATAGTTTAGGTTCTATCAGGTTTTAAGTGGGGTTCATGTAAAGTTTAAGTTCTATCAGGATTTCAGTGGGGTTAATGTAAAGTTTAAGGTCTATCAGGTTTTTAGTGGGATTCATGTAAGGTTTAGGTTCTATCAGGTTTTTAGTGAAGTTCATGTAAAGTTTAGGTTTCATCAGACTTTTAGGGGGGTTCATGTAAGGTTTAGGTTCTATCAGGTTTTCAGTGAAGTTCATGTAAAGTTTAGGTTTCATCAGGTTTTTAGTGGGGTTCATGTAAAGTTTAGGTTCTATCAGGTTTTTAGTGGGATTCATGTAAAGTTTAAGTTATATCAGGTTTTTAGTGAGGTTCATGTAAAGTTTAGGTTCTATCAGGTTTTTAGTGGGGTTTATGTAAAGTTTAGGTTCTATCAGGTTTTTAGTGGGATTCATGTAAAGTTTAAGTTATATCAGGTTTTTAGTGAGGTTCATGTAAAGTTTAGGTTCTATCAGGTTTTTAGTGGGGTTCATGTAAAGTTTAGGTTTCATCAGGTTTTTGGTGGGGTTCATGTAAAGTTTAGGTTCTATCAGGTTTTTAGTGGGGTTCATGTAAAGTTTAAGTTCTATTATGTTTGTAGTGCGATTCATGTATAGTTTAGGTTCTATCAGGTTTTTAGTGGGGTTCATGTAAAGTTTAGGTTCTATCAGGTTTTTAGTAGGGTTTATGTAAAGTTTAGGTTCTATCAGGTTTTTAGTGGGATTCATGTAAAGTTTAAGTTATATCAGGTTTTTAGTGAGGTTCATGTAAAGTTTAGGTTCTATCAGGTTTTTAGTGGGGTTCATGTAAAGTTTAGGTTTCATCAGGTTTTTGGTGGGGTTCATGTAAAGTTTAGGTTCTATCAGGTTTTTAGTGGGGTTCATGTAAAGTTTAAGTTCTATTATGTTTGTAGTGCGATTCATGTATAGTTTAGGTTCTATCAGGTTTTTAGTGGGGTTCATGTAAAGTTTAGGTTCTATCAGGTTTTTAGTAGGGTTCATGTAAAGTTTAAGTTCTACCAGGTTTTTAGTGGGGTTCATGTAAGGTTTAGATTCTATCAGGTTTTCAGTGGGGTTCATGTAAAGCTTAGGTTTCTATCAGATTTTTAGTGGGGTTCATGTAAAGTTTAAGTTCTATTATGTTTGTAGTGCGATTCATGTAAAGTTTAGGTTCTATCAGGTTTTTAGTGGGGTTCATGTAAAGTTTAGGTTCTATCAGGTTTTTAATGGGATTCATGTAAAGTTTAAGTTATATCAGGTTTTTAGTGAGGTTCATGTAAAGTTTAGGTTCTATCAGATTTTTAGTGGGGTTCATGTAAAGTTTAGGTTTCATCAGGTTTTTAGTGGGGTTCATGTAAAGTTTAGGTTCTATCAGGTTTTTAGTGGGATTCATGTAAAGTTTAAGTTATATCAGGTTTTTAGTGAGGTTCATGTAAAGTTTAGGTTCTATCAGGTTTTCAGTGGGGTTCATGTAAAGTTTAGGTTTCATCAGGTTTTTATTGGGGTTCATGTAAAGTTTAGGTTCTATCAGGTTTTTAGTGGGGTTCATGTAAAGTTTAAGTTCTATTATGTTTGTAGTGCGATTCATGTATAGTTTAGGTTCTATCAGGTTTTTAACGGGGTTCATGTAAAGTTTAGATTCTATCAGGTTTTTAGTAGGGTTCATGTAAAGTTTAAGTTCTATTATGTTTGTAGTGCGATTCATGTATAGTTTAGGTTCTATCAGGTTTTTAGTGGGGTTCATGAAAATTTTAGGTTCTATCAGGTTTTTAGTGGGGTTCATGTAAAGTTTAAGTTCTATCAGGTTTTTAGTGGGGTTAATGTAAGCTTTAGGTTCTATCAGGTTTTCAGTCAGATTCATGTATAGTTTAGGTTCTATCAGGTTTTAAGTGGGGTTCATGTAAAGTTTAAGTTCTATCAGGATTTCAGTGGGGTTAATGTAAAGTTTAAGGTCTATCAGGTTTTTAGTGGGATTCATGTAAGGTTTAGGTTCTATCAGGTTTTTAGTGAAGTTCATGTAAAGTTTAGGTTTCATCAGACTTTTAGGGGGGTTCATGTAAGGTTTAGGTTCTATCAGGTTTTCAGTGAAGTTCATGTAAAGTTTAGGTTTCATCAGGTTTTTAGTGGGGTTCATGTAAAGTTTAGGTTCTATCAGGTTTTTAGTGGGATTCATGTAAAGTTTAAGTTATATCAGGTTTTTAGTGAGGTTCATGTAAAGTTTAGGTTCTATCAGGTTTTTAGTGGGGTTCATGTAAAGTTTAGGTTTCATCAGGTTTTTGGTGGGGTTCATGTAAAGTTTAGGTTCTATCAGGTTTTTAGTGGGGTTCATGTAAAGTTTAAGTTCTATTATGTTTGTAGTGCGATTCATGTATAGTTTAGGTTCTATCAGGTTTTTAGTGGGGTTCATGTAAAGTTTAGGTTCTATCAGGTTTTTAGTAGGGTTTATGTAAAGTTTAGGTTCTATCAGGTTTTTAGTGGGATTCATGTAAAGTTTAAGTTATATCAGGTTTTTAGTGAGGTTCATGTAAAGTTTAGGTTCTATCAGGTTTTTAGTGGGGTTCATGTAAAGTTTAGGTTTCATCAGGTTTTTGGTGGGGTTCATGTAAAGTTTAGGTTCTATCAGGTTTTTAGTGGGGTTCATGTAAAGTTTAAGTTCTATTATGTTTGTAGTGCGATTCATGTATAGTTTAGGTTCTATCAGGTTTTTAGTGGGGTTCATGTAAAGTTTAGGTTCTATCAGGTTTTTAGTAGGGTTCATGTAAAGTTTAAGTTCTACCAGGTTTTTAGTGGGGTTCATGTAAGGTTTAGATTCTATCAGGTTTTCAGTGGGGTTCATGTAAAGCTTAGGTTTCTATCAGATTTTTAGTGGGGTTCATGTAAAGTTTAAGTTCTATTATGTTTGTAGTGCGATTCATGTAAAGTTTAGGTTCTATCAGGTTTTTAGTGGGGTTCATGTAAAGTTTAGGTTCTATCAGGTTTTTAATGGGATTCAAGTAAAGTTTAAGTTATATCATGTTTTTAGTGAGGTTCATGTAAAGTTTAGGTTCTATCAGATTTTTAGTGGGGTTCATGTAAAGTTTAGGTTTCATCAGGTTTTTAGTGGGGTTCATGTAAAGTTTAGGTTCTATCAGGTTTTTAGTGGGATTCATGTAAAGTTTAAGTTATATCAGGTTTTTAGTGAGGTTCATGTAAAGTTTAGGTTCTATCAGGTTTTCAGTGGGGTTCATGTAAAGTTTAGGTTTCATCAGGTTTTTATTGGGGTTCATGTAAAGTTTAGGTTCTATCAGGTTTTTAGTGGGGTTCATGTAAAGTTTAAGTTCTATTATGTTTGTAGTGCGATTCATGTATAGTTTAGGTTCTATCAGGTTTTTAACGGGGTTCATGTAAAGTTTAGATTCTATCAGGTTTTTAGTAGGGTTCATGTAAAGTTTAAGTTCTATTATGTTTGTAGTGCGATTCATGTATAGTTTAGGTTCTATCAGGTTTTTAGTGGGGTTCATGTATAGTTTAGGTTCTATCAGGTTTTAAGTGGGGTTCATGTAAAGTTTAAGTTCTATCAGGATTTCAGTGGGGTTAATGTAAAGTTTAAGGTCTATCAGGTTTTTAGTGGGATTCATGTAAGGTTTAGGTTCTATCAGGTTTTTAGTGAAGTTCATGTAAAGTTTAGGTTTCATCAGACTTTTAGGGGGGTTCATGTAAGGTTTAGGTTCTATCAGGTTTTCAGTGAAGTTGATGTAAAGTTTAGGTTTCATCAGGTTTTTAGTGGGGTTCATGTAAAGTTTAGGTTCTATCAGGTTTTTAGTGGGATTCATGTAAAGTTTAAGTTATATCAGGTTTTTAGTGAGGTTCATGTAAAGTTTAGGTTCTATCAGGTTTTTAGTGGGGTTTATGTAAAGTTTAGGTTCTATCAGGTTTTTAGTGGGATTCATGTAAAGTTTAAGTTATATCAGGTTTTTAGTGAGGTTCATGTAAAGCTTAGGTTCTATCAGGTTTTTAGTGGGGTTCATGTAAAGTTTAGGTTTCATCAGGTTTTTGGTGGGGTTCATGTAAAGTTTAGGTTCTATCAGGTTTTTAGTGGGGTTCATGTAAAGTTTAAGTTCTATTATGTTTGTAGTGCGATTCATGTATAGTTTAGGTTCTATCAGGTTTTTAGTGGGGTTCATGTAAAGTTTAGGTTCTATCAGGTTTTTAGTAGGGTTCATGTAAAGTTTAAGTTCTACCAGGTTTTTAGTGGGGTTCATGTAAGGTTTAGATTCTATCAGGTTTTCAGTGGGGTTCATGTAAAGCTTAGGTTTCTATCAAATTTTTAGTGGGGTTCATGTAAAGTTTAGGTTCTATCAGGTTTTTAGTGGGATTCATGTAAAGTTTAAGTTATATCAGGTTTTTAGTGAGGTTCATGTAAAGTTTAGGTTCTATCAGGTTTTCAGTGGGGTTCATGTAAAGTTTAGGTTTCATCAGGTTTTTATTGGGGTTCATGTAAAGTTTAGGTTCTATCAGGTTTTTAGTGGGGTTCATGTAAAGTTTAAGTTCTATTATGTTTGTAGTGCGATTCATGTATAGTTTAGGTTCTATCAGGTTTTTAGTGGGGTTCATGTAAAGTTTAGATTCTATCAGGTTTTTAGTAGGGTTCATGTAAAGTTTAAGTTCTATTATGTTTGTAGTGCGATTCATGTATAGTTTAGGTTCTATCAGGTTTTTAGTGGGGTTCATGAAAAGTTAGGTTCTATCAGGTTTTTAGTGGGGTTCATGTAAAGTTTAAGTTCTATCAGGTTTTTAGTGGGGTTAATGTAAGCTTTAGGTTCTATCAGGTTTTCAGTCAGATTCATGTATAGTTTAGGTTCTATCAGGTTTTAAGTGGGGTTCATGTAAAGTTTAAGTTCTATCAGGATTTCAGTGGGGTTAATGTAAAGTTTAAGGTCTATCAGGTTTTTAGTGGGATTCATGTAAGGTTTAGGTTCTATCAGGTTTTTAGTGAAGTTCATGTAAAGTTTAGGTTTCATCAGACTTTTAGGGGGGTTCATGTAAGGTTTAGGTTCTATCAGGTTTTCAGTGAAGTTCATGTAAAGTTTAGGTTTCATCAGGTTTTTAGTGGGGTTCATGTAAAGTTTAGGTTCTATCAGGTTTTTAGTGGGATTCATGTAAAGTTTAAGTTATATCAGGTTTTTAGTGAGGTTCATGTAAAGTTTAGGTTCTATCAGGTTTTTAGTGGGGTTTATGTAAAGTTTAGGTTCTATCAGGTTTTTAGTGGGATTCATGTAAAGTTTAAGTTATATCAGGTTTTTAGTGAGGTTCATGTAAAGCTTAGGTTCTATCAGGTTTTTAGTGGGGTTCATGTAAAGTTTAGGTTTCATCAGGTTTTTGGTGGGGTTCATGTAAAGTTTAGGTTCTATCAGGTTTTTAGTGGGGTTCATGTAAAGTTTAAGTTCTATTATGTTTGTAGTGCGATTCATGTATAGTTTAGGTTCTATCAGGTTTTTAGTGGGGTTCATGTAAAGTTTAGGTTCTATCAGGTTTTTAGTAGGGTTCATGTAAAGTTTAAGTTCTACCAGGTTTTTAGTGGGGTTCATGTAAGGTTTAGATTCTATCAGGTTTTCAGTGGGGTTCATGTAAAGCTTAGGTTTCTATCAAATTTTTAGTGGGGTTCATGTAAAGTTTAGGTTCTATCAGGTTTTTAGTGGGATTCATGTAAAGTTTAAGTTATATCAGGTTTTTAGTGAGGTTCATGTAAAGTTTAGGTTCTATCAGGTTTTTAGTGGGGTTCATGTAAAGTTTAAGTTCTATTATGTTTGTAGTGCGATTCATGTATAGTTTAGGTTCTATCAGGTTTTTAGTGGGGTTCATGTAAAGTTTAGATTCTATCAGGTTTTTAGTAGGGTTCATGTAAAGTTTAAGTTCTATTATGTTTGTAGTGCGATTCATGTATAGTTTAGGTTCTATCAGGTTTTTAGTGGGGTTCATGAAAAGTTAGGTTCTATCAGGTTTTTAGTGGGGTTCATGTAAAGTTTAAGTTCTATCAGGTTTTTAGTGGGGTTAATGTAAGCTTTAGGTTCTATCAGGTTTTCAGTCAGATTCATGTATAGTTTAGGTTCTATCAGGTTTTAAGTGGGGTTCATGTAAAGTTTAAGTTCTATCAGGATTTCAGTGGGGTTAATGTAAAGTTTAAGGTCTATCAGGTTTTTAGTGGGATTCATGTAAGGTTTAGGTTCTATCAGGTTTTTAGTGAAGTTCATGTAAAGTTTAGGTTTCATCAGACTTTTAGGGGGGTTCATGTAAGGTTTAGGTTCTATCAGGTTTTCAGTGAAGTTCATGTAAAGTTTAGGTTTCATCAGGTTTTTAGTGGGGTTCATGTAAAGTTTAGGTTCTATCAGGTTTTTAGTGGGATTCATGTAAAGTTTAAGTTATATCAGGTTTTTAGTGAGGTTCATGTAAAGTTTAGGTTCTATCAGGTTTTTAGTGGGGTTTATGTAAAGTTTAGGTTCTATCAGGTTTTTAGTGGGATTCATGTAAAGTTTAAGTTATATCAGGTTTTTAGTGAGGTTCATGTAAAGTTTAGGTTCTATCAGGTTTTTAGTGGGGTTCATGTAAAGTTTAGGTTTCATCAGGTTTTTGGTGGGGTTCATGTAAAGTTTAGGTTCTATCAGGTTTTTAGTGGGGTTCATGTAAAGTTTAAGTTCTATTATGTTTGTAGTGCGATTCATGTATAGTTTAGGTTCTATCAGGTTTTTAGTGGGGTTCATGTAAAGTTTAGGTTCTATCAGGTTTTTAGTAGGGTTTATGTAAAGTTTAGGTTCTATCAGGTTTTTAGTGGGATTCATGTAAAGTTTAAGTTATATCAGGTTTTTAGTGAGGTTCATGTAAAGTTTAGGTTCTATCAGGTTTTTAGTGGGGTTCATGTAAAGTTTAGGTTTCATCAGGTTTTTGGTGGGGTTCATGTAAAGTTTAGGTTCTATCAGGTTTTTAGTGGGGTTCATGTAAAGTTTAAGTTCTATTATGTTTGTAGTGCGATTCATGTATAGTTTAGGTTCTATCAGGTTTTTAGTGGGGTTCATGTAAAGTTTAGGTTCTATCAGGTTTTTAGTAGGGTTCATGTAAAGTTTAAGTTCTACCAGGTTTTTAGTGGGGTTCATGTAAGGTTTAGATTCTATCAGGTTTTCAGTGGGGTTCATGTAAAGCTTAGGTTTCTATCAGATTTTTAGTGGGGTTCATGTAAAGTTTAAGTTCTATTATGTTTGTAGTGCGATTCATGTAAAGTTTAGGTTCTATCAGGTTTTTAGTGGGGTTCATGTAAAGTTTAGGTTCTATCAGGTTTTTAATGGGATTCATGTAAAGTTTAAGTTATATCAGGTTTTTAGTGAGGTTCATGTAAAGTTTAGGTTCTATCAGATTTTTAGTGGGGTTCATGTAAAGTTTAGGTTTCATCAGGTTTTTAGTGGGGTTCATGTAAAGTTTAGGTTCTATCAGGTTTTTAGTGGGATTCATGTAAAGTTTAAGTTATATCAGGTTTTTAGTGAGGTTCATGTAAAGTTTAGGTTCTATCAGGTTTTCAGTGGGGTTCATGTAAAGTTTAGGTTTCATCAGGTTTTTATTGGGGTTCATGTAAAGTTTAGGTTCTATCAGGTTTTTAGTGGGGTTCATGTAAAGTTTAAGTTCTATTATGTTTGTAGTGCGATTCATGTATAGTTTAGGTTCTATCAGGTTTTTAACGGGGTTCATGTAAAGTTTAGATTCTATCAGGTTTTTAGTAGGGTTCATGTAAAGTTTAAGTTCTATTATGTTTGTAGTGCGATTCATGTATAGTTTAGGTTCTATCAGGTTTTTAGTGGGGTTCATGAAAATTTTAGGTTCTATCAGGTTTTTAGTGGGGTTCATGTAAAGTTTAAGTTCTATCAGGTTTTTAGTGGGGTTAATGTAAGCTTTAGGTTCTATCAGGTTTTCAGTCAGATTCATGTATAGTTTAGGTTCTATCAGGTTTTAAGTGGGGTTCATGTAAAGTTTAAGTTCTATCAGGATTTCAGTGGGGTTAATGTAAAGTTTAAGGTCTATCAGGTTTTTAGTGGGATTCATGTAAGGTTTAGGTTCTATCAGGTTTTTAGTGAAGTTCATGTAAAGTTTAGGTTTCATCAGACTTTTAGGGGGGTTCATGTAAGGTTTAGGTTCTATCAGGTTTTCAGTGAAGTTCATGTAAAGTTTAGGTTTCATCAGGTTTTTAGTGGGGTTCATGTAAAGTTTAGGTTCTATCAGGTTTTTAGTGGGATTCATGTAAAGTTTAAGTTATATCAGGTTTTTAGTGAGGTTCATGTAAAGTTTAGGTTCTATCAGGTTTTTAGTGGGGTTCATGTAAAGTTTAGGTTTCATCAGGTTTTTGGTGGGGTTCATGTAAAGTTTAGGTTCTATCAGGTTTTTAGTGGGGTTCATGTAAAGTTTAAGTTCTATTATGTTTGTAGTGCGATTCATGTATAGTTTAGGTTCTATCAGGTTTTTAGTGGGGTTCATGTAAAGTTTAGGTTCTATCAGGTTTTTAGTAGGGTTTATGTAAAGTTTAGGTTCTATCAGGTTTTTAGTGGGATTCATGTAAAGTTTAAGTTATATCAGGTTTTTAGTGAGGTTCATGTAAAGTTTAGGTTCTATCAGGTTTTTAGTGGGGTTCATGTAAAGTTTAGGTTTCATCAGGTTTTTGGTGGGGTTCATGTAAAGTTTAGGTTCTATCAGGTTTTTAGTGGGGTTCATGTAAAGTTTAAGTTCTATTATGTTTGTAGTGCGATTCATGTATAGTTTAGGTTCTATCAGGTTTTTAGTGGGGTTCATGTAAAGTTTAGGTTCTATCAGGTTTTTAGTAGGGTTCATGTAAAGTTTAAGTTCTACCAGGTTTTTAGTGGGGTTCATGTAAGGTTTAGATTCTATCAGGTTTTCAGTGGGGTTCATGTAAAGCTTAGGTTTCTATCAGATTTTTAGTGGGGTTCATGTAAAGTTTAAGTTCTATTATGTTTGTAGTGCGATTCATGTAAAGTTTAGGTTCTATCAGGTTTTTAGTGGGGTTCATGTAAAGTTTAGGTTCTATCAGGTTTTTAATGGGATTCAAGTAAAGTTTAAGTTATATCATGTTTTTAGTGAGGTTCATGTAAAGTTTAGGTTCTATCAGATTTTTAGTGGGGTTCATGTAAAGTTTAGGTTTCATCAGGTTTTTAGTGGGGTTCATGTAAAGTTTAGGTTCTATCAGGTTTTTAGTGGGATTCATGTAAAGTTTAAGTTATATCAGGTTTTTAGTGAGGTTCATGTAAAGTTTAGGTTCTATCAGGTTTTCAGTGGGGTTCATGTAAAGTTTAGGTTTCATCAGGTTTTTATTGGGGTTCATGTAAAGTTTAGGTTCTATCAGGTTTTTAGTGGGGTTCATGTAAAGTTTAAGTTCTATTATGTTTGTAGTGCGATTCATGTATAGTTTAGGTTCTATCAGGTTTTTAACGGGGTTCATGTAAAGTTTAGATTCTATCAGGTTTTTAGTAGGGTTCATGTAAAGTTTAAGTTCTATTATGTTTGTAGTGCGATTCATGTATAGTTTAGGTTCTATCAGGTTTTTAGTGGGGTTCATGTATAGTTTAGGTTCTATCAGGTTTTAAGTGGGGTTCATGTAAAGTTTAAGTTCTATCAGGATTTCAGTGGGGTTAATGTAAAGTTTAAGGTCTATCAGGTTTTTAGTGGGATTCATGTAAGGTTTAGGTTCTATCAGGTTTTTAGTGAAGTTCATGTAAAGTTTAGGTTTCATCAGACTTTTAGGGGGGTTCATGTAAGGTTTAGGTTCTATCAGGTTTTCAGTGAAGTTCATGTAAAGTTTAGGTTTCATCAGGTTTTTAGTGGGGTTCATGTAAAGTTTAGGTTCTATCAGGTTTTTAGTGGGATTCATGTAAAGTTTAAGTTATATCAGGTTTTTAGTGAGGTTCATGTAAAGTTTAGGTTCTATCAGGTTTTTAGTGGGGTTTATGTAAAGTTTAGGTTCTATCAGGTTTTTAGTGGGATTCATGTAAAGTTTAAGTTATATCAGGTTTTTAGTGAGGTTCATGTAAAGTTTAGGTTCTATCAGGTTTTTAGTGGGGTTCATGTAAAGTTTAGGTTTCATCAGGTTTTTGGTGGGGTTCATGTAAAGTTTAGGTTCTATCAGGTTTTTAGTGGGGTTCATGTAAAGTTTAAGTTCTATTATGTTTGTAGTGCGATTCATGTATAGTTTAGGTTCTATCAGGTTTTTAGTGGGGTTCATGTAAAGTTTAGGTTCTATCAGGTTTTTAGTAGGGTTTATGTAAAGTTTAGGTTCTATCAGGTTTTTAGTGGGATTCATGTAAAGTTTAAGTTATATCAGGTTTTTAGTGAGGTTCATGTAAAGTTTAGGTTCTATCAGGTTTTTAGTGGGGTTCATGTAAAGTTTAGGTTTCATCAGGTTTTTGGTGGGGTTCATGTAAAGTTTAGGTTCTATCAGGTTTTTAGTGGGGTTCATGTAAAGTTTAAGTTCTATTATGTTTGTAGTGCGATTCATGTATAGTTTAGGTTCTATCAGGTTTTTAGTGGGGTTCATGTAAAGTTTAGGTTCTATCAGGTTTTTAGTAGGGTTCATGTAAAGTTTAAGTTCTACCAGGTTTTTAGTGGGGTTCATGTAAGGTTTAGATTCTATCAGGTTTTCAGGGGAGTTCATGTAAAGCTTAGGTTTCTATCAGATTTTTAGTGGGGTTCATGTAAAGTTTAAGTTCTATTATGTTTGTAGTGCGATTCATGTAAAGTTTAGGTTCTATCAGGTTTTTAGTGGGGTTCATGTAAAGTTTAGGTTCTATCAGGTTTTTAATGGGATTCATGTAAAGTTTAAGTTATATCAGGTTTTTAGTGAGGTTCATGTAAAGTTTAGGTTCTATCAGATTTTTAGTGGGGTTCATGTAAAGTTTAGGTTTCATCAGGTTTTTAGTGGGGTTCATGTAAAGTTTAGGTTCTATCAGGTTTTTAGTGGGATTCATGTAAAGTTTAAGTTATATCAGGTTTTTAGTGAGGTTCATGTAAAGTTTAGGTTCTATCAGGTTTTCAGTGGGGTTCATGTAAAGTTTAGGTTTCATCAGGTTTTTATTGGGGTTCATGTAAAGTTTAGGTTCTATCAGGTTTTTAGTGGGGTTCATGTAAAGTTTAAGTTCTAATATGTTTGTAGTGCGATTCATGTATAGTTTAGGTTCTATCAGGTTTTTAGTGGGGTTCATGTAAAGTTTAGATTCTATCAGGTTTTTAGTAGGGTTCATGTAAAGTTTAAGTTCTATTATGTTTGTAGTGCGATTCATGTATAGTTTAGGTTCTATCAGGTTTTTAGTGGGGTTCATGAAAATTTTAGGTTCTATCAGGTTTTTAGTGGGGTTCATGTAAAGTTTAAGTTCTATCAGGTTTTTAGTGGGGTTAATGTAAGCTTTAGGTTCTATCAGGTTTTCAGTCAGATTCATGTATAGTTTAGGTTCTATCAGGTTTTAAGTGGGGTTCATGTAAAGTTTAAGTTCTATCAGGATTTCAGTGGGGTTAATGTAAAGTTTAAGGTCTATCAGGTTTTTAGTGGGATTCATGTAAGGTTTAGGTTCTATCAGGTTTTTAGTGAAGTTCATGTAAAGTTTAGGTTTCATCAGACTTTTAGGGGGGTTCATGTAAGGTTTAGGTTCTATCAGGTTTTCAGTGAAGTTCATGTAAAGTTTAGGTTTCATCAGGTTTTTAGTGGGGTTCATGTAAAGTTTAGGTTCTATCAGGTTTTTAGTGGGATTCATGTAAAGTTTAAGTTATATCAGGTTTTTAGTGAGGTTCATGTAAAGTTTAGGTTCTATCAGGTTTTTAGTGGGGTTTATGTAAAGTTTAGGTTCTATCAGGTTTTTAGTGGGATTCATGTAAAGTTTAAGTTATATCAGGTTTTTAGTGAGGTTCATGTAAAGTTTAGGTTCTATCAGGTTTTTAGTGGGGTTCATGTAAAGTTTAGGTTTCATCAGGTTTTTGGTGGGGTTCATGTAAAGTTTAGGTTCTATCAGGTTTTTAGTGGGGTTCATGTAAAGTTTAAGTTCTATTATGTTTGTAGTGCGATTCATGTATAGTTTAGGTTCTATCAGGTTTTTAGTGGGGTTCATGTAAAGTTTAGGTTCTATCAGGTTTTTAGTAGGGTTTATGTAAAGTTTAGGTTCTATCAGGTTTTTAGTGGGGTTCATGTAAAGTTTAGGTTTCATCAGGTTTTTGGTGGGGTTCATGTAAAGTTTAGGTTCTATCAGGTTTTTAGTGGGGTTCATGTAAAGTTTAAGTTCTATTATGTTTGTAGTGGGGTTCATGTAAAGTTTAGGTTTCATCAGGTTTTTGGTGGGTTTCATGTAAAGTTTAGGTTCTATCAGGTTTTTAGTGGGGTTCATGTAAAGTTTAAGTTCTATTATGTTTGTAGTGCGATTCATGTATAGTTTAGGTTCTATCAGGTTTTTAGTGGGGTTCATGTAAAGTTTAGGTTCTATCAGGTTTTTAGTAGGGTTCATGTAAAGTTTAAGTTCTACCAGGTTTTTAGTGGGGTTCATGTAAGGTTTAGATTCTATCAGGTTTTCAGTGGGGTTCATGTAAAGCTTAGGTTTCTATCAGATTTTTAGTGGGGTTCATGTAAAGTTTAAGTTCTATTATGTTTGTAGTGCGATTCATGTAAAGTTTAGGTTCTATCAGGTTTTTAGTGGGGTTCATGTAAAGTTTAGGTTCTATCAGGTTTTTAATGGGATTCATGTAAAGTTTAAGTTATATCAGGTTTTTAGTGAGGTTCATGTAAAGTTTAGGTTCTATCAGATTTTTAGTGGGGTTCATGTAAAGTTTAGGTTTCATCAGGTTTTTAGTGGGGTTCATGTAAAGTTTAGGTTCTATCAGGTTTTTAGTGGGATTCATGTAAAGTTTAAGTTATATCAGGTTTTTAGTGAGGTTCATGTAAAGTTTAGGTTCTATCAGGTTTTCAGTGGGGTTCATGTAAAGTTTAGGTTTCATCAGGTTTTTATTGGGGTTCATGTAAAGTTTAGGTTCTATCAGGTTTTTAGTGGGGTTCATGTAAAGTTTAAGTTCTATTATGTTTGTAGTGCGATTCATGTATAGTTTAGGTTCTATCAGGTTTTTAGTGGGGTTCATGTAAAGTTTAGATTCTATCAGGTTTTTAGTAGGGTTCATGTAAAGTTTAAGTTCTATTATGTTTGTAGTGCGATTCATGTATAGTTTAGGTTCTATCAGGTTTTTAGTGGGGTTCATGAAAATTTTAGGTTCTATCAGGTTTTTAGTGGGGTTCATGTAAAGTTTAGGTTCTATCAGGTTTTTAATGGGATTCATGTAAAGTTTAAGTTATATCAGGTTTTTAGTGAGGTTCATGTAAAGTTTAGGTTCTATCAGATTTTTAGTGGGGTTCATGTAAAGTTTAGGTTTCATCAGGTTTTTAGTGGGGTTCATGTAAAGTTTAGGTTCTATCAGGTTTTTAGTGGGATTCATGTAAAGTTTAAGTTATATCAGGTTTTTAGTGAGGTTCATGTAAAGTTTAGGTTCTATCAGGTTTTCAGTGGGGTTCATGTAAAGTTTAGGTTTCATCAGGTTTTTATTGGGGTTCATGTAAAGTTTAGGTTCTATCAGGTTTTTAGTGGGGTTCATGTAAAGTTTAAGTTCTAATATGTTTGTAGTGCGATTCATGTATAGTTTAGGTTCTATCAGGTTTTTAGTGGGGTTCATGTAAAGTTTAGATTCTATCAGGTTTTTAGTAGGGTTCATGTAAAGTTTAAGTTCTATTATGTTTGTAGTGCGATTCATGTATAGTTTAGGTTCTATCAGGTTTTTAGTGGGGTTCATGAAAATTTTAGGTTCTATCAGGTTTTTAGTGGGGTTCATGTAAAGTTTAAGTTCTATCAGGTTTTTAGTGGGGTTAATGTAAGCTTTAGGTTCTATCAGGTTTTCAGTCAGATTCATGTATAGTTTAGGTTCTATCAGGTTTTAAGTGGGGTTCATGTAAAGTTTAAGTTCTATCAGGATTTCAGTGGGGTTAATGTAAAGTTTAAGGTCTATCAGGTTTTTAGTGGGATTCATGTAAGGTTTAGGTTCTATCAGGTTTTTAGTGAAGTTCATGTAAAGTTTAGGTTTCATCAGACTTTTAGGGGGGTTCATGTAAGGTTTAGGTTCTATCAGGTTTTCAGTGAAGTTCATGTAAAGTTTAGGTTTCATCAGGTTTTTAGTGGGGTTCATGTAAAGTTTAGGTTCTATCAGGTTTTTAGTGGGATTCATGTAAAGTTTAGGTTTCATCAGGTTTTTGGTGGGGTTCATGTAAAGTTTAGGTTCTATCAGGTTTTTAGTGGGGTTCATGTAAAGTTTAAGTTCTATTATGTTTGTAGTGCGATTCATGTATAGTTTAGGTTCTATCAGGTTTTTAGTGGGGTTCATGTAAAGTTTAGGTTCTATCAGGTTTTTAGTAGGGTTTATGTAAAGTTTAGGTTCTATCAGGTTTTTAGTGGGGTTCATGTAAAGTTTAGGTTTCATCAGGTTTTTGGTGGGGTTCATGTAAAGTTTAGGTTCTATCAGGTTTTTAGTGGGGTTCATGTAAAGTTTAAGTTCTATTATGTTTGTAGTGGGGTTCATGTAAAGTTTAGGTTTCATCAGGTTTTTGGTGGGGTTCATGTAAAGTTTAGGTTCTATCAGGTTTTTAGTGGGGTTCATGTAAAGTTTAAGTTCTATTATGTTTGTAGTGCGATTCATGTATAGTTTAGGTTCTATCAGGTTTTTAGTGGGGTTCATGTAAAGTTTAGGTTCTATCAGGTTTTTAGTAGGGTTCATGTAAAGTTTAAGTTCTACCAGGTTTTTAGTGGGGTTCATGTAAGGTTTAGATTCTATCAGGTTTTCAGTGGGGTTCATGTAAAGCTTAGGTTTCTATCAGATTTTTAGTGGGGTTCATGTAAAGTTTAAGTTCTATTATGTTTGTAGTGCGATTCATGTAAAGTTTAGGTTCTATCAGGTTTTTAGTGGGGTTCATGTAAAGTTTAGGTTCTATCAGGTTTTTAATGGGATTCATGTAAAGTTTAAGTTATATCAGGTTTTTAGTGAGGTTCATGTAAAGTTTAGGTTCTATCAGATTTTTAGTGGGGTTCATGTAAAGTTTAGGTTTCATCAGGTTTTTAGTGGGGTTCATGTAAAGTTTAGGTTCTATCAGGTTTTTAGTGGGATTCATGTAAAGTTTAAGTTATATCAGGTTTTTGGTGAGGTTCATGTAAAGTTTAGGTTCTATCAGGTTTTCAGTGGGGTTCATGTAAAGTTTAGGTTTCATCAGGTTTTTATTGGGGTTCATGTAAAGTTTAGGTTCTATCAGGTTTTTAGTGGGGTTCATGTAAAGTTTAAGTTCTATTATGTTTGTAGTGCGATTCATGTATAGTTTAGGTTCTATCAGGTTTTTAGTGGGGTTCATGAAAAGTTTAGATTCTATCAGGTTTTTAGTAGGGTTCATGTAAAGTTTAAGTTCTATTATGTTTGTAGTGCGATTCATGTATAGTTTAGGTTCTATCAGGTTTTTAGTGGGGTTCATGAAAATTTTAGGTTCTATCAGGTTTTTAGTGGGGTTCATGTAAAGTTTAGGTTCTATCAGGTTTTTAGTGGGGTTAATGTAAGCTTTAGGTTCTATCAGGTTTTCAGTCAGATTCATGTATAGTTTAGGTTCTATCAGGTTTTAAGTGGGGTTCATGTAAAGTTTAAGTTCTATCAGGATTTCAGTGGGGTTAATGTAAAGTTTAAGTTCTATCAGGTTTTTAGTGGGATTCATGTAAGGTTTAGGTTCTATCAGGTTTTTAGTGAAGTTCATGTAAAGTTTAGGTTTCATCAGACTTTTAGGGGGGTTCATGTAAGGTTTAGGTTCTATCAGGTTTTCAGTGAAGTTCATGTAAAGTTTAGGTTTCATCAGGTTTTTAGTGGGGTTCATGTAAAGTTTAGGTTCTATAAGGTTTTTAGTGGGATTCATGTAAAGTTTAAGTTATATCAGGTTTTTAGTGAGGTTCATGTAAAGTTTAGGTTCTATCAGGTTTTTAGTGGGGTTTATGTAAAGTTTAGGTTCTATCAGGTTTTTAGTGGGATTCATGTAAAGTTTAAGTTATATCAGGTTTTTAGTGAGGTTCATGTAAAGTTTAGGTTCTATCAGGTTTTTAGTGGGGTTCATGTAAAGTTTAGGTTTCATCAGGTTTTTGGTGGGGTTCATGTACAGTTTAGGTTCTATCAGGTTTTTAGTGGGGTTCATGTAAAGTTTAAGTTCTATTATGTTTGTAGTGCGATTCATGTATAGTTTAGGTTCTATCAGGTTTTTAGTGGGGTTCATGTAAAGTTTAGGTTCTATCAGGTTTTTAGTAGGGTTCATGTAAAGTTTAAGTTCTACCAGGTTTTTAGTGGGGTTCATGTAAGGTTTAGATTCTATCAGGTTTTCAGTGGGGTTCATGTAAAGCTTAGGTTTCTATCAGATTTTTAGTGGGGTTCATGTAAAGTTTAGGTTCTATCAGGTTTTTAGTGGGATTCATGTAAAGTTTAAGTTATATCAGGTTTTTAGTGAGGTTCATGTAAAGTTTAGGTTCTATCAGGTTTTTAGTGGGGTTCATGTAAAGTTTAAGTTCTATTATGTTTGTAGTGCGATTCATGTATAGTTTAGGTTCTATCAGGTTTTTAGTGGGGTTCATGTAAAGTTTAGGTTCTATCAGGTTTTTAGTAGGGTTTATGTAAAGTTTAGGTTCTATCAGGTTTTTAGTGGGATTCATGTAAAGTTTAAGTTATATCAGGTTTTTAGTGAGGTTCATGTAAAGTTTAGGTTCTATCAGGTTTTTAGTGGGGTTCATGTAAAGTTTAGGTTTCATCAGGTTTTTGGTGGGGTTCATATAAAGTTTAGGTTCTATCAGGTTTTTAGTGGGGTTCATGTAAAGTTTAAGTTCTATTATGTTTGTAGTGCGATTCATGTATAGTTTAGGTTCTATCAGGTTTTTAGTGGGGTTCATGTAAAGTTTAGGTTCTATCAGGTTTTTAGTAGGGTTCATGTAAAGTTTAAGTTCTACCAGGTTTTTAGTGGGGTTCATGTAAGGTTTAGATTCTATCAGGTTTTCAGGGGGGTTCATGTAAAGCTTAGGTTTCTATCAGATTTTTAGTGGGGTTCATGTAAAGTTTAAGTTCTATTATGTTTGTAGTGCGATTCATGTAAAGTTTAGGTTCTATCAGGTTTTTAGTGGGGTTCATGTAAAGTTTAGGTTCTATCAGGTTTTTAATGGGATTCATGTAAAGTTTAAGTTATATCAGGTTTTTAGTGAGGTTCATGTAAAGTTTAGGTTCTATCAGATTTTTAGTGGGGTTCATGTAAAGTTTAGGTTTCATCAGGTTTTTAGTGGGGTTCATGTAAAGTTTAGGTTCTATCAGGTTTTTAGTGGGATTCATGTAAAGTTTAAGTTATATCAGGTTTTTAGTGAGGTTCATGTAAAGTTTAGGTTCTATCAGGTTTTCAGTGGGGTTCATGTAAAGTTTAGGTTTCATCAGGTTTTTATTGGGGTTCATGTAAAGTTTAGGTTCTATCAGGTTTTTAGTGGGGTTCATGTAAAGTTTAAGTTCTATTATGTTTGTAGTGCGATTCATGTATAGTTTAGGTTCTATCAGGTTTTTAGTGGGGTTCATGTAAAGTTTAGATTCTATCAGGTTTTTAGTAGGGTTCATGTAAAGTTTAAGTTCTATTATGTTTGTAGTGCGATTCATGTATAGTTTAGGTTCTATCAGGTTTTTAGTGGGGTTCATGAAAATTTTAGGTTCTATCAGGTTTTTAGTGGGGTTCATGTAAAGTTTAAGTTCTATCAGGTTTTTAGTGGGGTTAATGTAAGCTTTAGGTTCTATCAGGTTTTCAGTCAGATTCATGTATAGTTTAGGTTCTATCAGGTTTTAAGTGGGGTTCATGTAAAGTTTAAGTTCTATCAGGATTTCAGTGGGGTTAATGTAAAGTTTAAGGTCTATCAGGTTTTTAGTGGGATTCATGTAAGGTTTAGGTTCTATCAGGTTTTTAGTGAAGTTCATGTAAAGTTTAGGTTTCATCAGACTTTTAGGGGGGTTCATGTAAGGTTTAGGTTCTATCAGGTTTTTAGTGGGATTCATGTAAAGTTTAAGTTATATCAGGTTTTTAGTGAGGTTCATGTAAAGTTTAGGTTCTATCAGGTTTTTAGTGGGGTTTATGTAAAGTTTAGGTTCTATCAGGTTTTTAGTGGGATTCATGTAAAGTTTAAGTTATATCAGGTTTTTAGTGAGGTTCATGTAAAGTTTAGGTTCTATCAGGTTTTTAGTGGGGTTCATGTAAAGTTTAGGTTTCATCAGGTTTTTGGTGGGGTTCATGTAAAGTTTAGGTTCTATCAGGTTTTTAGTGGGGTTCATGTAAAGTTTAAGTTCTATTATGTTTGTAGTGCGATTCATGTATAGTTTAGGTTCTATCAGGTTTTTAGTGGGGTTCATGTAAAGTTTAGGTTCTATCAGGTTTTTAGTAGGGTTTATGTAAAGTTTATGTTCTATCAGGTTTTTAGTGGGGTTCATGTAAAGTTTAGGTTTCATCAGGTTTTTGGTGGGGTTCATGTAAAGTTTAGGTTCTATCAGGTTTTTAGTGGGGTTCATGTAAAGTTTAAGTTCTATTATGTTTGTAGTGCGATTCATGTATAGTTTAGGTTCTATCAGGTTTTTAGTGGGGTTCATGTAAAGTTTAGGTTCTATCAGGTTTTTAGTGAGGTTCATGTAAAGTTTAGGTTCTATCAGGTTTTTAGTGGGGTTCATGTAAAGTTTAGGTTTCATCAGGTTTTTGGTGGGGTTCATGTAAAGTTTAGGTTCTATCAGGTTTTTAGTGGGGTTCATGTAAAGTTTAAGTTCTATTATGTTTGTAGTGCGATTCATGTATAGTTTAGGTTCTATCAGGTTTTTAGTGGGGTTCATGTAAAGTTTAGGTTCTATCAGGTTTTTAGTAGGGTTCATGTAAAGTTTAAGTTATACCAGGTTTTTAGTGGGGTTCATGTAAGGTTTAGATTCTATCAGGTTTTCAGTGGGGTTCATGTAAAGCTTAGGTTTCTATCAGATTTTTAGTGGGGTTCATGTAAAGTTTAAGTTCTATTATGTTTGTAGTGCGATTCATGTAAAGTTTAGGTTCTATCAGGTTTTTAGTGGGGTTCATGTAAAGTTTAGGTTCTATCAGGTTTTTAATGGGATTCATGTAAAGTTTAAGTTATATCAGGTTTTTAGTGAGGTTCATGTAAAGTTTAGGTTCTATCAGATTTTTAGTGGGGTTCATGTAAAGTTTAGGTTTCATCATGTTTTTAGTGGGGTTCATGTAAAGTTTAGGTTCTATCAGGTTTTTAGTGGGATTCATGTAAAGTTTAAGTTATATCAGGTTTTTAGTGAGGTTCATGTAAAGTTTAGGTTCTATCAGGTTTTTAGTGGGGTTCATGTAAAGTTTAGATTCTATCAGGTTTTTAGTAGGGTTCATGTAAAGTTTAAGTTCTATTATGTTTGTAGTGCGATTCATGTATAGTTTAGGTTCTATCAGGTTTTTAGTGGGGTTCATGAAAATTTTAGGTTCTATCAGGTTTTTAGTGGGGTTCATGTAAAGTTTAAGTTCTATCAGGTTTTTAGTGGGGTTAATGTAAGCTTTAGGTTCTATCAGGTTTTCAGTCAGATTCATGTATAGTTTAGGTTCTATCAGGTTTTAAGTGGGGTTCATGTAAAGTTTAAGTTCTATCAGGATTTCAGTGGGGTTAATGTAAAGTTTAAGGTCTATCAGGTTTTTAGTGGGATTCATGTAAGGTTTAGGTTCTATCAGGTTTTTAGTGAAGTTCATGTAAAGTTTAGGTTTCATCAGACTTTTAGGGGGGTTCATGAAAGGTTTAGGTTCTATCAGGTTTTCAGTGAAGTTCATGTAAAGTTTAGGTTTCATCAGGTTTTTAGTGGGGTTCATGTAAAGTTTAGGTTCTATAAGGTTTTTAGTGGGATTCATGTAAAGTTTAAGTTATATCAGGTTTTTAGTGAGGTTCATGTAAAGTTTAGGTTCTATCAGGTTTTTAGTGGGGTTTATGTAAAGTTTAGGTTCTATCAGGTTTTTAGTGGGATTCATGTAAAGTTTAAGTTATATCAGGTTTTTAGTGAGGTTCATGTAAAGTTTAGGTTCTATCAGGTTTTTAGTGGGGTTCATGTAAAGTTTAGGTTTCATCAGGTTTTTGGTGGGGTTCATGTACAGTTTAGGTTCTATCAGGTTTTTAGTGGGGTTCATGTAAAGTTTAAGTTCTATTATGTTTGTTGTGCGATTCATGTATAGTTTAGGTTCTATCAGGTTTTTAGTGGGGTTCATGTAAAGTTTAGGTTCTATCAGGTTTTTAGTAGGGTTCATGTAAAGTTTAAGTTCTACCAGGTTTTTAGTGGGGTTCATGTAAGGTTTAGATTCTATCAGGTTTTCAGTGGGGTTCATGTAAAGCTTAGGTTTCTATCAGATTTTTAGTGGGGTTCATGTAAAGTTTAGGTTCTATCAGGTTTTTAGTGGGATTCATGTAAAGTTTAAGTTATATCAGGTTTTTAGTGAGGTTCATGTAAAGTTTAGGTTCTATCAGGTTTTCAGTGGGGTTCATGTAAAGTTTAGGTTTCATCAAGTTTTTATTGGGGTTCATGTAAAGTTTAGGTTCTATCAGGTTTTTAGTGGGGTTCATGTAAAGTTTAAGTTCTATTATGTTTGTAGTGCGATTCATGTATAGTTTAGGTTCTATCAGGTTTTTAGTGGGGTTCATGTAAAGTTTAGATTCTATCAGGTTTTTAGTAGGGTTCATGTAAAGTTTAAGTTCTATTATGTTTGTAGTGCGATTCATGTATAGTTTAGGTTCTATCAGGTTTTTAGTGGGGTTCATGAAAAGTTAGGTTCTATCAGGTTTTTAGTGGGGTTCATGTAAAGTTTAAGTTCTATCAGGTTTTTAGTGGGGTTAATGTAAGCTTTAGGTTCTATCAGGTTTTCAGTCAGATTCATGTATAGTTTAGGTTCTATCAGGTTTTAAGTGGGGTTCATGTAAAGTTTAAGTTCTATCAGGATTTCAGTGGGGTTAATGTAAAGTTTAAGGTCTATCAGGTTTTTAGTGGGATTCATGTAAGGTTTAGGTTCTATCAGGTTTTTAGTGAAGTTCATGTAAAGTTTAGGTTTCATCAGACTTTTAGGGGGGTTCATGTAAGGTTTAGGTTCTATCAGGTTTTCATTGAAGTTCATGTAAAGTTTAGGTTTCATCAGGTTTTTAGTGGGGTTCATGTAAAGTTTAGGTTCTATCAGGTTTTTAGTGGGGTTCATGTAAAGTTTAGGTTTCATCAGGTTTTTGGTGGGGTTCATGTAAAGTTTAGGTTCTATCAGGTTTTTAGTGGGGTTCATGTAAAGTTTAAGTTCTATTATGTTTGTAGTGCGATTCATGTATAGTTTAGGTTCTATCAGGTTTTTAGTGGGGTTCATGTAAAGTTTAGGTTCTATCAGGTTTTTAGTAGGGTTTATGTAAAGTTTAGGTTCTATCAGGTTTTTAGTGGGATTCATGTAAAGTTTAAGTTATATCAGGTTTTTAGTGAGGTTCATGTAAAGTTTAGGTTCTATCAGGTTTTTAGTGGGGTTCATGTAAAGTTTAGGTTTCATCAGGTTTTTGGTGGGGTTCATGTAAAGTTTAGGTTCTATCAGGTTTTTAGTGGGGTTCATGTAAAGTTTAAGTTCTATTATGTTTGTAGTGCGATTCATGTATAGTTTAGGTTCTATCAGGTTTTTAGTGGGGTTCATGTAAAGTTTAGGTTCTATCAGGTTTTTAGTAGGGTTCATGTAAAGTTTAAGTTCTACCAGGTTTTTAGTGGGGTTCATGTAAGGTTTAGATTCTATCAGGTTTTCAGTGGGGTTCATGTAAAGCTTAGGTTTCTATCAGATTTTTAGTGGGGTTCATGTAAAGTTTAAGTTCTATTATGTTTGTAGTGCGATTCATGTAAAGTTTAGGTTCTATCAGGTTTTTAGTGGGGTTCATGTAAAGTTTAGGTTCTATCAGGTTTTTAGTGGGGTTCATGTAAAGTTTAAGTTCTATCAGGTTTTTAGTGGGGTTAATGTAAGCTTTAGGTTCTATCAGGTTTTCAGTCAGATTCATGTATAGTTTAGGTTCTATCAGGTTTTAAGTGGGGTTCATGTAAAGTTTAAGTTCTATCAGGATTTCAGTGGGGTTAATGTAAAGTTTAAGTTCTATCAGGTTTTTAGTGGGATTCATGTAAGGTTTAGGTTCTATCAGGTTTTTAGTGAAGTTCATGTAAAGTTTAGGTTTCATCAGACTTTTAGGGGGGTTCATGTAAGGTTTAGGTTCTATCAGGTTTTCAGTGAAGTTCATGTAAAGTTTAGGTTTCATCAGGTTTTTAGTGGGGTTCATGTAAAGTTTAGGTTCTATAAGGTTTTTAGTGGGATTCATGTAAAGTTTAAGTTATATCAGGTTTTTAGTGAGGTTCATGTAAAGTTTAGGTTCTATCAGGTTTTTAGTGGGGTTTATGTAAAGTTTAGGTTCTATCAGGTTTTTAGTGGGGTTTATGTAAAGTTTAGGTTCTATCAGGTTTTTAGTGGGATTCATGTAAAGTTTAAGTTATATCAGGTTTTTAGTGAGGTTCATGTAAAGTTTAGGTTCTATCAGGTTTTTAGTGGGGTTCATGTAAAGTTTAGGTTTCATCAGGTTTTTGGTGGGGTTCATGTAAAGTTTAGGTTCTATCAGGTTTTTAGTGGGGTTCATGTAAAGTTTAAGTTCTATTATGTTTGTAGTGCGATTCATGTATAGTTTAGGTTCTATCAGGTTTTTAGTGGGGTTCATGTAAAGTTTAGGTTCTATCAGGTTTTTAGTAGGGTTCATGTAAAGTTTAAGTTCTACCAGGTTTTTAGTGGGGTTCATGTAAGGTTTAGATTCTATCAGGTTTTCAGTGGGGTTCATGTAAAGCTTAGGTTTCTATCAAATTTTTAGTGGGGTTCATGTAAAGTTTAGGTTCTATCAGGTTTTTAGTGGGATTCATGTAAAGTTTAAGTTATATCAGGTTTTTAGTGAGGTTCATGTAAAGTTTAGGTTCTATCAGGTTTTCAGTGGGGTTCATGTAAAGTTTAGGTTTCATCAGGTTTTTATTGGGGTTCATGTAAAGTTTAGGTTCTATCAGGTTTTTAGTGGGGTTCATGTAAAGTTTAAGTTCTATTATGTTTGTAGTGCGATTCATGTATAGTTTAGGTTCTATCAGGTTTTTAGTGGGGTTCATGTAAAGTTTAGATTCTATCAGGTTTTTAGTAGGGTTCATGTAAAGTTTAAGTTCTATTATGTTTGTAGTGCGATTCATGTATAGTTTAGGTTCTATCAGGTTTTTAGTGGGGTTCATGAAAAGTTAGGTTCTATCAGGTTTTTAGTGGGGTTCATGTAAAGTTTAAGTTCTATCAGGTTTTTAGTGGGGTTAATGTAAGCTTTAGGTTCTATCAGGTTTTCAGTCAGATTCATGTATAGTTTAGGTTCTATCAGGTTTTAAGTGGGGTTCATGTAAAGTTTAAGTTCAATCAGGATTTCAGTGGGGTTAATGTAAAGTTTAAGGTCTATCAGGTTTTTAGTGGGATTCATGTAAGGTTTAGGTTCTATCAGGTTTTTAGTGAAGTTCATGTAAAGTTTAGGTTTCATCAGACTTTTAGGGGGGTTCATGTAAGGTTTAGGTTCTATCAGGTTTTCAGTGAAGTTCATGTAAAGTTTAGGTTTCATCAGGTTTTTAGTGGGGTTCATGTAAAGTTTAGGTTCTATCAGGTTTTTAGTGGGATTCATGTAAAGTTTAAGTTATATCAGGTTTTTAGTGAGGTTCATGTAAAGTTTAGGTTCTATCAGGTTTTTAGTGGGGTTTATGTAAAGTTTAGGTTCTATCAGGTTTTTAGTGGGATTCATGTAAAGTTTAAGTTATATCAGGTTTTTAGTGAGGTTCATGTAAAGTTTAGGTTCTATCAGGTTTTTAGTGGGGTTCATGTAAAGTTTAGGTTTCATCAGGTTTTTGGTGGGGTTCATGTAAAGTTTAGGTTCTATCAGGTTTTTAGTGGGGTACATGTAAAGTTTAAGTTCTATTATGTTTGTAGTGCGATTCATGTATAGTTTAGGTTCTATCAGGTTTTTAGTGGGGTTCATGTAAAGTTTAGGTTCTATCAGGTTTTTAGTAGGGTTTATGTAAAGTTTAGGTTCTATCAGGTTTTTAGTGGGATTCATGTAAAGTTTAAGTTATATCAGGTTTTTAGTGAGGTTCATGTAAAGTTTAGGTTCTATCAGGTTTTTAGTGGGGTTCATGTAAAGTTTAGGTTTCATCAGGTTTTTGGTGGGGTTCATGTAAAGTTTAGGTTCTATCAGGTTTTTAGTGGGGTTCATGTAAAGTTTAAGTTCTATTATGTTTGTAGTGCGATTCATGTATAGTTTAGGTTCTATCAGGTTTTTAGTGGGGTTCATGTAAAGTTTAGGTTCTATCAGGTTTTTAGTAGGGTTGATGTAAAGTTTAAGTTCTACCAGGTTTTTAGTGGGGTTCATGTAAGGTTTAGATTCTATCAGGTTTTCAGTGGGGTTCATGTAAAGCTTAGGTTTCTATCAGATTTTTAGTGGGGTTCATGTAAAGTTTAAGTTCTATTATGTTTGTAGTGCGATTCATGTAAAGTTTAGGTTCTATCAGGTTTTTAGTGGGGTTCATGTAAAGTTTAGGTTCTATCAGGTTTTTAATGGGATTCATGTAAAGTTTAAGTTATATCAGGTTTTTAGTGAGGTTCATGTAAAGTTTAGGTTCTATCAGATTTTTAGTGGGGTTCATGTAAAGTTTAGGTTTCATCAGGTTTTTAGTGGGGTTCATGTAAAGTTTAGGTTCTATCAGGTTTTTAGTGGGATTCATGTAAAGTTTAAGTTATATCAGGTTTTTAGTGAGGTTCATGTAAAGTTTAGGTTCTATCAGGTTTTCAGTGGGGTTCATGTAAAGTTTAGGTTTCATCAGGTTTTTATTGGGGTTCATGTAAAGTTTTGGTTCTATCAGGTTTTTAGTGGGGTTCATGTAAAGTTTAAGTTCTATTATGTTTGTAGTGCGATTCATGTATAGTTTAGGTTCTATCAGGTTTTTAACGGGGTTCATGTAAAGTTTAGATCCTATCAGGTTTTTATTAGGGTTCATGTAAAGTTTAAGTTCTATTATGTTTGTAGTGCGATTCATGTATAGTTTAGGTTCTATCAGGTTTTTAGTGGGGTTCATGAAAATTTTAGGTTCTATCAGGTTTTTAGTGGGGTTCATGTAAAGTTTAAGTTCTATCAGGTTTTTAGTGGGGTTAATGTAAGCTTTAGGTTCTATCAGGTTTTCAGTCAGATTCATGTATAGTTTAGGTTCTATCAGGTTTTAAGTGGGGTTCATGTAAAGTTTAAGTTCTATCAGGATTTCAGTGGGGTTAATGTAAAGTTTAAGGTCTATCAGGTTTTTAGTGGGATTCATGTAAGGTTTAGGTTCTATCAGGTTTTTAGTGAAGTTCATGTAAAGTTTAGGTTTCATCAGACTTTTAGGGGGGTTCATGTAAGGTTTAGGTTCTATCAGGTTTTCAGTGAAGTTCATGTAAAGTTTAGGTTTCATCAGGTTTTTAGTGGGGTTCATGTAAAGTTTAGGTTCTATCAGGTTTTTAGTGGGATTCATGTAAAGTTTAAGTTATATCAGGTTTTTAGTGAGGTTCATGTAAAGTTTAGGTTCTATCAGGTTTTTAGTGGGGTTTATGTAAAGTTTAGGTTCTATCAGGTTTTTAGTGGGATTCATGTAAAGTTTAAGTTATATCAGGTTTTTAGTGAGGTTCATGTAAAGTTTAGGTTCTATCAGGTTTTTAGTGGGGTTCATGTAAAGTTTAGGTTTCATCAGGTTTTTGGTGGGGTTCATGTAAAGTTTAGGTTCTATCAGGTTTTTAGTGGGGTTCATGTAAAGTTTAAGTTCTATTATGTTTGTAGTGCGATTCATGTATAGTTTAGGTTCTATCAGGTTTTTAGTGGGGTTCATGTAAAGTTTAGGTTCTATCAGGTTTTTAGTAGGGTTCATGTAAAGTTTAAGTTCTACCAGGTTTTTAGTGGGGTTCATGTAAGGTTTAGATTCTATCAGGTTTTCAGTGGGGTTCATGTAAAGCTTAGGTTTCTATCAAATTTTTAGTGGGGTTCATGTAAAGTTTAGGTTCTATCAGGTTTTTAGTGGGATTCCTGTAAAGTTTAAGTTATATCAGGTTTTTAGTGAGGTTCATGTAAAGTTTAGGTTCTATCAGGTTTTCAGTGGGGTTCATGTAAAGTTTAGGTTTCATCAGGTTTTTATTGGGGTTCATGTAAAGTTTAGGTTCTATCAGGTTTTTAGTGGGGTTCATGTAAAGTTTAAGTTCTATTATGTTTGTAGTGCGATTCATGTATAGTTTAGGTTCTATCAGGTTTTTAGTGGGGTTCATGTAAAGTTTAGATTCTATCAGGTTTTTAGTAGGGTTCATGTAAAGTTTAAGTTCTATTATGTTTGTAGTGCGATTCATGTATAGTTTAGGTTCTATCAGGTTTTTAGTGGGGTTCATGAAAAGTTAGGTTCTATCAGGTTTTTAGTGGGGTTCATGTAAAGTTTAAGTTCTATCAGGTTTTTAGTGGGGTTAATGTAAGCTTTAGGTTCTATCAGGTTTTCAGTCAGATTCATGTATAGTTTAGGTTCTATCAGGTTTTAAGTGGGGTTCATGTAAAGTTTAAGTTCAATCAGGATATCAGTGGGGTTAATGTAAAGTTTAAGGTCTATCAGGTTTTTAGTGGGATTCATGTAAGGTTTAGGTTCTATCAGGTTTTTAGTGAAGTTCATGTAAAGTTTAGGTTTCATCAGACTTTTAGGGGGGTTCATGTAAGGTTTAGGTTCTATCAGGTTTTCAGTGAAGTTCATGTAAAGTTTAGGTTTCATCAGGTTTTTAGTGGGGTTCATGTAAAGTTTAGGTTTCATCAGGTTTTTGGTGGGGTTCATGTAAAGTTTAGGTTCTATCAGGTTTTTAGTGGGGTTCATGTAAAGTTTAAGTTCTATTATGTTTGTAGTGCGATTCATGTATAGTTTAGGTTCTATCAGGTTTTTAGTGGGGTTCATGTAAAGTTTAGGTTCTATCAGGTTTTTAGTAGGGTTGATGTAAAGTTTAAGTTCTACCAGGTTTTTAGTGGGGTTCATGTAAGGTTTAGATTCTATCAGGTTTTCAGTGGGGTTCATGTAAAGCTTAGGTTTCTATCAGATTTTTAGTGGGGTTCATGTAAAGTTTAAGTTCTATTATGTTTGTAGTGCGATTCATGTAAAGTTTAGGTTCTATCAGGTTTTTAGTGGGGTTCATGTAAAGTTTAGGTTCTATCAGGTTTTTAATGGGATTCATGTAAAGTTTAAGTTATATCAGGTTTTTAGTGAGGTTCATGTAAAGTTTAGGTTCTATCAGATTTTTAGTGGGGTTCATGTAAAGTTTAGGTTTCATCAGGTTTTTAGTGGGGTTCATGTAAAGTTTAGGTTCTATCAGGTTTTTAGTGGGATTCATGTAAAGTTTAAGTTATATCAGGTTTTTAGTGAGGTTCATGTAAAGTTTAGGTTCTATCAGGTTTTCAGTGGGGTTCATGTAAAGTTTAGGTTTCATCAGGTTTTTATTGGGGTTCATGTAAAGTTTTGGTTCTATCAGGTTTTTAGTGGGGTTCATGTAAAGTTTAAGTTCTATTATGTTTGTAGTGCGATTCATGTATAGTTTAGGTTCTATCAGGTTTTTAACGGGGTTCATGTAAAGTTTAGATCCTATCAGGTTTTTAGTGAGGTTCATGTAAAGTTTAGGTTCTATCAGGTTTTTAGTGGGGTTTATGTAAAGTTTAGGTTCTATCAGGTTTTTAGTGGGATTCATGTAAAGTTTAAGTTATATCAGGTTTTTAGTGAGGTTCATGTAAAGTTTAGGTTCTATCAGGTTTTTAGTGGGGTTCATGTAAAGTTTAGGTTTCATCAGGTTTTTGGTGGGGTTCATGTAAAGTTTAGGTTCTATCAGGTTTTTAGTGGGGTTCATGTAAAGTTTAAGTTCTATTATGTTTGTAGTGCGATTCATGTATAGTTTATGTTCTATCAGGTTTTTAGTGGGGTTCATGTAAAGTTTAGGTTCTATCAGGTTTTTAGTAGGGTTTATGTAAAGTTTAGGTTCTATCAGGTTTTTAGTGGGATTCATGTAAAGTTTAAGTTATATCAGGTTTTTAGTGAGGTTCATGTAAAGTTTAGGTTCTATCAGGTTTTTAGTGGGGTTCATGTAAAGTTTAGGTTTCATCAGGTTTTTGGTGGGGTTCATGTAAAGTTTAGGTTCTATCAGGTTTTTAGTGGGGTTCATGTAAAGTTTAAGTTCTATTATGTTTGTAGTGCGATTCATGTATAGTTTAGGTTCTATCAGGTTTTTAGTGGGGTTCATGTAAAGTTTAGGTTCTATCAGGTTTTTAGTAGGGTTCATGTAAAGTTTAAGTTCTACCAGGTTTTTAGTGGGGTTCATGTAAGGTTTAGATTCTATCAGGTTTTCAGGGGGGTTCATGTAAAGCTTAGGTTTCTATCAGATTTTTAGTGGGGTTCATGTAAAGTTTAAGTTCTATTATGTTTGTAGTGCGATTCATGTAAAGTTTAGGTTCTATCAGGTTTTTAGTGGGGTTCATGTAAAGTTTAGGTTCTATCAGGTTTTTAATGGGATTCATGTAAAGTTTAAGTTATATCAGGTTTTTAGTGAGGTTCATGTAAAGTTTAGGTTCTATCAGATTTTTAGTGGGGTTCATGTAAAGTTTAGGTTTCATCAGGTTTTTAGTGGGGTTCATGTAAAGTTTAGGTTCTATCAGGTTTTTAGTGGGATTCATGTAAAGTTTAAGTTATATCAGGTTTTTAGTGAGGTTCATGTAAAGTTTAGGTTCTATCAGGTTTTCAGTGGGGTTCATGTAAAGTTTAGGTTTCATCAGGTTTTTATTGGGGTTCATGTAAAGTTTAGGTTCTATCAGGTTTTTAGTGGGGTTCATGTAAAGTTTAAGTTCTATTATGTTTGTAGTGCGATTCATGTATAGTTTAGGTTCTATCAGGTTTTTAGTGGGGTTCATGTAAAGTTTAGATTCTATCAGGTTTTTAGTAGGGTTCATGTAAAGTTTAAGTTCTATTATGTTTGTAGTGCGATTCATGTATAGTTTAGGTTCTATCAGGTTTTTAGTGGGGTTCATGAAAATTTTAGGTTCTATCAGGTTTTTAGTGGGGTTCATGTAAAGTTTAAGTTCTATCAGGTTTTTAGTGGGGTTAATGTAAGCTTTAGGTTCTATCAGGTTTTCAGTCAGATTCATGTATAGTTTAGGTTCTATCAGGTTTTAAGTGGGGTTCATGTAAAGTTTAAGTTCTATCAGGATTTCAGTGGGGTTAATGTAAAGTTTAAGGTCTATCAGGTTTTTAGTGGGATTCATGTAAGGTTTAGGTTCTATCAGGTTTTTAGTGAAGTTCATGTAAAGTTTAGGTTTCATCAGACTTTTAGGGGGGTTCATGTAAGGTTTAGGTTCTATCAGGTTTTCAGTGAAGTTCATGTAAAGTTTAGGTTTCATCAGGTTTTTAGTGGGGTTCATGTAAAGTTTAGGTTCTATCAGGTTTTTAGTGGGATTCATGTAAAGTTTAAGTTATATCAGGTTTTTAGTGAGGTTCATGTAAAGTTTAGGTTCTATCAGGTTTTTAGTGGGGTTTATGTAAAGTTTAGGTTCTATCAGGTTTTTAGTGGGATTCATGTAAAGTTTAAGTTATATCAGGTTTTTAGTGAGGTTCATGTAAAGTTTAGGTTCTATCAGGTTTTTAGTGGGGTTCATGTAAAGTTTAGGTTTCATCAGGTTTTTGGTGGGGTTCATGTAAAGTTTAGGTTCTATCAGGTTTTTAGTGGGGTTCATGTAAAGTTTAAGTTCTATTATGTTTGTAGTGCGATTCATGTATAGTTTAGGTTCTATCAGGTTTTTAGTGGGGTTCATGTAAAGTTTAGGTTCTATCAGGTTTTTAGTAGGGTTTATGTAAAGTTTAGGTTCTATCAGGTTTTTAGTGGGGTTCATGTAAAGTTTAGGTTTCATCAGGTTTTTGGTGGGGTTCATGTAAAGTTTAGGTTCTATCAGGTTTTTAGTGGGGTTCATGTAAAGTTTAAGTTCTATTATGTTTGTAGTGCGATTCATGTATAGTTTAGGTTCTATCAGGTTTTTAGTGGGGTTCATGTAAAGTTTAGGTTCTATCAGGTTTTTAGTGAGGTTCATGTAAAGTTTAGGTTCTATCAGGTTTTTAGTGGGGTTCATGTAAAGTTTAGGTTTCATCAGGTTTTTGGTGGGGTTCATGTAAAGTTTAGGTTCTATCAGGTTTTTAGTGGGGTTCATGTAAAGTTTAAGTTCTATTATGTTTGTAGTGCGATTCATGTATAGTTTAGGTTCTATCAGGTTTTTAGTGGGGTTCATGTAAAGTTTAGGTTCTATCAGGTTTTTAGTAGAGTTCATGTAAAGTTTAAGTTCTACCAGGTTTTTAGTGGGGTTCATGTAAGGTTTAGATTCTATCAGGTTTTCAGTGGGGTTCATGTAAAGCTTAGGTTTCTATCAGATTTTTAGTGGGGTTCATGTAAAGTTTAAGTTCTATTATGTTTGTAGTGCGATTCATGTAAAGTTTAGGTTCTATCAGGTTTTTAGTGGGGTTCATGTAAAGTTTAGGTTCTATCAGGTTTTTAATGGGATTCATGTAAAGTTTAAGTTATATCAGGTTTTTAGTGAGGTTCATGTAAAGTTTAGGTTCTATCAGATTTTTAGTGGGGTTCATGTAAAGTTTAGGTTTCATCAGGTTTTTAGTGGGGTTCATGTAAAGTTTAGGTTCTATCAGGTTTTTAGTGGGATTCATGTAAAGTTTAAGTTATATCAGGTTTTTAGTGAGGTTCATGTAAAGTTTAGGTTCTATCAGGTTTTCAGTGGGGTTCATGTAAAGTTTAGGTTTCATCAGGTTTTTATTGGGGTTCATGTAAAGTTTAGGTTCTATCAGGTTTTTAGTGGGGTTCATGTAAAGTTTAAGTTCTATTATGTTTGTAGTGCGATTCATGTATAGTTTAGGTTCTATCAGGTTTTTAGTGGGGTTCATGTAAAGTTTAGATTCTATCAGGTTTTTAGTAGGGTTCATGTAAAGTTTAAGTTCTATTATGTTTGTAGTGCGATTCATGTATAGTTTAGGTTCTATCAGGTTTTTAGTGGGGTTCATGAAAATTTTAGGTTCTATCAGGTTTTTAGTGGGGTTCATGTAAAGTTTAAGTTCTATCAGGTTTTTAGTGGGGTTAATGTAAGCTTTAGGTTCTATCAGGTTTTCAGTCAGATTCATGTATAGTTTAGGTTCTATCAGGTTTTAAGTGGGGTTCATGTAAAGTTTAAGTTCTATCAGGATTTCAGTGGGGTTAATGTAAAGTTTAAGTTCTATCAGGTTTTTAGTGGGATTCATGTAAGGTTTAGGTTCTATCAGGTTTTTAGTGAAGTTCATGTAAAGTTTAGGTTTCATCAGACTTTTAGGGGGGTTCATGTAAGGTTTAGGTTCTATCAGGTTTTCAGTGAAGTTCATGTAAAGTTTAGGTTTCATCAGGTTTGTAGTGGGGTTCATGTAAAGTTTAGGTTCTATAAGGTTTTTAGTGGGATTCATGTAAAGTTTAAGTTATATCAGGTTTTTAGTGAGGTTCATGTAAAGTTTAGGTTCTATCAGGTTTTTAGTGGGGTTTATGTAAAGTTTAGGTTCTATCAGGTTTTTAGTGGGATTCATGTAAAGTTTAAGTTATATCAGGTTTTTAGTGAGGTTCATGTAAAGTTTAGGTTCTATCAGGTTTTTAGTGGGGTTCATGTAAAGTTTAGGTTTCATCAGGTTTTTGGTGGGGTTCATGTACAGTTTAGGTTCTATCAGGTTTTTAGTGGGGTTCATGTAAAGTTTAAGTTCTATTATGTTTGTAGTGCGATTCATGTATAGTTTAGGTTCTATCAGGTTTTTAGTGGGGTTCATGTAAAGTTTAGGTTCTATCAGGTTTTTAGTAGGGTTCATGTAAAGTTTAAGTTCTACCAGGTTTTTAGTGGGGTTCATGTAAGGTTTAGATTCTATCAGGTTTTCAGTGGGGTTCATGTAAACCTTAGGTTTCTATCAGATTTTTAGTGGGGTTCATGTAAAGTTTAGGTTCTATCAGGTTTTTAGTGGGATTCATGTAAAGTTTAAGTTATATCAGGTTTTTAGTGAGGTTCATGTAAAGTTTAGGTTCTATCAGGTTTTCAGTGGGGTTCATGTAAAGTTTAGGTTTCATCAAGTTTTTATTGGGGTTCATGTAAAGTTTAGGTTCTATCAGGTTTTTAGTGGGGTTCATGTAAAGTTTAAGTTCTATTATGTTTGTAGTGCGATTCATGTATAGTTTAGGTTCTATCAGGTTTTTAGTGGGGTTCATGTAAAGTTTAGATTCTATCAGGTTTTTAGTAGGGTTCATGTAAAGTTTAAGTTCTATTATGTTTGTAGTGCGATTCATGTATAGTTTAGGTTCTATCAGGTTTTTAGTGGGGTTCATGAAAAGTTAGGTTCTATCAGGTTTTTAGTGGGGTTCATGTAAAGTTTAAGTTCTATCAGGTTTTTAGTGGGGTTAATGTAAGCTTTAGGTTCTATCAGGTTTTCAGTCAGATTCATGTATAGTTTAGGTTCTATCAGGTTTTAAGTGGGGTTCATGTAAAGTTTAAGTTCTATCAGGATTTCAGTGGGGTTAATGTAAAGTTTAAGGTCTATCAGGTTTTTAGTGGGATTCATGTAAGGTTTAGGTTCTATCAGGTTTTTAGTGAAGTTCATGTAAAGTTTAGGTTTCATCAGACTTTTAGGGGGGTTCATGTAAGGTTTAGGTTCTATCAGGTTTTCATTGAAGTTCATGTAAAGTTTAGGTTTCATCAGGTTTTTAGTGGGGTTCATGTAAAGTTTAGGTTCTATCAGGTTTTTAGTGGGATTCATGTAAAGTTTAAGTTATATCAGGTTTTTAGTGAGGTTCATGTAAAGTTTAGGTTCTATCAGGTTTTTAGTGGGGTTTATGTAAAGTTTAGGTTCTATCAGGTTTTTAGTGGGATTCATGTAAAGTTTAAGTTATATCAGGTTTTTAGTGAGGTTCATGTAAAGTTTAGGTTCTATCAGGTTTTTAGTGGGGTTCATGTAAAGTTTAGGTTCTATCAGGTTTTTAGTGGGGTTCATGTAAAGTTTAAGTTCTATTATGTTTGTAGTGCGATTCATGTATAGTTTAGGTTCTATCAGGTTTTTAGTGGGGTTCATGTAAAGTTTAGGTTCTATCAGGTTTTTAGTAGGGTTTATGTAAATTTTAGGTTCTATCAGGTTTTTAGTGGGATTCATGTAAAGTTTAAGTTATATCAGGTTTTTAGTGAGGTTCATGTAAAGTTTAGGTTCTATCAGGTTTTTAGTGGGGTTCATGTAAAATTTAGGTTTCATCAGGTTTTTGGTGGGGTTCATGTAAAGTTTAGGTTCTATCAGGTTTTTAGTGGGGTTCATGTAAAGTTTAAGTTCTATTATGTTTGTAGTGCGATTCATGTATAGTTTAGGTTCTATCAGGTTTTTAGTGGGGTTCATGTAAAGTTTAGGTTCTATCAGGTTTTTAGTAGGGTTCATGTAAAGTTTAAGTTCTATCAGGTTTTTAGTGGGGTTCATGTAAGGTTTAGATTCTATCAGGTTTTCAGGGGGGTTCATGTAAAGCTTAGGTTTCTATCAGATTTTTAGTGGGGTTCATGTAAAGTTTAAGTTCTATTATGTTTGTAGTGCGATTCATGTAAAGTTTAGGTTCTATCAGGTTTTTAGTGGGGTTCATGTAAAGTTTAGGTTCTATCAGGTTTTTAATGGCATTCATGTAAAGTTTAAGTTATATCAGGTTTTTAGTGAGGTTCATGTAAAGTTTAGGTTCTATCAGATTTTTAGTGGGGTTCATGTAAAGTTTAGGTTTCATCAGGTTTTTAGTGGGGTTCATGTAAAGTTTAGGTTCTATCAGGTTTTTAGTGGGATTCATGTAAAGTTTAAGTTATATCAGGTTTTTAGTGAGGTTCATGTAAAGTTTAGTTTCTATCAGGTTTTCAGTGGGGTTCATGTAAAGTTTAGGTTTCATCAGGTTTTTATTGGGGTTCATGTAAAGTTTAGGTTCTATCAGGTTTTTAGTGGGGTTCATGTAAAGTTTAAGTTCTATTATGTTTGTAGTGCGATTCATGTATAGTTTAGGTTCTATCAGGTTTTTAGTGGGGTTCATGTAAAGTTTAGGTTCTATCAGGTTTTTAGTGGGGTTCATGTAAAGTTTAGGTTTCATCACGTTTTTGGTGGGGTTCATGTAAAGTTTAGGTTCTATCAGGTTTTTAGTGGGGTTCATGTAAAGTTTAAGTTCTATTATGTTTGTAGTGCGATTCATGTATAGTTTAGGTTCTATCAGGTTTTTAGTGGGGTTCATGTAAAGTTTAGATTCTATCAGGTTTTTAGTAGGGTTCATGTAAAGTTTAAGTTCTATTATGTTTGTAGTGCGATTCATGTATAGTTTAGGTTCTATCAGGTTTTTAGTGGGGTTCATGAAAATTTTAGGTTCTATCAGGTTTTTAGTGGGGTTCATGTAAAGTTTAAGTTCTATCAGGTTTTTAGTGGGGTTAATGTAAGCTTTAGGTTCTATCAGGTTTTCAGTCAGATTCATGTATAGTTTAGGTTCTATCAGGTTTTAAGTGGGGTTCATGTAAAGTTTAAGTTCTATCAGGATTGCAGTGGGGTTAATGTAAAGTTTAAGTTCTATCAGGTTTTTAGTGGGATTCATGTAAGGTTTAGGTTCTATCAGGTTTTTAGTGAAGTTCATGTAAAGTTTAGGTTTCATCAGACTTTTAGGGGGGTTCATGTAAGGTTTAGGTTCTATCAGGTTTTCAGTGAAGTTCATGTAAAGTTTAGGTTTCATCAGGTTTTTAGTGGGGTTCATGTAAAGTTTAGGTTCTATAAGGTTTTTAGTGGGATTCATGTAAAGTTTAAGTTATATCAGGTTTTTAGTGAGGTTCATGTAAAGTTTAGGTTCTATCAGGTTTTTAGTGGGGTTTATGTAAAGTTTAGGTTCTATCAGGTTTTTAGTGGGATTCATGTAAAGTTTAAGTTATATCAGGTTTTTAGTGAGGTTCATGTAAAGTTTAGGTTCTATCAGGTTTTTAGTGGGGTTCATGTAAAGTTTAGGTTTCATCAGGTTTTTGGTGGGGTTCATATACAGTTTAGGTTCTATCAGGTTTTTAGTGGGGTTCATGTAAAGTTTAAGTTCTATTATGTTTGTAGTGCGATTCATGTATAGTTTAGGTTCTATCAGGTTTTTAGTGGGGTTCATGTAAAGTTTAGGTTCTATCAGGTTTTTAGTAGGGTTCATGTAAAGTTTAAGTTCTACCAGGTTTTTAGTGGGGTTCATGTAAGGTTTAGATTCTATCAGGTTTTCAGTGGGGTTCATGTAAAGCTTAGGTTTCTATCAGATTTTTAGTGGGGTTCATGTAAAGTTTAGGTTCTATCAGGTTTTTAGTGGGATTCATGTAAAGTTTAAGTTATATCAGGTTTTTAGTGAGGTTCATGTAAAGTTTAGGTTCTATCAGGTTTTCAGTGGGGTTCATGTAAAGTTTAGGTTTCATCAAGTTTTTATTGGGGTTCATGTAAAGTTTAGGTTCTATCAGGTTTTTAGTGGGGTTCATGTAAAGTTTAAGTTCTATTATGTTTGTAGTGCGATTCATGTATAGTTTAGGTTCTATCAGGTTTTTAGTGGGGTTCATGTAAAGTTTAGATTCTATCAGGTTTTTAGTAGGGTTCATGTAAAGTTTAAGTTCTATTATGTTTGTAGTGCGATTCATGTATAGTTTAGGTTCTATCAGGTTTTTAGTGGGGTTCATGAAAAGTTAGGTTCTATCAGGTTTTTAGTGGGGTTCATGTAAAGTTTAAGTTCTATCAGGTTTTTAGTGGGGTTAATGTAAGCTTTAGGTTCTATCAGGTTTTCAGTCAGATTCATGTATAGTTTAGGTTCTATCAGGTTTTAAGTGGGGTTCATGTAAAGTTTAAGTTCTATCAGGATTTCAGTGGGGTTAATGTAAAGTTTAAGGTCTATCAGGTTTTTAGTGGGATTCATGTAAGGTTTAGGTTCTATCAGGTTTTTAGTGAAGTTCATGTAAAGTTTAGGTTTCATCAGACTTTTAGGGGGGTTCATGTAAGGTTTAGGTTCTATCAGGTTTTCATTGAAGTTCATGTAAAGTTTAGGTTTCATCAGGTTTTTAGTGGGGTTCATGTAAAGTTTAGGTTCTATCAGGTTTTTAGTGGGATTCATGTAAAGTTTAAGTTATATCAGGTTTTTAGTGAGGTTCATGTAAAGTTTAGGTTCTATCAGGTTTTTAGTGGGGTTTATGTAAAGTTTAGGTTCTATCAGGTTTTTAGTGGGATTCATGTAAAGTTTAAGTTATATCAGGTTTTTAGTGAGGTTCATGTAAAGTTTAGGTTCTATCAGGTTTTTAGTGGGGTTCATGTAAAGTTTAGGTTCTATCAGGTTTTTAGTGGGGTTCATGTAAAGTTTAAGTTCTATTATGTTTGTAGTGCGATTCATGTATAGTTTAGGTTCTATCAGGTTTTTAGTGGGGTTCATGTAAAGTTTAGGTTCTATCAGGTTTTTAGTAGGGTTTATGTAAATTTTAGGTTCTATCAGGTTTTTAGTGGGATTCATGTAAAGTTTAAGTTATATCAGGTTTTTAGTGAGGTTCATGTAAAGTTTAGGTTCTATCAGGTTTTTAGTGGGGTTCATGTAAAATTTAGGTTTCATCAGGTTTTTGGTGGGGTTCATGTAAAGTTTAGGTTCTATCAGGTTTTTAGTGGGGTTCATGTAAAGTTTAAGTTCTATTATGTTTGTAGTGCGATTCATGTATAGTTTAGGTTCTATCAGGTTTTTAGTGGGGTTCATGTAAAGTTTAGGTTCTATCAGGTTTTTAGTAGGGTTCATGTAAAGTTTAAGTTCTATCAGGTTTTTAGTGGGGTTCATGTAAGGTTTAGATTCTATCAGGTTTTCAGGGGGGTTCATGTAAAGCTTAGGTTTCTATCAGATTTTTAGTGGGGTTCATGTAAAGTTTAAGTTCTATTATGTTTGTAGTGCGATTCATGTAAAGTTTAGGTTCTATCAGGTTTTTAGTGGGGTTCATGTAAAGTTTAGGTTCTATCAGGTTTTTAATGGGATTCATGTAAAGTTTAAGTTATATCAGGTTTTTAGTGAGGTTCATGTAAAGTTTAGGTTCTATCAGATTTTTAGTGGGGTTCATGTAAAGTTTAGGTTTCATCAGGTTTTTAGTGGGGTTCATGTAAAGTTTAGGTTCTATCAGGTTTTTAGTGGGATTCATGTAAAGTTTAAGTTATATCAGGTTTTTAGTGAGGTTCATGTAAAGCTTAGGTTCTATCAGGTTTTCAGTGGGGTTCATGTAAAGTTTAGGTTTCATCAGGTTTTTATTGGGGTTCATGTAAAGTTTAGGTTCTATCAGGTTTTTAGTGGGGTTCATGTAAAGTTTAAGTTCTATTATGTTTGTAGTGCGATTCATGTATAGTTTAGGTTCTATCAGGTTTTTAGTGGGGTTCATGTAAAGTTTAGATTCTATCAGGTTTTTAGTAGGGTTCATGTAAAGTTTAAGTTCTATTATGTTTGTAGTGCGATTCATGTATAGTTTAGGTTCTATCAGGTTTTTAGTGGGGTTCATGAAAATTTTAGGTTCTATCAGGTTTTTAGTGGGGTTCATGTAAAGTTTAAGTTCTATCAGGTTTTTAGTGGGGTTAATGTAAGCTTTAGGTTCTATCAGGTTTTCAGTCAGATTCATGTATAGTTTAGGTTCTATCAGGTTTTAAGTGGGGTTCATGTAAAGTTTAAGTTCTATCAGGATTTCAGTGGGGTTAATGTAAAGTTTAAGGTCTATCAGGTTTTTAGTGGGATTCATGTAAGGTTTAGGTTCTATCAGGTTTTTAGTGAAGTTCATGTAAAGTTTAGGTTTCATCAGACTTTTAGGGGGGTTCATGTAAGGTTTAGGTTCTATCAGGTTTTCAGTGAAGTTCATGTAAAGTTTAGGTTTCATCAGGTTTTTAGTGGGGTTCATGTAAAGTTTAGGTTCTATCAGGTTTTTAGTGGGATTCATGTAAAGTTTAAGTTATATCAGGTTTTTAGTGAGGTTCATGTAAAGTTTAGGTTCTATCAGGTTTTTAGTGGGGTTTATGTAAAGTTTAGGTTCTATCAGGTTTTTAGTGGGATTCATGTAAAGTTTAAGTTATATCAGGTTTTTAGTGAGGTTCATGTAAAGTTTAGGTTCTATCAGGTTTTTAGTGGGGTTCATGTAAAGTTTAGGTTTCATCAGGTTTTTGGTGGGGTTCATGTAAAGTTTAGGTTCTATCAGGTTTTTAGTGGGGTTCATGTAAAGTTTAAGTTCTATTATGTTTGTAGTGCGATTCATGTATAGTTTAGGTTCTATCAGGTTTTTAGTGGGGTTCATGTAAAGTTTAGGTTCTATCAGGTTTTTAGTAGGGTTTATGTAAAGTTTAGGTTCTATCAGGTTTTTAGTGGGGTTCATGTAAAGTTTAGGTTTCATCAGGTTTTTGGTGGGGTTCATGTAAAGTTTAGGTTCTATCAGGTTTTTAGTGGGGTTCATGTAAAGTTTAAGTTCTATTATGTTTGTAGAGCGATTCATGTATAGTTTAGGTTCTATCAGGTTTTTAGTGGGGTTCATGTAAAGTTTAGGTTCTATCAGGTTTTTAGTGAGGTTCATGTAAAGTTTAGGTTCTATCAGGTTTTTAGTGGGGTTCATGTAAAGTTTAGGTTTCATCAGGTTTTTGGTGGGGTTCATGTAAAGTTTAGGTTCTATCAGGTTTTTAGTGGGGTTCATGTAAAGTTTAAGTTCTATTATGTTTGTAGTGCGATTCATGTATAGTTTAGGTTCTATCAGGTTTTTAGTGGGGTTCATGTAAAGTTTAGGTTCTATCAGGTTTTTAGTGGGGTTCATGTATAGTTTAGGTTCTATCAGGTTTTTAGTAGGGTTCATGTAAAGTTTAAGTTCTACCAGGTTTTTAGTGGGGTTCATGTAAGGTTTAGATTCTATCAGGTTTTCAGTGGGGTTCATGTAAAGCTTAGGTTTCTATCAGATTTTTAGTGGGGTTCATGTAAAGTTTAAGTTCTATTATGTTTGTAGTGCGATTCATGTAAAGTTTAGGTTCTATCAGGTTTTTAGTGGGGTTCATGTAAAGTTTAGGTTCTATCAGGTTTTTAATGGGATTCATGTAAAGTTTAAGTTATATCAGGTTTTTAGTGAGGTTCATGTAAAGTTTAGGTTCTATCAGATTTTTAGTGGGGTTCATGTAAAGTTTAGGTTTCATCAGGTTTTCAGTGGGGTTCATGTAAAGTTTAGGTTTCATCAGGTTTTTATTGGGGTTCATGTAAAGTTTAGGTTCTATCAGGTTTTTAGTGGGGTTCATGTAAAGTTTAAGTTCTATTATGTTTGTAGTGCGATTCATGTATAGTTTAGGTTCTATCAGGTTTTTAGTGGGGTTCATGTAAAGTTTAGATTCTATCAGGTTTTTAGTAGGGTTCATGTAAAGTTTAAGTTCTATTATGTTTGTAGTGCGATTCATGTATAGTTTAGGTTCTATCAGGTTTTTAGTGGGGTTCATGAAAATTTTAGGTTCTATCAGGTTTTTAGTGGGGTTCATGTAAAGTTTAAGTTCTATCAGGTTTTTAGTGGGGTTAATGTAAGCTTTAGGTTCTATCAGGTTTTCAGTCAGATTCATGTATAGTTTAGGTTCTATCAGGTTTTAAGTGGGGTTCATGTAAAGTTTAAGTTCTATCAGGATTTCAGTGGGGTTAATGTAAAGTTTAAGTTCTATCAGGTTTTTAGTGGGATTCATGTAAGGTTTAGGTTCTATCAGGTTTTTAGTGAAGTTCATGTAAAGTTTAGGTTTCATCAGACTTTTAGGGGGGTTCATGTAAGGTTTAGGTTCTATCAGGTTTTCAGTGAAGTTCATGTAAAGTTTAGGTTTCATCAGGTTTTTAGTGGGGTTCATGTAAAGTTTAGGTTCTATAAGGTTTTTAGTGGGATTCATGTAAAGTTTAAGTTATATCAGGTTTTTAGTGAGGTTCATGTAAAGTTTAGGTTCTATCAGGTTTTTAGTGGGGTTTATGTAAAGTTTAGGTTCTATCAGGTTTTTAGTGGGATTCATGTAAAGTTTAAGTTATATCAGGTTTTTAGTGAGGTTCATGTAAAGTTTAGGTTCTATCAGGTTTTTAGTGGGGTTCATGTAAAGTTTAGGTTTCATCAGGTTTTTGGGGTGGGGTTCATGTACAGTTTAGGTTCTATCAGGTTTTTAGTGGGGTTCATGTACAGTTTAAGTTCTATTATGTTTGTAGTGCGATTCATGTATAGTTTAGGTTCTATCAGGTTTTTAGTGGGGTTCATGTAAAGTTTAGGTTCTATCAGGTTTTTAGTAGGGTTCATGTAAAGTTTAAGTTCTACCAGGTTTTTAGTGGGGTTCATGTAAGGTTTAGATTCTATCAGGTTTTCAGTGGGGTTCATGTAAAGCTTAGGTTTCTATCAGATTTTTAGTGGGGTTCATGTAAAGTTTAGATTCTATCAGGTTTTTAGTGGGATTCATGTAAAGTTTAAGTTATATCAGGTTTTTAGTGAGGTTCATGTAAAGTTTAGGTTCTATCAGGTTTTTAGTGGGGTTCATGTAAAGTTTAGGTTTCATCAAGTTTTTATTGGGGTTCATGTAAAGTTTAGGTTCTATCAGGTTTTTAGTGGGGTTCATGTAAAGTTTAAGTTCTATTATGTTTGTAGTGCGATTCATGTATAGTTTAGGTTCTATCAGGTTTTTAGTGGGGTTCATGTAAAGTTTAGATTCTATCAGGTTTTTAGTAGGGTTCATGTAAAGTTTAAGTTCTATTATGTTTGTAGTGCGATTCATGTATAGTTTAGGTTCTATCAGGTTTTTAGTGGGGTTCATGAAAAGTTAGGTTCTATCAGGTTTTTAGTGGGGTTCATGTAAAGTTTAAGTTCTATCAGGTTTTTAGTGGGGTTAATGTAAGCTTTAGGTTCTATCAGGTTTTCAGTCAGATTCATGTATAGTTTAGGTTCTATCAGGTTTTATGTGGGGTTCATGTAAAGTTTAAGTTCTATCAGGATTTCAGTGGGGTTAATGTAAAGTTTAAGGTCTATCAGGTTTTTAGTGGGATTCATGTAAGGTTTAGGTTCTATCAGGTTTTTAGTGAAGTTCATGTAAAGTTTAGGTTTCATCAGACTTTTAGGGGGGTTCATGTAAGGTTTAGGTTCTATCAGGTTTTTAGTGGGATTCATGTAAAGTTTAAGTTATATCAGGTTTTTAGTGAGGTTCATGTAAAGTTTAGGTTCTATCAGGTTTTTAGTGGGGTTCATGTAAAGTTTAGGTTTCATCAGGTTTTTGGTGGGGTTCATGTAAAGTTTAGGTTCTATCAGGTTTTTAGTGGGGTTCATGTAAAGTTTAAGTTCTATTATGTTTGTAGTGCGATTCATGTATAGTTTAGGTTCTATCAGGTTTTTAGTGGGGTTCATGTAAAGTTTAGGTTCTATCAGGTTTTTAGTAGGGTTTATGTAAAGTTTAGGTTCTATCAGGTTTTTAGTGGGATTCATGTAAAGTTTAAGTTATATCAGGTTTTTAGTGAGGTTCATGTAAAGTTTAGGTTCTATCAGGTTTTTAGTGGGGTTCATGTAAAGTTTAGGTTTCATCAGGTTTTTGGTGGGGTTCATGTAAAGTTTAGGTTCTATCAGGTTTTTAGTGGGGTTCATGCAAAGTTTAAGTTCTATCAGATTTTTAGTGGGGTTAATGTAAGCTTTAGGTTCTATCAGGTTTTCAGTCGGATTCATGTATAGTTTAGGTTCTATCAGGTTTTAAGTGGGGTTCATGTAAAGTTTTAGTTCTATCAGGATTTCAGTGGGGTTAATGTAAAGTTTAAGGTCTATCAATTTTTTAGTGGGATTCATGTAAGGTTTAGGTTCTATCAGGTTTTTAGTGAAGTTCATGTAAAGTTTAGGTTTCATCAGGTTTTTAGTGGGGTTCATGTAAGGTTTAGGTTCTATCAGGTTTTTAGTGAAGTTCATGTAAAGTTTAGGTTTCATCAGGTTTTTAGTGGGGTTCATGTAAAGTTTAGGTTCTATCAGGTTTTTAGTGGGATTCATTTAAAGTTTAAGTTATATCAGGTTTTTAGTGAGGTTCATGTAAGGTTTAGGTTCTATCAGGTTTTTAGTGGGGTTCATGTAAAGTTTAGGTTTCATCAGGTTTTTAGTGGGGTTCATGTAAAGTTTAGGTTCTATCAGGTTTTTAGTGGGATTCATGTAAAGTTTAAGTTATATCAGGTTTTTAGTGAGGTTCATGTAAAGTTTAGGTTCTATCAGGTTTTTAGTGGGTTCATGTAAAGTTTAGGTTTCATCAGGTTTTTAGTGGGGTTCATGTAAAGTTTAGGTTCTATCAGGTTTTTAGTGGGGTTCATGTAAAGTTTAAGTTCTATTATGTTTGTAGTGCGATTCATGTATAGTTTAGGTTCTATCAGGTTTTGAGTGGGATTCATGTAAAGTTTAAGTTCTATCAGGTTTTTAGTAGGGTTCATGTAAAGTTTAAGTTCTACCAGGTTTTTAGTGGGGTTCATGTAAGGTTTAGATTCTATCAGATTTTTAGTGGGGTTCATGTAAAGTTTAAGTTCTATTATGTTTGTAGTGCGATTCATGTAAGGTTTAGGTTCTATCAGGTTTTTAGTGGGGTTCATGTAAAGTTTTGGTTCTATAAGGTTTTTAGTGGGGTTCATGTAAAGTTTAAGTTCTATCAGGTTTTTAGTGGGATTCATGTAAGCTTTAGGTTCTATCAGGTTTTCAGTGGGATTCATGTATAGTTTAAGTTCTATCAGGTTTTAAGTGGGGTTCATGTAAAGTTTAAGTTCTATCAGGATTTAAGTGGGGTTCATGTAAAGTTTAAGTTCTATCAGGTTTTTAGTAGGGTTCATGTAAAGTTTAAGTTCTACCAGGTTTTTAGTGGGGTTCATGTAAGGTTTAGATTCTATCAGGTTTTCAGTGGGGTTCATGTAAAGCTAAGGTTTCTATCAGATTTTTAGTGGGGTTCATGTAAAGTTTAAGTTCTATTATGTTTGTAGTGCGATTCATGTAAAGTTTAGGTTCTATCAGGTTTTTAGTGGGGTTCATGTAAAGTTTAGGTTCTATCAGGTTTTTAGTGGGGTTCATGCAAAGTTTAGGTTCTATCAGGTTTTTAGTGGGATTCATGTAAAGTTTAAGTTATATCAGGTTTTTAGTGAGGTTCATGTAAAGTTTAGGTTCTATCAGGTTTTTAGTGGGGTTCATGTAAAGTTTAGGTTTCATCAGGTTTTTGGTGGGGTTCATGTAAAGTTTAGGTTCTATCAGGTTTTTAGTGGGGTTCATGTAAAGTTTAAGTTCTATTATGTTTGTAGTGCGATTCATGTATAGTTTAGGTTCTATCAGGTTTTTAATGGGGTTCATGTAAAGTTTAGGTTCTATCAGGTTTTTAGTAGGGTTTATGTAAAGTTTAGGTTCTATCAGGTTTTTAGTGGGATTCATGTAAAGTTTAAGTTATATCAGGTTTTTAGTGAGGTTCATGTAAAGTTTAGGTTCTATCAGGTTTTTAGTGGGGTTCATGTAAAGTTTAGGTTTCATCAGGTTTTTGGTGGGGTTCATGTAAAGTTTAGGTTCTATCAGGTTTTTAGTGGGGTTCATGTAAAGTTTAAGTTCTATTATGTTTGTAGTGCGATTCATGTATAGTTTAGGTTCTATCAGGTTTTTAGTGGGGTTCATGTAAAGTTTAGGTTCTATCAGGTTTTTAGTAGGGTTCATGTAAAGTTTAAGTTCTACCAGGTTTTTAGTGGGGTTCATGTAAGGTTTAGATTCTATCAGGTTTTCAGTGGGGTTCATGTAAAGCTTAGGTTTCTATCAGATTTTTAGTGGGGTTCATGTAAAGTTTAAGTTCTATTATGTTTGTAGTGCGATTCATGTAAAGTTTAGGTTCTATCAGGTTTTTAGTGGGGTTCATGTAAAGTTTAGGTTCTATCAGGTTTTTAGTGGGGTTCATGCAAAGTTTAAGTTCTATCAGATTTTTAGTGGGGTTAATGTAAGCTTTAGGTTCTATCAGGTTTTCAGTCGGATTCATGTATAGTTTAGGTTCTATCAGGTTTTAAGTGGGGTTCATGTAAAGTTTTAGTTCTATCAGGATTTCAGTGGGGTTAATGTAAAGTTTAAGGTCTATCAATTTTTTAGTGGGATTCATGTAAGGTTTAGGTTCTATCAGGTTTTTAGTGAAGTTCATGTAAAGTTTAGGTTTCATCAGGTTTTTAGTGGGGTTCATGTAAGGTTTAGGTTCTATCAGGTTTTTAGTGAAGTTCATGTAAAGTTTAGGTTTCATCAGGTTTTTAGTGGGGTTCATGTAAAGTTTAGGTTCTATCAGGTTTTTAGTGGGATTCATTTAAAGTTTAAGTTATATCAGGTTTTTAGTGAGGTTCATGTAAGGTTTAGGTTCTATCAGGTTTTTAGTGGGGTTCATGTAAAGTTTAGGTTTCATCAGGTTTTTAGTGGGGTTCATGTAAAGTTTAGGTTCTATCAGGTTTTTAGTGGGATTCATGTAAAGTTTAAGTTATATCAGGTTTTTAGTGAGGTTCATGTAAAGTTTAGGTTCTATCAGGTTTTTAGTGGGTTCATGTAAAGTTTAGGTTTCATCAGGTTTTTAGTGGGGTTCATGTAAAGTTTAGGTTCTATCAGGTTTTTAGTGGGGTTCATGTAAAGTTTAAGTTCTATTATGTTTGTAGTGCGATTCATGTATAGTTTAGGTTCTATCAGGTTTTGAGTGGGATTCATGTAAAGTTTAAGTTCTATCAGGTTTTTAGTAGGGTTCATGTAAAGTTTAAGTTCTACCAGGTTTTTAGTGGGGTTCATGTAAGGTTTAGATTCTATCAGATTTTTAGTGGGGTTCATGTAAAGTTTAAGTTCTATTATGTTTGTAGTGCGATTCATGTAAGGTTTAGGTTCTATCAGGTTTTTAGTGGGGTTCATGTAAAGTTTTGGTTCTATAAGGTTTTTAGTGGGGTTCATGTAAAGTTTAAGTTCTATCAGGTTTTTAGTGGGATTCATGTAAGCTTTAGGTTCTATCAGGTTTTCAGTGGGATTCATGTATAGTTTAAGTTCTATCAGGTTTTAAGTGGGGTTCATGTAAAGTTTAAGTTCTATCAGGATTTAAGTGGGGTTCATGTAAAGTTTAAGTTCTATCAGGTTTTTAGTAGGGTTCATGTAAAGTTTAAGTTCTACCAGGTTTTTAGTGGGGTTCATGTAAGGTTTAGATTCTATCAGGTTTTCAGTGGGGTTCATGTAAAGCTTAGGTTTCTATCAGATTTTTAGTGGGGTTCATGTAAAGTTTAAGTTCTATTATGTTTGTAGTGCGATTCATGTAAAGTTTAGGTTCTATCAGGTTTTTAGTGGGGTTCATGTAAAGTTTAGGTTCTATCAGGTTTTTAGTGGGGTTCATGCAAAGTTTAAGTTCTATCAGATTTTTAGTGGGGTTAATGTAAGCTTTAGGTTCTATCAGGTTTTCAGTCGGATTCATGTATAGTTTAGGTTCTATCAGGTTTTAAGTGGGGTTCATGTAAAGTTTTAGTTCTATCAGGATTTCAGTGGGGTTAATGTAAAGTTTAAGGTCTATCAATTTTTTAGTGGGATTCATGTAAGGTTTAGGTTCTATCAGGTTTTTAGTGAAGTTCATGTAAAGTTTAGGTTTCATCAGGTTTTTAGTGGGGTTCATGTAAGGTTTAGGTTCTATCAGGTTTTTAGTGAAGTTCATGTAAAGTTTAGGTTTCATCAGGTTTTTAGTGGGATTCATGTAAAGTTTAAGTTATATCAGGTTTTTAGTGAGGTTCATGTAAAGTTTAGGTTCTATCAGGTTTTTAGTGGGGTTCATGTAAAGTTTAGGTTTCATCAGGTTTTTGGTGGGGTTCATGTAAAGTTTAGGTTCTATCAGGTTTTTAGTGGGGTTCATGTAAAGTTTAAGTTCTATTATGTTTGTAGTGCGATTCATGTATAGTTTAGGTTCTATCAGGTTTTTAGTGGGGTTCATGTAAAGTTTAGGTTCTATCAGGTTTTTAGTAGGGTTCATGTAAAGTTTAAGTTCTACCAGGTTTTTAGTGGGGTTCATGTAAGGTTTAGATTCTATCAGGTTTTCAGGGGGGTTCATGTAAAGCTTAGATTTCTATCAGATTTTTAGTGGGGTTCATGTAAAGTTTAAGTTCTATTATGTTTGTAGTGCGATTCATGTAAAGTTTAGGTTCTATCAGGTTTTTAGTGGGGTTCATGTAAAGTTTAGGTTCTATCAGGTTTTTAATGGGATTCATGTAAAGTTTAAGTTATATCAGGTTTTTAGTGAGGTTCATGTAAAGTTTAGGTTCTATCAGATTTTTAGTGGGGTTCATGTAAAGTTTAGGTTTCATCAGGTTTTTAGTGGGGTTCATGTAAAGTTTAGGTTCTATCAGGTTTTTAGTGGGATTCATGTAAAGTTTAAGTTATATCAGGTTTTTAGTGAGGTTCATGTAAAGTTTAGGTTCTATCAGGTTTTCAGTGGGGTTCATGTAAAGTTTAGGTTTCATCAGGTTTTTATTGGGGTTCATGTAAAGTTTAGGTTCTATCAGGTTTTTAGTGGGGTTCATGTAAAGTTTAAGTTCTATTATGTTTGTAGTGCGATTCATGTATAGTTTAGGTTCTATCAGGTTTTTAGTGGGGTTCATGTAAAGTTTAGATTCTATCAGGTTTTTAGTAGGGTTCATGTAAAGTTTAAGTTCTATTATGTTTGTAGTGCGATTCATGTATAGTTTAGGTTCTATCAGGTTTTTAGTGGGGTTCATGAAAATTTTAGGTTCTATCAGGTTTTTAGTGGGGTTCATGTAAAGTTTAAGTTCTATCAGGTTTTTAGTGGGGTTAATGTAAGCTTTAGGTTCTATCAGGTTTTCAGTCAGATTCATGTATAGTTTAGGTTCTATCAGGTTTTAAGTGGGGTTCATGTAAAGTTTAAGTTCTATCAGGATTTCAGTGGGGTTAATGTAAAGTTTAAGGTCTATCAGGTTTTTAGTGGGATTCATGTAAGGTTTAGGTTCTATCAGGTTTTTAGTGAAGTTCATGTAAAGTTTAGGTTTCATCAGACTTTTAGGGGGGTTCATGTAAGGTTTAGGTTCTATCAGGTTTTCAGTGAAGTTCATGTAAAGTTTAGGTTTCATCAGGTTTTTAGTGGGGTTCATGTAAAGTTTAGGTTCTATCAGGTTTTTAGTGGGATTCATGTAAAGTTTAAGTTATATCAGGTTTTTAGTGAGGTTCATGTAAAGTTTAGGTTCTATCAGGTTTTTAGTGGGGTTTATGTAAAGTTTAGGTTCTATCAGGTTTTTAGTGGGATTCATGTAAAGTTTAAGTTATATCAGGTTTTTAGTGAGGTTCATGTAAAGTTTAGGTTCTATCAGGTTTTTAGTGGGGTTCATGTAAAGTTTAGGTTTCATCAGGTTTTTGGTGGGGTTCATGTAAAGTTTAGGTTCTATCAGGTTTTTAGTGGGGTTCATGTAAAGTTTAAGTTCTATTATGTTTGTAGTGCGATTCATGTATAGTTTAGGTTCTATCAGGTTTTTAGTGGGGTTCATGTAAAGTTTAGGTTCTATCAGGTTTTTAGTAGGGTTTATGTAAAGTTTAGGTTCTATCAGGTTTTTAGTGGGGTTCATGTAAAGTTTAGGTTTCATCAGGTTTTTGGTGGGGTTCATGTAAAGTTTAGGTTCTATCAGGTTTTTAGTGGGGTTCATGTAAAGTTTAAGTTCTATTATGTTTGTAGTGCGATTCATGTATAGTTTAGGTTCTATCAGGTTTTTAGTGGGGTTCATGTAAAGTTTAGGTTCTATCAGGTTTTTAGTGAGGTTCATGTAAAGTTTAGGTTCTATCAGGTTTTTAGTGGGGTTCATGTAAAGTTTAGGTTTCATCAGGTTTTTGGTGGGGTTCATGTAAAGTTTAGGTTCTATCAGGTTTTTAGTGGGGTTCATGTAAAGTTTAAGTTCTATTATGTTTGTAGTGCGATTCATGTATAGTTTAGGTTCTATCAGGTTTTTAGTGGGGTTCATGTAAAGTTTAGGTTCTATCAGGTTTTTAGTAGGGTTCATGTAAAGTTTAAGTTCTACCAGGTTTTTAGTGGGGTTCATGTAAGGTTTAGATTCTATCAGGTTTTCAGTGGGGTTCATGTAAAGCTTAGGTTTCTATCAGATTTTTAGTGGGGTTCATGTAAAGTTTAAGTTCTATTATGTTTGTAGTGCGATTCATGTAAAGTTTAGGTTCTATCAGGTTTTTAGTGGGGTTCATGTAAAGTTTAGGTTCTATCAGGTTTTTAATGGGATTCATGTAAAGTTTAAGTTATATCAGGTTTTTAGTGAGGTTCATGTAAAGTTTAGGTTCTATCAGATTTTTAGTGGGGTTCATGTAAAGTTTAGGTTTCATCAGGTTTTTAGTGGGGTTCATGTAAAGTTTAGGTTCTATCAGGTTTTTAGTGGGATTCATGTAAAGTTTAAGTTATATCAGGTTTTTAGTGAGGTTCATGTAAAGTTTAGGTTCTATCAGGTTTTCAGTGGGGTTCATGTAAAGTTTAGGTTTCATCAGGTTTTTATTGGGGTTCATGTAAAGTTTAGGTTCTATCAGGTTTTTAGTGGGGTTCATGTAAAGTTTAAGTTCTATTATGTTTGTAGTGCGATTCATGTATAGTTTAGGTTCTATCAGGTTTTTAGTGGGGTTCATGTAAAGTTTAGATTCTATCAGGTTTTTAGTAGGGTTCATGTAAAGTTTAAGTTCTATTATGTTTGTAGTGCGATTCATGTATAGTTTAGGTTCTATCAGGTTTTTAGTGGGGTTCATGAAAATTTTAGGTTCTATCAGGTTTTTAGTGGGGTTCATGTAAAGTTTAAGTTCTATCAGGTTTTTAGTGGGGTTAATGTAAGCTTTAGGTTCTATCAGGTTTTCAGTCAGATTCATGTATAGTTTAGGTTCTATCAGGTTTTAAGTGGGGTTCATGTAAAGTTTAAGTTCTATCAGGATTTCAGTGGGGTTAATGTAAAGTTTAAGTTCTATCAGGTTTTTAGTGGGATTCATGTAAGGTTTAGGTTCTATCAGGTTTTTAGTGAAGTTCATGTAAAGTTTAGGTTTCATCAGACTTTTAGGGGGGTTCATGTAAAGTTTAGGTTCTATCAGGTTTTTAGTGGGGTTCATGTAAAGTTTAAGTTCTATTATGTTTGTAGTGCGATTCATGTATAGTTTAGGTTCTATCAGGTTTTTAGTGGGGTTCATGTAAAGTTTAGGTTCTATCAGGTTTTTAGTAGGGTTTATGTAAAGTTTAGGTTCTATCAGGTTTTTAGTGGGGTTCATGTAAAGTTTAGGTTTCATCAGGTTTTTGGTGGGGTTCATGTAAAGTTTAGGTTCTATCAGGTTTTTAGTGGGGTTCATGTAAAGTTTAAGTTCTATTATGTTTGTAGTGCGATTCATGTATAGTTTAGGTTCTATCAGGTTTTTAGTGGGGTTCATGTAAAGTTTAGGTTCTATCAGGTTTTTAGTGAGGTTCATGTAAAGTTTAGGTTCTATCAGGTTTTTAGTGGGGTTCATGTAAAGTTTAGGTTTCATCAGGTTTTTGGTGGGGTTCATGTAAAGTTTAGGTTCTATCAGGTTTTTAGTGGGGTTCATGTAAAGTTTAAGTTCTATTATGTTTGTAGTGCGATTCATGTATAGTTTAGGTTCTATCAGGTTTTTAGTGGGGTTCATGTAAAGTTTAGGTTCTATCAGGTTTTTAGTAGGGTTCATGTAAAGTTTAAGTTCTACCAGGTTTTTAGTGGGGTTCATGTAAGGTTTAGATTCTATCAGGTTTTCAGTGGGGTTCATGTAAAGCTTAGGTTTCTATCAGATTTTTAGTGGGGTTCATGTAAAGTTTAAGTTCTATTATGTTTGTAGTGCGATTCATGTAAAGTTTAGGTTCTATCAGGTTTTTAGTGGGGTTCATGTAAAGTTTAGGTTCTATCAGGTTTTTAATGGGATTCATGTAAAGTTTAAGTTATATCAGGTTTTTAGTGAGGTTCATGTAAAGTTTAGGTTCTATCAGATTTTTAGTGGGGTTCATGTAAAGTTTAGGTTTCATCAGGTTTTTAGTGGGGTTCATGTAAAGTTTAGGTTCTATCAGGTTTTTAGTGGGATTCATGTAAAGTTTAAGTTATATCAGGTTTTTAGTGAGGTTCATGTAAAGTTTAGGTTCTATCAGGTTTTCAGTGGGGTTCATGTAAAGTTTAGGTTTCATCAGGTTTTTATTGGGGTTCATGTAAAGTTTAGGTTCTATCAGGTTTTTAGTGGGGTTCATGTAAAGTTTAAGTTCTATTATGTTTGTAGTGCGATTCATGTATAGTTTAGGTTCTATCAGGTTTTTAGTGGGGTTCATGTAAAGTTTAGATTCTATCAGGTTTTTAGTAGGGTTCATGTAAAGTTTAAGTTCTATTATGTTTGTAGTGCGATTCATGTATAGTTTAGGTTCTATCAGGTTTTTAGTGGGGTTCATGAAAATTTTAGGTTCTATCAGGTTTTTAGTGGGGTTCATGTAAAGTTTAAGTTCTATCAGGTTTTTAGTGGGGTTAATGTAAGCTTTAGGTTCTATCAGGTTTTCAGTCAGATTCATGTATAGTTTAGGTTCTATCAGGTTTTAAGTGGGGTTCATGTAAAGTTTAAGTTCTATCAGGATTTCAGTGGGGTTAATGTAAAGTTTAAGTTCTATCAGGTTTTTAGTGGGATTCATGTAAGGTTTAGGTTCTATCAGGTTTTTAGTGAAGTTCATGTAAAGTTTAGGTTTCATCAGACTTTTAGGGGGGTTCATGTAAGGTTTAGGTTCTATCAGGTTTTCAGTGAAGTTCATGTAAAGTTTAGGTTTCATCAGGTTTTTAGTGGGGTTCATGTAAAGTTTAGGTTCTATAAGGTTTTTAGTGGGATTCATGTAAAGTTTAAGTTATATCAGGTTTTTAGTGAGGTTCATGTAAAGTTTAGGTTCTATCAGGTTTTTAGTGGGGTTTATGTAAAGTTTAGGTTCTATCAGGTTTTTAGTGGGATTCATGTAAAGTTTAAGTTATATCAGGTTTTTAGTGAGGTTCATGTAAAGTTTAGGTTCTATCAGGTTTTTAGTGGGGTTCATGTAAAGTTTAGGTTTCATCAGGTTTTTGGTGGGGTTCATGTACAGTTTAGGTTCTATCAGGTTTTTAGTGGGGTTCATGTAAAGTTTAAGTTCTATTATGTTTGTAGTGCGATTCATGTATAGTTTAGGTTCTATCAGGTTTTTAGTGGGGTTCATGTAAAGTTTAGGTTCTATCAGGTTTTTAGTAGGGTTCATGTAAAGTTTAAGTTCTACCAGGTTTTTAGTGGGGTTCATGTAAGGTTTAGATTCTATCAGGTTTTCAGTGGGGTTCATGTAAAGCTTAGGTTTCTATCAGATTTTTAGTGGGGTTCATGTAAAGTTTAGGTTCTATCAGGTTTTTAGTGGGATTCATGTAAAGTTTAAGTTATATCAGGTTTTTAGTGAGGTTCATGTAAAGTTTAGGTTCTATCAGGTTTTCAGTGGGGTTCATGTAAAGTTTAGGTTTCATCAAGTTTTTATTGGGGTTCATGTAAAGTTTAGGTTCTATCAGGTTTTTAGTGGGGTTCATGTAAAGTTTAAGTTCTATTATGTTTGTAGTGCGATTCATGTATAGTTTAGGTTCTATCAGGTTTTTAGTGGGGTTCATGTAAAGTTTAGATTCTATCAGGTTTTTAGTAGGGTTCATGTAAAGTTTAAGTTCTATTATGTTTGTAGTGCGATTCATGTATAGTTTAGGTTCTATCAGGTTTTTAGTGGGGTTCATGAAAAGTTAGGTTCTATCAGGTTTTTAGTGGGGTTCATGTAAAGTTTAAGTTCTATCAGGTTTTTAGTGGGGTTAATGTAAGCTTTAGGTTCTATCAGGTTTTCAGTCAGATTCATGTATAGTTTAGGTTCTATCAGGTTTTAAGTGGGGTTCATGTAAAGTTTAAGTTCTATCAGGATTTCAGTGGGGTTAATGTAAAGTTTAAGGTCTATCAGGTTTTTAGTGGGATTCATGTAAGGTTTAGGTTCTATCAGGTTTTTAGTGAAGTTCATGTAAAGTTTAGGTTTCATCAGACTTTTAGGGGGGTTCATGTAAGGTTTAGGTTCTATCAGGTTTTCATTGAAGTTCATGTAAAGTTTAGGTTTCATCAGGTTTTTAGTGGGGTTCATGTAAAGTTTAGGTTCTATCAGGTTTTTAGTGGGATTCATGTAAAGTTTAAGTTATATCAGGTTTTTAGTGAGGTTCATGTAAAGTTTAGGTTCTATCAGGTTTTTAGTGGGGTTTATGTAAAGTTTAGGTTCTATCAGGTTTTTAGTGGGATTCATGTAAAGTTTAAGTTATATCAGGTTTTTAGTGAGGTTCATGTAAAGTTTAGGTTCTATCAGGTTTTTAGTGGGGTTCATGTAAAGTTTAGGTTTCATCAGGTTTTTGGTGGGGTTCATGTAAAGTTTAGGTTCTATCAGGTTTTTAGTGGGGTTCATGTAAAGTTTAAGTTCTATTATGTTTGTAGTGCGATTCATGTATAGTTTAGGTTCTATCAGGTTTTTAGTGGGGTTCATGTAAAGTTTAGGTTCTATCAGGTTTTTAGTAGGGTTTATGTAAAGTTTAAGTTCTATTATGTTTGTAGTGCGATTCATGTATAGTTTAGGTTCTATCAGGTTTTTAGTGGGGTTCATGTAAAGTTTAGGTTCTATCAGGTTTTTAGTAGGGTTCATGTAAAGTTTAAGTTCTACCAGGTTTTTAGTGGGGTTCATGTAAGGTTTAGATTCTATCAGGTTTTCAGTGGGGTTCATGTAAAGCTTAGGTTTCTATCAGATTTTTAGTGGGGTTCATGTAAAGTTTAAGTTCTATTATGTTTGTAGTGCGATTCATGTAAAGTTTAGGTTCTATCAGGTTTTTAGTGGGGTTCATGTAAAGTTTAGGTTCTATCAGGTTTTTAGTGGGGTTCATGCAAAGTTTAAGTTCTATCAGATTTTTAGTGGGGTTAATGTAAGCTTTAGGTTCTATCAGGTTTTCAGTCGGATTCATGTATAGTTTAGGTTCTATCAGGTTTTAAGTGGGGTTCATGTAAAGTTTTAGTTCTATCAGGATTTCAGTGGGGTTAATGTAAAGTTTAAGGTCTATCAATTTTTTAGTGGGATTCATGTAAGGTTTAGGTTCTATCAGGTTTTTAGTGAAGTTCATGTAAAGTTTAGGTTTCATCAGGTTTTTAGTGGGGTTCATGTAAGGTTTAGGTTCTATCAGGTTTTTAGTGAAGTTCATGTAAAGTTTAGGTTTCATCAGGTTTTTAGTGGGGTTCATGTAAAGTTTAGGTTCTATCAGGTTTTTAGTGGGATTCATTTAAAGTTTAAGTTATATCAGGTTTTTAGTGAGGTTCATGTAAGGTTTAGGTTCTATCAGGTTTTTAGTGGGGTTCATGTAAAGTTTAGGTTTCATCAGGTTTTTAGTGGGGTTCATGTAAAGTTTAGGTTCTATCAGGTTTTTAGTGGGATTCATGTAAAGTTTAAGTTATATCAGGTTTTTAGTGAGGTTCATGTAAAGTTTAGGTTCTATCAGGTTTTTAGTGGGTTCATGTAAAGTTTAGGTTTCATCAGGTTTTTAGTGGGGTTCATGTAAAGTTTAGGTTCTATCAGGTTTTTAGTGGGGTTCATGTAAAGTTTAAGTTCTATTATGTTTGTAGTGCGATTCATGTATAGTTTAGGTTCTATCAGGTTTTGAGTGGGATTCATGTAAAGTTTAAGTTCTATCAGGTTTTTAGTAGGGTTCATGTAAAGTTTAAGTTCTACCAGGTTTTTAGTGGGGTTCATGTAAGGTTTAGATTCTATCAGATTTTTAGTGGGGTTCATGTAAAGTTTAAGTTCTATTATGTTTGTAGTGCGATTCATGTAAGGTTTAGGTTCTATCAGGTTTTTAGTGGGGTTCATGTAAAGTTTTGGTTCTATAAGGTTTTTAGTGGGGTTCATGTAAAGTTTAAGTTCTATCAGGTTTTTAGTGGGATTCATGTAAGCTTTAGGTTCTATCAGGTTTTCAGTGGGATTCATGTATAGTTTAAGTTCTATCAGGTTTTAAGTGGGGTTCATGTAAAGTTTAAGTTCTATCAGGATTTAAGTGGGGTTCATGTAAAGTTTAAGTTCTATCAGGTTTTTAGTAGGGTTCATGTAAAGTTTAAGTTCTACCAGGTTTTTAGTGGGGTTCATGTAAGGTTTAGATTCTATCAGGTTTTCAGTGGGGTTCATGTAAAGCTTAGGTTTCTATCAGATTTTTAGTGGGGTTCATGTAAAGTTTAAGTTCTATTATGTTTGTAGTGCGATTCATGTAAAGTTTAGGTTCTATCAGGTTTTTAGTGGGGTTCATGTAAAGTTTAGGTTCTATCAGGTTTTTAGTGGGGTTCATGCAAAGTTTAAGTTCTATCAGATTTTTAGTGGGGTTAATGTAAGCTTTAGGTTCTATCAGGTTTTCAGTCGGATTCATGTATAGTTTAGGTTCTATCAGGTTTTAAGTGGGGTTCATGTAAAGTTTTAGTTCTATCAGGATTTCAGTGGGGTTAATGTAAAGTTTAAGGTCTATCAATTTTTTAGTGGGATTCATGTAAGGTTTAGGTTCTATCAGGTTTTTAGTGAAGTTCATGTAAAGTTTAGGTTTCATCAGGTTTTTAGTGGGGTTCATGTAAGGTTTAGGTTCTATCAGGTTTTTAGTGAAGTTCATGTAAAGTTTAGGTTTCATCAGGTTTTTAGTGGGGTTCATGTAAAGTTTAGGTTCTATCAGGTTTTTAGTGGGATTCATTTAAAGTTTAAGTTATATCAGGTTTTTAGTGAGGTTCATGTAAGGTTTAGGTTCTATCAGGTTTTTAGTGGGGTTCATGTAAAGTTTAGGTTTCATCAGGTTTTTAGTGGGGTTCATGTAAAGTTTAGGTTCTATCAGGTTTTTAGTGGGATTCATGTAAAGTTTAAGTTATATCAGGTTTTTAGTGAGGTTCATGTAAAGTTTAGGTTCTATCAGGTTTTTAGTGGGTTCATGTAAAGTTTAGGTTTCATCAGGTTTTTAGTGGGGTTCATGTAAAGTTTAGGTTCTATCAGGTTTTTAGTGGGGTTCATGTAAAGTTTAAGTTCTATTATGTTTGTAGTGCGATTCATGTATAGTTTAGGTTCTATCAGGTTTTGAGTGGGATTCATGTAAAGTTTAAGTTCTATCAGGTTTTTAGTAGGGTTCATGTAAAGTTTAAGTTCTACCAGGTTTTTAGTGGGGTTCATGTAAGGTTTAGATTCTATCAGATTTTTAGTGGGGTTCATGTAAAGTTTAAGTTCTATTATGTTTGTAGTGCGATTCATGTAAGGTTTAGGTTCTATCAGGTTTTTAGTGGGGTTCATGTAAAGTTTTGGTTCTATAAGGTTTTTAGTGGGGTTCATGTAAAGTTTAAGTTCTATCAGGTTTTTAGTGGGATTCATGTAAGCTTTAGGTTCTATCAGGTTTTCAGTGGGATTCATGTATAGTTTAAGTTCTATCAGGTTTTAAGTGGGGTTCATGTAAAGTTTAAGTTCTATCAGGATTTAAGTGGGGTTCATGTAAAGTTTAAGTTCTATCAGGTTTTTAGTTGGATTCATGTAAGGTTTAGGTTCTATCAGGTTTTTAGTTGGGTTCATGTAAAGTTTAGGTTCTATCAATTTTTAGTGGGATTCATGTAAAGTTTAAGTTATACCAGGTTTTTAGTGGGGTTCATGTAAGGTTTAGGTTTTATCAGGTTTTTAGTGGGGTTCATGTAAAGTTTAGGTTCTATCAGGTTTTTAGTGGGTTTCATGTAAAGTTTATGTTCTATTATGTTTGTAGTGCGATTCATGTATAGTTTAGGTTCTATCAGGTTTTTAGTGGGGTTCATGTAAAGTTTAGATTCTATCAGGTTTTTAGTAGGGTTCATGTAAAGTTTAAGTTCTACCAGGTCTTTAGTGGGGTTCATGTAAGGTTTAGGTTCTATCAGGTTTTCATTGGGGTTCATGTATAGTTTAGGTTCTATCAGGTTTTAAGTGGGGTTCATGTAAAGTTTAAGTTCTATCAGGATTTCAGTGGGGTTAATGTAAAGTTTAAGGTCAATCAGGTTTTTAGTGGGATTCATGTAAGGTTTAGGTTCTATCAGGTTTTTAGTGAAGTTCATGTAAAGTTTAGGTTTCATCAGGTTTTTAGTGGGGTTCATGTACAATTTAGGTTCTATCAGGTTTTTAGTGGGATTCATGTAAAGTTTAAGTTATATCAGGTTTTTAGTGAGGTTCATGTAAAGTTTAGGTTCTATCAGGTTTTTAGTGGGGTTCATGTAAAGTTTAGGTTCTATCAGGTTTTTAGTGGAGTTCATGTAAGGTTTAGGTTCTATCAGGTTTTTAGTGGGGTTCATGTAAAGTTTAGGTTCTATCAGGTTTTTAGTGGGGTTCATGTAAAGTTTAAGTTCTATTATGTTTGTAGTGCGATTCATGTAAGGTTTAGGTTCTATCAGGTTTTTAGTGGGGTTCATGTAAAGTTTTGGTTCTATAAGGTTTTTAGTGGGGTTCATGTAAAGTTTAAGTTCTATCAGGTTTTTAGTGGGATTCATGTAAGCTTTAGGTTCTATCAGGTTTTCAGTGGGATTCATGTATAGTTTAAGTTCTATCAGGTTTTAAGTGGGGTTCATGTAAAGTTTAAGTTCTATCAGGATTTAAGTGGGGTTCATGTAAAGTTTAAGGTCTATCAGGTTTTTAGTGGGATTCATGTAAGGTTTAGGTTCTATCAGGTTTTTAGTAGGGTTCATGTAAAGTTTAGGTTCTATCAATTTTTAGTGGGATTCATGTAAAGTTTAAGCTATACCAGGTTTTTAGTGGGGTTCATGTAAGGTTTAGGTTTTATCAGGTTTTTAGTGGGGTTCATGTAAAGTTTAGGTTCTATCAGGTTTTAAGTGGGTTTCATATAAAGTTTATGTTCTATTATGTTTGTAGTGCGATTCATGTATAGTTTAGGTTCTATCAGGTTTTTAGTGGGGTTCATGTAAAGTTTAGATTCTATCAGGTTTTTAGTAGGGTTCATGTAAAGTTTAAGTTCTACCAGGTCTTTAGTGGGGTTCATGTAAGGTTTATGTTCTATCAGGTTTTCATTGGGGTTCATGTATAGTTTAGGTTCTATCAGGTTTTAAGTGGGGTTCATGTAAAGTTTAAGTTCTATCAGGATTTCAGTGGGGTTAATGTAAAGTTTAAGGTCTATCAGGTTTTTAGTGGGATTCATGTAAGGTTTAGGTTCTATCAGGTTTTTAGTGAAGTTCATGTAAAGTTTAGGTTTCATCAGGTTTTTAGTGGGGTTCATGTACAATTTAGGTTCTATCAGGTTTTTAGTGGAGTTCATGTAAAGTTTAGGTTCTATCAGGTTTTTAGTGGGGTTCATGTAAAGTTTAGGTTCTATCAGGTTTTTAGTGGAGTTCATGTAAGGTTTAGGTTCTATCAGGTTTTTAGTGGGGTTCATGTAAAGTTTAGGTTCTATCAGGTTTTTAGTGGGGTTCATGTAAAGTTTAGTTTCTATCAGATTTTTAGTGTGGTTCATGTAAAATTTAAGTTCTATTATGTTTGTAGTGCGATTCATGTATAGTTTAGGTTCTATCAGCTTTTTAGTGGGGTTCATGTAAAGTTTAGGTTCTATCAGGTTTTTAGTGGGGTTCATGTAAAGTTTAGGTTCTATCAGGTTTTTAGTGGGGTTCATGTAAGCTTTAGGTTCTATCAGGTTTTCAGTCGGATTCATGTAAAGTTTAAGTTTTATCAGGATTTCAGTGGGGTTCATGTAAAGTTTAAGGTCTATCAGGTTTTTAGTGGGATTCATGTAAGGTTTAGGTTCTTTCAGGTTTTTAGTAGGGTTCATGTAAAGTTTAGGTTCAATCAAGTTTTTAGTGGGATTCATGTAAAGTTTAATCTATACCAGGTTTTTAGTGGGGTTCATGTAAAGTTTAAGTTCTATTATGTTTGTAGTGCGATTCATTTATAGTTTAGGTTCTATCAGGTTTTTTGTGATGTTCATGTAAAGTTTAGGTTTCATCAGGTTTTTAGTGGGGTTCATGTAAAGTTTAGGTTCTATCAGGTTTTTAGTGGGATTCATGTAAAGTTTAAGTTATATCAGGTTTTTAGTGAGGTTCATGTAAAGTTTAGGTTCTATCAGGTTTTTAGTGGGGTTCATGTAAAGTTTAGGTTTCATCAGGTTTTTAGTGGGGTTCATGTAAAGTTTAGGTTCTATCAGGTTTTTAGTGGGGTTCATGTAAAGTTTAAGTTCTATTATGTTTGTAGTGCGATTCATGTAAAGTTTAGGTTCTATCAGGTTTTTAGTGGGGTTCATGTAAAGTTTAGGTTCTATCAGGTTTTTAGTGGGTTTCATGTAAAGTTTATGTTCTATTATGTTTGTAGTGCGATTCATGTATAGTTTAGGTTCTATCAGGTTTTTAGTGGGGTTCATGTAAAGTTTAGATTCTATCAGGTTTTTAGTAGGGTTCATGTAAAGTTTAAGTTCTACCAGGTCTTTAGTGGGGTTCATGTAAGGTTTAGGTTCTATCAGGTTTTCATTGGGGTTCATGTATAGTTTAGGTTCTATCAGGTTTTAAGTGGGGTTCATGTAAAGTTTAAGTTCTATCAGGATTTCAGTGGGGTTAATGTAAAGTTTAAGGTCTATCAGGTTTTTAGTGGGATTCATGTAAGGTTTAGGTTCTATCAGGGTTTTAGTGAAGTTCATGTAAAGTTTAGGTTTCATCAGGTTTTTAGTGGGGTTCATGTACAATTTAGGTTCTATCAGGTTTTTAGTGGGATTCATGTAAAGTTTAAGTTATATCAGGTTTTTAGTGAGGTTCATGTAAAGTTTAGGTTCTATCAGGTTTTTAGTGGGGTTCATGTAAAGTTTAGGTTCTATCAGGTTTTTAGTGGAGTTCATGTAAGGTTTAGGTTCTATCAGGTTTTTAGTGGGGTTCATGTAAAGTTTAGGTTCTATCAGGTTTTTAGTGGGGTTCATGTAAAGTTTAAGTTCTATTATGTTTGTAGTGCGATTCATGTAAGGTTTAGGTTCTATCAGGTTTTTAGTGGGGTTCATGTAAAGTTTTGGTTCTATAAGGTTTTTAGTGGGGTTCATGTAAAGTTTAAGTTCTATCAGGTTTTTAGTGGGATTCATGTAAGCTTTAGGTTCTATCAGGTTTTCAGTGGGATTCATGTATAGTTTAAGTTCTATCAGGTTTTAAGTGGGGTTCATGTAAAGTTTAAGTTCTATCAGGATTTAAGTGGGGTTCATGTAAAGTTTAAGGTCTATCAGGTTTTTAGTGGGATTCATGTAAGGTTTAGGTTCTATCAGGTTTTTAGTAGGGTTCATGTAAAGTTTAGGTTCTATCAATTTTTAGTGGGATTCATGTAAAGTTTAAGCTATACCAGGTTTTTAGTGGGGTTCATGTAAGGTTTAGGTTTTATCAGGTTTTTAGTGGGGTTCATGTAAAGTTTAGGTTCTATCAGGTTTTAAGTGGGTTTCATATAAAGTTTATGTTCTATTATGTTTGTAGTGCGATTCATGTATAGTTTAGGTTCTATCAGGTTTTTAGTGGGGTTCATGTAAAGTTTAGATTCTATCAGGTTTTTAGTAGGGTTCATGTAAAGTTTAAGTTCTACCAGGTCTTTAGTGGGGTTCATGTAAGGTTTATGTTCTATCAGGTTTTCATTGGGGTTCATGTATAGTTTAGGTTCTATCAGGTTTTAAGTGGGGTTCATGTAAAGTTTAAGTTCTATCAGGATTTCAGTGGGGTTAATGTAAAGTTTAAGGTCTATCAGGTTTTTAGTGGGATTCATGTAAGGTTTAGGTTCTATCAGGTTTTTAGTGAAGTTCATGTAAAGTTTAGGTTTCATCAGGTTTTTAGTGGGGTTCATGTACAATTTAGGTTCTATCAGGTTTTTAGTGGAGTTCATGTAAAGTTTAGGTTCTATCAGGTTTTTAGTGGGGTTCATGTAAAGTTTAGGTTCTATCAGGTTTTTAGTGGAGTTCATGTAAGGTTTAGGTTCTATCAGGTTTTTAGTGGGGTTCATGTAAAGTTTAGGTTCTATCAGGTTTTTAGTGGGGTTCATGTAAAGTTTAGTTTCTATCAGATTTTTAGTGTGGTTCATGTAAAATTTAAGTTCTATTATGTTTGTAGTGCGATTCATGTATAGTTTAGGTTCTATCAGCTTTTTAGTGGGGTTCATGTAAAGTTTAGGTTCTATCAGGTTTTTAGTGGGGTTCATGTAAAGTTTAGGTTCTATCAGGTTTTTAGTGGGGTTCATGTAAGCTTTAGGTTCTATCAGGTTTTCAGTCGGATTCATGTAAAGTTTAAGTTTTATCAGGATTTCAGTGGGGTTCATGTAAAGTTTAAGGTCTATCAGGTTTTTAGTGGGATTCATGTAAGGTTTAGGTTCTTTCAGGTTTTTAGTAGGGTTCATGTAAAGTTTAGGTTCAATCAAGTTTTTAGTGGGATTCATGTAAAGTTTAATCTATACCAGGTTTTTAGTGGGGTTCATGTAAAGTTTAAGTTCTATTATGTTTGTAGTGCGATTCATTTATAGTTTAGGTTCTATCAGGTTTTTTGTGATGTTCATGTAAAGTTTAGGTTTCATCAGGTTTTTAGTGGGGTTCATGTAAAGTTTAGGTTCTATCAGGTTTTTAGTGGGATTCATGTAAAGTTTAAGTTATATCAGGTTTTTAGTGAGGTTCATGTAAAGTTTAGGTTCTATCAGGTTTTTAGTGGGGTTCATGTAAAGTTTAGGTTTCATCAGGTTTTTAGTGGGGTTCATGTAAAGTTTAGGTTCTATCAGGTTTTTAGTGGGGTTCATGTAAAGTTTAAGTTCTATTATGTTTGTAGTGCGATTCATGTAAAGTTTAGGTTCTATCAGGTTTTTAGTGGGGTTCATGTAAAGTTTAGGTTCTATCAGGTTTTTAGTGGGTTTCATGTAAAGTTTATGTTCTATTATGTTTGTAGTGCGATTCATGTATAGTTTAGGTTCTATCAGGTTTTTAGTGGGGTTCATGTAAAGTTTAGATTCTATCAGGTTTTTAGTAGGGTTCATGTAAAGTTTAAGTTCTACCAGGTCTTTAGTGGGGTTCATGTAAGGTTTAGGTTCTATCAGGTTTTCATTGGGGTTCATGTATAGTTTAGGTTCTATCAGGTTTTAAGTGGGGTTCATGTAAAGTTTAAGTTCTATCAGGATTTCAGTGGGGTTAATGTAAAGTTTAAGGTCTATCAGGTTTTTAGTGGGATTCATGTAAGGTTTAGGTTCTATCAGGGTTTTAGTGAAGTTCATGTAAAGTTTAGGTTTCATCAGGTTTTTAGTGGGGTTCATGTACAATTTAGGTTCTATCAGGTTTTTAGTGGGATTCATGTAAAGTTTAAGTTATATCAGGTTTTTAGTGAGGTTCATGTAAAGTTTAGGTTCTATCAGGTTTTTAGTGGGGTTCATGTAAAGTTTAGGTTCTATCAGGTTTTTAGTGGAGTTCATGTAAGGTTTAGGTTCTATCAGGTTTTTAGTGGGGTTCATGTAAAGTTTAGGTTCTATCAGGTTTTTAGTGGGGTTCATGTAAAGTTTAAGTTCTATTATGTTTGTAGTGCGATTCATGTAAGGTTTAGGTTCTATCAGGTTTTTAGTGGGGTTCATGTAAAGTTTTGGTTCTATAAGGTTTTTAGTGGGGTTCATGTAAAGTTTAAGTTCTATCAGGTTTTTAGTGGGATTCATGTAAGCTTTAGGTTCTATCAGGTTTTCAGTGGGATTCATGTATAGTTTAAGTTCTATCAGGTTTTAAGTGGGGTTCATGTAAAGTTTAAGTTCTATCAGGATTTAAGTGGGGTTCATGTAAAGTTTAAGGTCTATCAGGTTTTTAGTGGGATTCATGTAAGGTTTAGGTTCTATCAGGTTTTTAGTAGGGTTCATGTAAAGTTTAGGTTCTATCAATTTTTAGTGGGATTCATGTAAAGTTTAAGTTATACCAGGTTTTTAGTGGGGTTCATGTAAGGTTTAGGTTTTATCAGGTTTTTAGTGGGGTTCATGTAAAGTTTAGGTTCTATCAGGTTTTAAGTGGGTTTCATGTAAAGTTTATGTTCTATTATGTTTGTAGTGCGATTCATGTATAGTTTAGGTTCTATCAGGTTTTTAGTGGGGTTCATGTAAAGTTTAGATTCTATCAGGTTTTTAGTAGGGTTCATGTAAAGTTTAAGTTCTACCAGGTCTTTAGTGGGGTTCATGTAAGGTTTAGGTTCTATCAGGTTTTCATTGGGGTTCATGTATAGTTTAGGTTCTATCAGGTTTTAAGTGGGGTTCATGTAAAGTTTAAGTTCTATCAGGATTTCAGTGGGGTTAATGTAAAGTTTAAGGTCTATCAGGTTTTTAGTGGGATTCATGTAAGGTTTAGGTTCTATCAGGTTTTTAGTGAAGTTCATGTAAAGTTTAGGTTTCATCAGGTTTTTAGTGGGGTTCATGTACAATTTAGGTTCTATCAGGTTTTTAGTGGAGTTCATGTAAAGTTTAGGTTCTATCAGGTTTTTAGTGGGGTTCATGTAAAGTTTAGGTTCTATCAGGTTTTTAGTGGAGTTCATGTAAGGTTTAGGTTCTATCAGGTTTTTAGTGGGGTTCATGTAAAGTTTAGGTTCTATCAGGTTTTTAGTGGGGTTCATGTAAAGTTTAGTTTCTATCAGATTTTTAGTGGGGTTCATGTAAAATTTAAGTTCTATTATGTTTGTAGTGCGATTCATGTATAGTTTAGGTTCTATCAGCTTTTTAGTGGGGTTCATGTAAAGTTTAGGTTCTATCAGGGTTTTAGTGGGGTTCATGTAAAGTTTAGGTTCTATCAGGTTTTTAGTGGGGTTCATGTAAGCTTTAGGTTCTATCAGGTTTTCAGTCGGATTCATGTAAAGTTTAAGTTTTATCAGGATTTCAGTGGGGTTCATGTAAAGTTTAAGGTCTATCAGGTTTTTAGTGGGATTCATGTAAGGTTTAGGTTCTTTCAGATTTTTAATAGGGTTCATGTAAAGTTTAGGTTCAATCAAGTTTTTAGTGGGATTCATGTAAAGTTTAATTTATACCAGGTTTTTAGTGGGGTTCATGTAAAGTTTAAGTTCTATTATGTTTGTAGTGCGATTCATGTATAGTTTAGGTTCTATCAGGTTTTTTGTGATGTTCATGTAAAGTTTAGGTTTCATCAGGTTTTTAGTGGGGTTCATGTAAAGTTTAAGTTATATCAGGTTTTTAGTGAGGTTCATGTAAAGTTTAGGTTCTATCAGGTTTTTAGTGGGGTTCATGTAAAGTTTAGGTTTCATCAGGTTTTTAGTGGGGTTCATGTAAAGTTTAGGTTCTATCAGGTTTTAAGTGGGTTTCATGTAAAGTTTATGTTCTATTATGTTTGTAGTGCGATTCATGTATAGTTTAGGTTCTATCAGGTTTTTAGTGGGGTTCATGTAAAGTTTAGATTCTATCAGATTTTTAGTAGGGTTCATGTAAAGTTTAAGTTCTACCAGGTCTTTAGTGGGGTTCATGTAAGGTTTAGGTTCTATCAGGTTTTCATTGGGGTTCATGTATAGTTTAGGTTCTATCAGGTTTTAAGTGGGGTTCATGTAAAGTTTAAGTTCTATCAGGATTTTAGTGGGGTTCATGTAAAGTTTAGGTTTCATCAGGTTTTTAGTGGGGTTCATGTAAAGTTTAGGTTCTATCAGGTTTTTAGTGGGGTTCATGTAAAGTTTAAGTTCTATTATATTTGTAGTGCGATTCATGTAAAGTTTAGGTTCTATCAGGTTTTTAGTGGGGTTCATGTAAAGTTTAGGTTCTATCAGGTTTTTAGTGGGTTTCATGTAAAGTTTATGTTCTATTATGTTTGTAGTGCGATTCATGTATAGTTTAGGTTCTATCAGGTTTTTAGTGGGGTTCATGTAAAGTTTAGATTCTATCAGGTTTTTAGTAGGGTTCATGTAAAGTTTAAGTTCTACCAGGTCTTTAGTGGGGTTCATGTAAGGTTTAGGTTCTATCAGGTTTTCATTGGGGTTCATGTATAGTTTAGGTTCTATCAGGTTTTAAGTGGGGTTCATGTAAAGTTTAAGTTCTATCAGGATTTCAGTGGGGTTAATGTAAAGTTTAAGGTCTATCAGGTTTTTAGTGGGATTCATGTAAGGTTTAGGTTCTATCAGGGTTTTAGTGAAGTTCATGTAAAGTTTAGGTTTCATCAGGTTTTTAGTGGGGTTCATGTACAATTTAGGTTCTATCAGGTTTTTAGTGGGATTCATGTAAAGTTTAAGTTATATCAGGTTTTTAGTGAGGTTCATGTAAAGTTTAGGTTCTATCAGGTTTTTAGTGGGGTTCATGTAAAGTTTAGGTTCTATCAGGTTTTTAGTGGAGTTCATGTAAGGTTTAGGTTCTATCAGGTTTTTAGTGGGGTTCATGTAAAGTTTAGGTTCTATCAGGTTTTTAGTGGGGTTCATGTAAAGTTTAAGTTCTATTATGTTTGTAGTGCGATTCATGTAAGGTTTAGGTTCTATCAGGTTTTTAGTGGGGTTCATGTAAAGTTTTGGTTCTATAAGATTTTTAGTGGGGTTCATGTAAGGTTTAGGTTCTATCAGGTTTTTAGTGGGGTTCATGTAAAGTTTAGGTTCTATCAGGTTTTTAGTGGGGTTCATGTAAAGTTTAGTTTCTATCAGATTTTTAGTGGGGTTCATGTAAAATTTAAGTTCTATTATGTTTGTAGTGCGATTCATGTATAGTTTAGGTTCTATCAGCTTTTTAGTGGGGTTCATGTAAAGTTTAGGTTCTATCAGGGTTTTAGTGGGGTTCATGTAAAGTTTAGGTTCTATCAGGTTTTTAGTGGGGTTCATGTAAGCTTTAGGTTCTATCAGGTTTTCAGTCGGATTCATGTAAAGTTTAAGTTTTATCAGGATTTCAGTGGGGTTCATGTAAAGTTTAAGGTCTATCAGGTTTTTAGTGGGATTCATGTAAGGTTTAGGTTCTTTCAGATTTTTAATAGGGTTCATGTAAAGTTTAGGTTCAATCAAGTTTTTAGTGGGATTCATGTAAAGTTTAATTTATACCAGGTTTTTAGTGGGGTTCATGTAAAGTTTAAGTTCTATTATGTTTGTAGTGCGATTCATGTATAGTTTAGGTTCTATCAGGTTTTTTGTGATGTTCATGTAAAGTTTAGGTTTCATCAGGTTTTTAGTGGGGTTCATGTAAAGTTTAAGTTATATCAGGTTTTTAGTGAGGTTCATGTAAAGTTTAGGTTCTATCAGGTTTTTAGTGGGGTTCATGTAAAGTTTAAGTTCTACCAGGTCTTTAGTGGGGTTCATGTAAGGTTTAGGTTCTATCAGGTTTTCATTGGGGTTCATGTATAGTTTAGGTTCTATCAGGTTTTAAGTGGGGTTCATGTAAAGTTTAAGTTCTATCAGGATTTTAGTGGGGTTCATGTAAAGTTTAGGTTTCATCAGGTTTTTAGTGGGGTTCATGTAAAGTTTAGGTTCTATCAGGTTTTTAGTGGGGTTCATGTAAAGTTTAAGTTCTATTATGTTTGTAGTGCGATTCATGTAAAGTTTAGGTTCTATCAGGTTTTTAGTGGGGTTCATGTAAAGTTTAGGTTCTATCAGGTTTTTAGTGGGTTTCATGTAAAGTTTATGTTCTATTATGTTTGTAGTGCGATTCATGTATAGTTTAGGTTCTATCAGGTTTTTAGTGGGGTTCATGTAAAGTTTTGGTTCTATAAGGTTTTTAGTGGGGTTCATGTAAGGTTTAGGTTCTATCAGGTTTTTAGTGGGGTTCATGTAAAGTTTAGGTTCTATCAGGTTTTTAGTGGGGTTCATGTAAAGTTTAGTTTCTATCAGATTTTTAGTGGGGTTCATGTAAAATTTAAGTTCTATTATGTTTGTAGTGCGATTCATGTATAGTTTAGGTTCTATCAGCTTTTTAGTGGGGTTCATGTAAAGTTTAGGTTCTATCAGGGTTTTAGTGGGGTTCATGTAAAGTTTAGGTTCTATCAGGTTTTTAGTGGGGTTCATGTAAGCTTTAGGTTCTATCAGGTTTTCAGTCGGATTCATGTAAAGTTTAAGTTTTATCAGGATTTCAGTGGGGTTCATGTAAAGTTTAAGGTCTATCAGGTTTTTAGTGGGATTCATGTAAGGTTTATGTTCTATTATGTTTGTAGTGCGATTCATGTATAGTTTAGGTTCTATCAGGTTTTTAGTGGGGTTCATGTAAAGTTTAGATTCTATCAGGTTTTTAGTAGGGTTCATGTAAAGTTTAAGTTCTACCAGGTCTTTAGTGGGGTTCATGTAAGGTTTAGGTTCTATCAGGTTTTCATTGGGGTTCATGTATAGTTTAGGTTCTATCAGGTTTTAAGTGGGGTTCATGTAAAGTTTAAGTTCTATCAGGATTTTAGTGGGGTTCATGTAAAGTTTAGGTTTCATCAGGTTTTTAGTGGGGTTCATGTAAAGTTTAGGTTCTATCAGGTTTTTAGTGGGGTTCATGTAAAGTTTAAGTTCTATTATGTTTGTAGTGCGATTCATGTAAAGTTTAGGTTCTATCAGGTTTTTAGTGGGGTTCATGTAAAGTTTAGGTTCTATCAGGTTTTTAGTGGGTTTCATGTAAAGTTTATGTTCTATTATGTTTGTAGTGCGATTCATGTATAGTTTAGGTTCTATCAGGTTTTTAGTGGGGTTCATGTAAAGTTTAGATTCTATCAGGTTTTTAGTAGGGTTCATGTAAAGTTTAGGTTCTACCAGGTCTTTAGTGGGGTTCATGTAAGGTTTAGGTTCTATCAGGTTTTCATTGGGGTTCATGTATAGTTTAGGTTCTATCAGGTTTTAAGTGGGGTTCATGTAAAGTTTAAGTTCTATCAGGATTTCAGTGGGGTTAATGTAAAGTTTAAGGTCTATCAGGTTTTTAGTGGGATTCATGTAAGGTTTAGGTTCTATCAGGGTTTTAGTGAAGTTCATGTAAAGTTTAGGTTTCATCAGGTTTTTAGTGGGGTTCATGTACAATTTAGGTTCTATCAGGTTTTTAGTGGGATTCATGTAAAGTTTAAGTTATATCAGGTTTTTAGTGAGGTTCATGTAAAGTTTAGGTTCTATCAGGTTTTTAGTGGGGTTCATGTAAAGTTTAGGTTCTATCAGGTTTTTAGTGGAGTTCATGTAAGGTTTAGGTTCTATCAGGTTTTTAGTGGGGTTCATGTAAAGTTTAGGTTCTATCAGGTTTTTAGTGGGGTTCATGTAAAGTTTAAGTTCTATTATGTTTGTAGTGCGATTCATGTAAGGTTTAGGTTCTATCAGGTTTTTAGTGGGGTTCATGTAAAGTTTTGGTTCTATAAGGTTTTTAGTGGGGTTCATGTAAAGTTTAAGTTCTATCAGGTTTTTAGTGGGATTCATGTAAGCTTTAGGTTCTATCAGGTTTTCAGTGGGATTCATGTATAGTTTAAGTTCTATCAGGTTTTAAGTGGGGTTCATGTAAAGTTTAAGTTCTATCAGGATTTAAGTGGGGTTCATGTAAAGTTTAAGGTCTATCAGGTTTTTAGTGGGATTCATGTAAGGTTTAGGTTCTATCAGGTTTTTAGTAGGGTTCATGTAAAGTTTAGGTTCTATCAATTTTTAGTGGGATTCATGTAAAGTTTAAGTTATACCAGGTTTTTAGTGGGGTTCATGTAAGGTTTAGGTTTTATCAGGTTTTTAGTGGGGTTCATGTAAAGTTTAGGTTCTCTCAGGTTTTAAGTGGGTTTCATGTAAAGTTTATGTTCTATTATGTTTGTAGTGCGATTCATGTATAGTTTAGGTTCTATCAGGTTTTTAGTGGGGTTCATGTAAAGTTTAGATTCTATCAGGTTTTTAGTAGGGTTCATGTAAAGTTTAAGTTCTACCAGGTCTTTAGTGGGGTTCATGTAAGGTTTAGGTTCTATCAGGTTTTCATTGGGGTTCATGTATAGTTTAGGTTCTATCAGGTTTTAAGTGGGGTTCATGTAAAGTTTAAGTTCTATCAGGATTTCAGTGGGGTTAATGTAAAGTTTAAGGTCTATCAGGTTTTTAGTGGGATTCATGTAAGGTTTAGGTTCTATCAGGTTTTTAGTGAAGTTCATGTAAAGTTTAGGTTTCATCAGGTTTTTAGTGGGGTTCATGTACAATTTAGGTTCTATCAGGTTTTTAGTGGAGTTCATGTAAAGTTTAGGTTCTATCAGGTTTTTAGTGGGGTTCATGTAAAGTTTAGGTTCTATCAGGTTTTTAGTGGAGTTCATGTAAGGTTTAGGTTCTATCAGGTTTTTAGTGGGGTTCATGTAAAGTTTAGGTTCTATCAGGTTTTTAGTGGGGTTCATGTAAAGTTTAGTTTCTATCAGATTTTTAGTGGGGTTCATGTAAAATTTAAGTTCTATTATGTTTGTAGTGCGATTCATGTATAGTTTAGGTTCTATCAGCTTTTTAGTGGGGTTCATGTAAAGTTTAGGTTCTATCAGGGTTTTAGTGGGGTTCATGTAAAGTTTAGGTTCTATCAGGTTTTTAGTGGGGTTCATGTAAGCTTTAGGTTCTATCAGGTTTTCAGTCGGATTCATGTAAAGTTTAAGTTTTATCAGGATTTCAGTGGGGTTCATGTAAAGTTTAAGGTCTATCAGGTTTTTAGTGGGATTCATGTAAGGTTTAGGTTCTTTCAGATTTTTAATAGGGTTCATGTAAAGTTTAGGTTCAATCAAGTTTTTAGTGGGATTCATGTAAAGTTTAATTTATACCAGGTTTTTAGTGGGGTTCATGTAAAGTTTAAGTTCTATTATGTTTGTAGTGCGATTCATGTATAGTTTAGGTTCTATCAGGTTTTTTGTGATGTTCATGTAAAGTTTAGGTTTCATCAGGTTTTTAGTGGGGTTCATGTAAAGTTTAGGTTCTATCAGGTTTTTAGTGGGATTCATGTAAAGTTTAAGTTATATCAGGTTTTTAGTGAGGTTCATGTAAAGTTTAGGTTCTATCAGGTTTTTAGTGGGGTTCATGTAAAGTTTAGGTTTCATCAGGTTTTTAGTGGGGTTCATGTAAAGTTTAGGTTCTATCAGGTTTTAAGTGGGTTTCATGTAAAGTTTATGTTCTATTATGTTTGTAGTGCGATTCATGTATAGTTTAGGTTCTATCAGGTTTTTAGTGGGGTTCATGTAAAGTTTAGATTCTATCAGGTTTTTAGTAGGGTTCATGTAAAGTTTAAGTTCTACCAGGTCTTTAGTGGGGTTCATGTAAGGTTTAGGTTCTATCAGGTTTTCATTGGGGTTCATGTATAGTTTAGGTTCTATCAGGTTTTAAGTGGGGTTCATGTAAAGTTTAAGTTCTATCAGGATTTCAGTGGGGTTAATGTAAAGTTTAAGGTCTATCAGGTTTTTAGTGGGATTCATGTAAGGTTTAGGTTCTATCAGGTTTTTAGTGAAGTTCATGTAAAGTTTAGGTTTCATCAGGTTTTTAGTGGGGTTCATGTACAATTTAGGTTCTATCAGGTTTTTAGTGGAGTTCATGTAAAGTTTAGGTTCTATCAGGTTTTTAGTTGGGTTCATGTAAAGTTTAGGTTCTATCAGGTTTTTAGTGGAGTTCATGTAAGGTTTAGGTTCTATCAGGTTTTTAGTGGGGTTCATGTAAAGTTTAGGTTCTATCAGGTTTTTAGTGGGGTTCATGTAAAGTTTAGTTTCTATCAGATTTTTAGTGGGGTTCATGTAAAATTTAAGTTCTATTATGTTTGTAGTGCGATTCATGTATAGTTTAGGTTCTATCAGCTTTTTAGTGGGGTTCATGTAAAGTTTAGGTTCTATCAGGGTTTTAGTGGGGTTCATGTAAAGTTTAGGTTCTATCAGGTTTTTAGTGGGGTTCATGTAAGCTTTAGGTTCTATCAGGTTTTCAGTCGGATTCATGTAAAGTTTAAGTTTTATCAGGATTTCAGTGGGGTTCATGTAAAGTTTAAGGTCTATCAGGTTTTTAGTGGGATTCATGTAAGGTTTAGGTTCTTTCAGATTTTTAATAGGGTTCATGTAAAGTTTAGGTTCAATCAAGTTTTTAGTGGGATTCATGTAAAGTTTAATTTATACCAGGTTTTTAGTGGGGTTCATGTAAAGTTTAAGTTCTATTATGTTTGTAGTGCGATTCATGTATAGTTTAGGTTCTATCAGGTTTTTTGTGATGTTCATGTAAAGTTTAGGTTTCATCAGGTTTTTAGTGGGGTTCATGTAAAGTTTAGGTTCTATCAGGTTTTTAGTGGGATTCATGTAAAGTTTAAGTTATATCAGGTTTTTAGTGAGGTTCATGTAAAGTTTAGGTTCTATCAGGTTTTTAGTGGGGTTCATGTAAAGTTTAGGTTTCATCAGGTTTTTAGTGGGGTTCATGTAAAGTTTAGGTTCTATCAGGTTTTTAGTGGGGTTCATGTAAAGTTTAAGTTCTATTATGTTTGTAGTGCGATTCATGTAAAGTTTAGGTTCTATCAGGTTTTTAGTGGGGTTCATGTAAAGTTTAGGTTCTATCAGGTTTTTAGTGGGTTTCATGTAAAGTTTATGTTCTATTATGTTTGTAGTGCGATTCATGTATAGTTTAGGTTCTATCAGGTTTTTAGTGGGGTTCATGTAAAGTTTAGATTCTATCAGGTTTTTAGTAGGGTTCATGTAAAGTTTAAGTTCTACCAGGTCTTTAGTGGGGTTCATGTAAGGTTTAGGTTCTATCAGGTTTTCATTGGGGTTCATGTATAGTTTAGGTTCTATCAGGTTTTAAGTGGGGTTCATGTAAAGTTTAAGTTCTATCAGGATTTCAGTGGGGTTAATGTAAAGTTTAAGGTCTATCAGGTTTTTAGTGGGATTCATGTAAGGTTTAGGTTCTATCAGGGTTTTAGTGAAGTTCATGTAAAGTTTAGGTTTCATCAGGTTTTTAGTGGGGTTCATGTACAATTTAGGTTCTATCAGGTTTTTAGTGGGATTCATGTAAAGTTTAAGTTATATCAGGTTTTTAGTGAGGTTCATGTAAAGTTTAGGTTCTATCAGGTTTTTAGTGGGGTTCATGTAAAGTTTAGGTTCTATCAGGTTTTTAGTGGAGTTCATGTAAGGTTTAGGTTCTATCAGATTTTTAGTGGGGTTCATGTAAAGTTTAGGTTCTATCAGGTTTTTAGTGGGGTTCATGTAAAGTTTAGTTTCTATCAGATTTTTAGTGGGGTTCATATAAAATTTAAGTTCTATTATGTTTGTAGTGCGATTCATGTATAGTTTAGGTTCTATCAGCTTTTTAGTGGGGTTCATGTAAAGTTTAGGTTCTATCAGGTTTTTAGTGGGGTTCATGTAAAGTTTAAGTTCTATCAGGTTTTTAGTGGGGTTCATGTAAGCTTTAGGTTCTATCAGGTTTTCAGTCGGATTCATGTATAGTTTAGGTTCTATCAGGTTTTAAGTGGGGTTCATGTAAAGTTTAAGTTTTATCAAGATTTCAGTGGGGTTCATGTAAAGTTTAAGGTCTATCAGGTTTTTAGTGGGATTCATGTAAGGTTTAGGTTCTTTCAGATTTTTAGTAGGGTTCATGTAAAGTTTAGATTCAATCAAGTTTTTAGTGGGATTCATGTAAAGTTTAAGTTATACCAGGTTTTTAGTGGGGTTCATGTAAGGTTTAGGTTCTATCAGGTTTTTAGTGGGGTTCATGTAAAGTTTAAGTTCTATTATGTTTGTAGTGCGATTCATGTATAGTTTAGGTTCTATCAGGTTTTTAGTGATGTTCATGTAAAGTTTAGGTTTCATCAGGTTTTTAGTGGGGTTCATGTAAAGTTTAGGTTCTATCAGGTTTTTAGTGGGATTCATGTAAAGTTTAAGTTATATCAGGTTTTTAGTGAGGTTCATGTAAAGTTTAGGTTCTATCAGGTTTTTAGTGGGGTTCATGTAAAGTTTAGGTTTCATCAGGTTTTTAGTGGGGTTCATGTAAAGTTTAGGTTCTATCAGGTTTTTAGTGGGGTTCATGTAAAGTTTAAGTTCTATTATGTTTGTAGTGCGATTCATGTATAGTTTAGGTTCTATCAGGTTTTTAGTGGGGTTCATGTAAAGTTTAGGTTCTATCAGGTTTTTATTAGGGTTCATGTAAAGTTTAAGTTCTACCAGGTTTTTAGTGGGGTTCATGTAAGGTTTAGATTCTATCAGGTTTTCAGTGGGGTTCATGTAAAGTTTAGGTTTCTATCAGATTTTTAGTGGGATTCATGTAAAGTTTAAGTTCTATTATGTTTGTAGTGCGATTCATGTAAAGTTTAGGTTCTATCAGGTTTTTAGTGGGGTTCATGTAAAGTTTAGGTTCTATCAGGTTTTTAGTGGGGTTCATGCAAAGTTTAAGTTCTATCAGGTTTTTAGTGGGGTTAATGTAAGCTTTAGGTTCTATTAGGTTTTCAGTCGGATTCATGTATAGTTAAGGTTCTATCATGTTTTAAGTGGGGTTCATGTAAAGTTTAAGTTCTATCAGGATTTCAGTGGGGTTAATGTAAAGTTTAAGGTCTATCAGGTTTTTAGTGGGATTCATGTAAGGTTTAGGTTCTATCAGGTTGTTAGTGAAGTTCAAGTAAAGTTTAGGTTTCATCAGGTTTTTAGTGGGGTTCATGTAAGGTTTAGGTTCTATCAGGTTTTTAGTGAAGTTCATATAAAGTTGAGGTTTCATCAGGTTTTTAGTGGGGTTCATGTAAAGTTTAGGTTCTATCAGGTTTTTAGTGGAGTTCATGTAAGGTTTAGGTTCTATCAGGTTTTTAGTGGGGTTCATGTAAAGTTTAGGTTCTATCAGGTTTTTAGTGGGGTTCATGTAAAGTTTAGTTTCTATCAGATTTTTAGTGGGGTTCATGTAAAATTTAAGTTCTATTATGTTTGTAGTGCGATTCATGTATAGTTTAGGTTCTATCAGCTTTTTAGTGGGGTTCATGTAAAGTTTAGGTTCTATCAGGGTTTTAGTGGGGTTCATGTAAAGTTTAGGTTCTATCAGGTTTTTAGTGGGGTTCATGTAAGCTTTAGGTTCTATCAGGTTTTCAGTCGGATTCATGTAAAGTTTAAGTTTTATCAGGATTTCAGTGGGGTTCATGTAAAGTTTAAGGTCTATCAGGTTTTTAGTGGGATTCATGTAAGGTTTAGGTTCTTTCAGATTTTTAATAGGGTTCATGTAAAGTTTAGGTTCAATCAAGTTTTTAGTGGGATTCATGTAAAGTTTAATTTATACCAGGTTTTTAGTGGGGTTCATGTAAAGTTTAAGTTCTATTATGTTTGTAGTGCGATTCATGTATAGTTTAGGTTCTATCAGGTTTTTTGTGATGTTCATGTAAAGTTTAGGTTTCATCAGGTTTTTAGTGGGGTTCATGTAAAGTTTAGGTTCTATCAGGTTTTTAGTGGGATTCATGTAAAGTTTAAGTTATATCAGGTTTTTAGTGAGGTTCATGTAAAGTTTAGGTTCTATCAGGTTTTTAGTGGGGTTCATGTAAAGTTTAGGTTTCATCAGGTTTTTAGTGGGGTTCATGTAAAGTTTAGGTTCTATCAGGTTTTTAGTGGGGTTCATGTAAAGTTTAAGTTCTATTATGTTTGTAGTGCGATTCATGTAAAGTTTAGGTTCTATCAGGTTTTTAGTGGGGTTCATGTAAAGTTTAGGTTCTATCAGGTTTTTAGTGGGTTTCATGTAAAGTTTATATTCTATTATGTTTGTAGTGCGATTCATGTATAGTTTAGGTTCTATCAGGTTTTTAGTGGGGTTCATGTAAAGTTTAGATTCTATCAGGTTTTTAGTAGGGTTCATGTAAAGTTTAAGTTCTACCAGGTCTTTAGTGGGGTTCATGTAAGGTTTAGGTTCTATCAGGTTTTCATTGGGGTTCATGTATAGTTTAGGTTCTATCAGGTTTTAAGTGGGGTTCATGTAAAGTTTAAGTTCTATCAGGATTTCAGTGGGGTTAATGTAAAGTTTAAGGTCTATCAGGTTTTTAGTGGGATTCATGTAAGGTTTAGGTTCTATCAGGGTTTTAGTGAAGTTCATGTAAAGTTTAGGTTTCATCAGGTTTTTAGTGGGGTTCATGTACAATTTAGGTTCTATCAGGTTTTTAGTGGGATTCATGTAAAGTTTAAGTTATATCAGGTTTTTAGTGAGGTTCATGTAAAGTTTAGGTTCTATCAGGTTTTTAGTGGGGTTCATGTAAAGTTTAGGTTCTATCAGGTTTTTAGTGGAGTTCATGTAAGGTTTAGGTTCTATCAGATTTTTAGTGGGGTTCATGTAAAGTTTAGGTTCTATCAGGTTTTTAGTGGGGTTCATGTAAAGTTAATTTCTATCAGATTTTTAGTGGGGTTCATATAAAATTTAAGTTCTATTATGTTTGTAGTGCGATTCATGTATAGTTTAGGTTCTATCAGCTTTTTAGTGGGGTTCATGTAAAGTTTAGGTTCTATCAGGTTTTTAGTGGGGTTCATGTAAAGTTTAAGTTCTATCAGGTTTTTAGTGGGGTTCATGTAAGCTTTAGGTTCTATCAGGTTTTCAGTCGGATTCATGTATAGTTTAGGTTCTATCAGGTTTTAAGTGGGGTTCATGTAAAGTTTAAGTTTTATCAAGATTTCAGTGGGGTTCATGTAAAGTTTAAGGTCTATCAGGTTTTTAGTGGGATTCATGTAAGGTTTAGGTTCTTTCAGGTTTTTAGTAGGGTTCATGTAAAGTTTAGGTTCAATCAAGTTTTTAGTGGGATTCATGTAAAGTTTAAGTTATACCAGGTTTTTAGTGGGGTTCATGTAAGGTTTAGGTTCTATCAGGTTTTTAGTGGGGTTCATGTAAAGTTTAGGTTCTATCAGATTTTTAGTGGGGTTCATGTAAAGTTTAAGTTCTATTATGTTTGTAGTGCGATTCATGTATAGTTTAGGTTCTATCAGGTTTTTAGTGATGTTCATGTAAAGTTTAGGTTTCATCAGGTTTTTAGTGGGGTTCATGTAAAGTTTAGGTTCTATCAGGTTTTTAGTGGGATTCATGTAAAGTTTAAGTTATATCAGGTTTTTAGTGAGGTTCATGTAAAGTTTAGGTTCTATCAGGTTTTTAGTGGGGTTCATGTAAAGTTTAGGTTTCATCAGGTTTTTAGTGGGGTTCATGTAAAGTTTAGGTTCTATCAGGTTTTTAGTGGGGTTCATGTAAAGTTTAAGTTCTATTATGTTTGTAGTGCGATTCATGTATAGTTTAGGTTCTATCAGGTTTTTAGTGGGGTTCATGTAAAGTTTAGGTTCTATCAGGTTTTTATTAGGGTTCATGTAAAGTTTAAGTTCTACCAGGTTTTTAGTGGGGTTCATGTAAGGTTTAGATTCTATCAGGTTTTCAGTGGGGTTCATGTAAAGTTTAGGTTTCTATCAGATTTTTAGTGGGATTCATGTAAAGTTTAAGTTCTATTATGTTTGTAGTGCGATTCATGTAAAGTTTAGGTTCTATCAGGTTTTTAGTGGGGTTCATGTAAAGTTTAGGTTCTATCAGGTTTTTAGTGGGGTTCATGCAAAGTTTAAGTTCTATCAGGTTTTTAGTGGGGTTAATGTAAGCTTTAGGTTCTATTAGGTTTTCAGTCGGATTCATGTATAGTTAAGGTTCTATCATGTTTTAAGTGGGGTTCATGTAAAGTTTAAGTTCTATCAGGATTTCAGTGGGGTTAATGTAAAGTTTAAGGTCTATCAGGTTTTTAGTGGGATTCATGTAAGGTTTAGGTTCTATCAGGTTTTTAGTGAAGTTCAAGTAAAGTTTAGGTTTCATCAGGTTTTTAGTGGGGTTCATGTAAGGTTTAGGTTCTATCAGGTTTTTAGTGAAGTTCATATCAAGTTGAGGTTTCATCAGGTTTTTAGTGGGGTTCATGTAAAGTTTAGGTTCTATCAGGTTTTTAGTGGGATTCATGTAAAGTTTAAGTTATATCAGGTTTTTAGTGAGGTTCATGTAAAGTTTAGGTTCTATCAGGTTTTTAGTGGGGTTCATGTAAAGTTTAGGTTTCATCAGGTTTTTAGTGGGGTTCATGTAAAGTTTAGTTTCTATCAGGTTTTTAGTGGGATTCATGTAAAGTTTAAGTTATATCAGGCTTTTAGTGAGGTTCATGTAAAGTTTAGGTTCTATCAGATTTTCAGTGGGGTTCATGTAAAGTTTAGGTTTCATCAGGTTTTTATTGGGGTTCATGTAAAGTTTAGGTTCTATCAGGTTTTTAGTGGGGTTCATGTAAAGTTTAAGTTCTATTATGTTTGTAGTGCGATTCATGTATAGTTTAGGTTCTATCAGGTTTTTAGTGGGGTTCATGTAAAGTTTAGATTCTATCAGGTTTTTAGTAGGGTTCATGTAAAGTTTAAGTTCTATTATGTTTGTAGTGCGATTCATGTATAGTTTAGGTTCTATCAGGTTTTTAGTGGGGTTCATGTAAAGTTTAAGTTCTATCAAGTTTTTAGTGGGGTTAATGTAAGATTTAGGTTCTATCAGGTTTTCAGTCGGATTCATGTATAGTTTAGGTTCTATCAGGTTTTAAGTGGGGTTCATGTAAAGTTTAAGTTCTATCAGGATTTCAGTGGGGTTAATGTAAAGTTTAAGGTCTATCAGGTTTTTAGTGGGATTCATGTAAGGTTTAGGTTCTATCAGGTTTTTAGTGAAGTTCATGTAAAGTTTAGGTTTCATCAGACTTTTAGGGGGGTTCATGTAAGGTTTAGGTTCTATCAGGTTTTTAGTGGGGTTCATGTAAAGTTTAGGTTCTATCAGGTTTTTAGTGGGGTTCATGTAAAGTTTAGGTTCTATCAGGTTTTTAGTGGGGTTCATGTAAAGTTTAGGTTTCATCAGGTTTTTAGTGGGGTTCATGTAAAGTTTAGGTTCTATCAGGTTTTTAGTGGGGTTCATGTAAAGTTTAAGTTCTATTATGTTTGTAGTGCGATTCATGTATAGTTTAGGTTCTATCAGGTTTTTAGTGGGGTTCATGTAAAGTTTAGGTTCTATCAGGTTTTTATTAGGGTTCATGTAAAGTTTAAGTTCTACCAGGTTTTTAGTGGGGTTCATGTAAGGTTTAGATTCTATCAGGTTTTCAGTGGGGTTCATGTAAAGTTTAGGTTTCTATCAGAATTTTAGTGGGATTCATGTAAAGTTTAAGTTCTATTATGTTTGTAGTGCGATTCATGTAAAGTTTAGGTTCTATCAGGTTTTTAGTGGGGTTCATGTAAAGTTTAGGTTCTATCAGGTTTTTAGTGGGGTTCATGCAAAGTTTAAGTTCTATCAGGTTTTTAGTGGGGTTAATGTAAGCTTTAGGTTCTATTAGGTTTTCAGTCGGATTCATGTATAGTTAAGGTTCTATCATGTTTTAAGTGGGGTTCATGTAAAGTTTAAGTTCTATCAGGATTTCAGTGGGGTTAATGTAAAGTTTAAGGTCTATCAGGTTTTTAGTGGGATTCATGTAAGGTTTAGGTTCTATCAGGTTTTTAGTGAAGTTCAAGTAAAGTTTAGGTTTCATCAGGTTTTTAGTGGGGTTCATGTAAGGTTTAGGTTCTATCAGGTTTTTAGTGAAGTTCATATAAAGTTGAGGTTTCATCAGGTTTTTAGTGGGGTTCATGTAAAGTTTAGGTTCTATCAGGTTTTTAGTGGGATTCATGTAAAGTTTAAGTTATATCAGGTTTTTAGTGGGGTTCATGTAAAGTTTAGGTTTCATCAGGTTTTTATTGGGGTTCATGTAAAGTTTAGGTTCTATCAGGTTTTTAGTGGGGTTCATGTAAAGTTTAAGTTCTATTATGTTTGTAGTGCGATTCATGTATAGTTTAGGTTCTATCAGGTTTTTAGTGGGGTTCATGTAAAGTTTAGATTCTATCAGGTTTTTAGTAGGGTTCATGTAAAGTTTAAGTTCTATTATGTTTGTAGTGCGATTCATGTATAGTTTAGGTTCTATCAGGTTTTTAGTGGGGTTCATGTAAAGTTTAGGTTCTATCAGGTTTTTAGTGGGGTTCATGTAAAGTTTAAGTTCTATCAAGTTTTTAGTGGGGTTAATGTAAGCTTTAGGTTCTATCAGGTTTTCAGTCGGATTCATGTATAGTTTAGGTTCTATCAGGTTTTAAGTGGGGTTCATGTAAAGTTTAAGTTCTATCAGGATTGCAGTGGGGTTAATGTAAAGTTTAAGGTCTATCAGGTTTTTAGTGGGATTCATGTAAGGTTTAGGTTCTATCAGGTTTTTAGTGAAGTTCATGTAAAGTTTAGGTTTCATCAGACTTTTAGGGGGGTTCATGTAAGGTTTAGGTTCTATCAGGTCTTTAGTGAAGTTCATATAAAGTTGAGGTTTCATCAGGTTTTTAGTGGGGTTCATGTAAAGTTTAGGTTCTATCAGGTTTTTAGTGGGATTCATGTAAAGTTTAAGTTATATCAGGTTTTTAGTGAGGTTCATGTAAAGTTTAGGTTCTATCAGGTTTTTAGTGGGGTTCATGTAAAGTTTAGGTTTCATCAGGTTTTTAGTGGGGTTCATGTAAAGTTTAGTTTCTATCAGGTTTTTAGTGGGATTCATGTAAAGTTTAAGTTATATCAGGCTTTTAGTGAGGTTCATGTAAAGTTTAGGTTCTATCAGATTTTCAGTGGGGTTCATGTAAAGTTTAGGTTTCATCAGGTTTTTATTGGGGTTCATGTAAAGTTTAGGTTCTATCAGGTTTTTAGTGGGGTTCATGTAAAGTTTAAGTTCTATTATGTTTGTAGTGCGATTCATGTATAGTTTAGGTTCTATCAGGTTTTTAGTGGGGTTCATGTAAAGTTTAGATTCTATCAGGTTTTTAGTAGGGTTCATGTAAAGTTTAAGTTCTATTATGTTTGTAGTGCGATTCATGTATAGTTTAGGTTCTATCAGGTTTTTAGTGGGGTTCATGTAAAGTTTAGGTTCTATCAGGTTTTTAGTGGGGTTCATGTAAAGTTTAAGTTCTATCAAGTTTTTAGTGGGGTTAATGTAAGCTTTAGGTTCTATCAGGTTTTCAGTCGGATTCATGTATAGTTTAGGTTCTATCAGGTTTTAAGTGGGGTTCATGTAAAGTTTAAGTTCTATCAGGATTGCAGTGGGGTTAATGTAAAGTTTAAGGTCTATCAGGTTTTTAGTGGGATTCATGTAAGGTTTAGGTTCTATCAGGTTTTTAGTGAAGTTCATGTAAAGTTTAGGTTTCATCAGACTTTTAGGGGGGTTCATGTAAGGTTTAGGTTTCATCAGACTTTTAGGGGGGTTCATGTAAGGTTTAGGTTCTATCAGGTCTTTAGTGAAGTTCATGTAAAGTTTAGGTTTCATCAGGTTTTTAGTGAGGTTCATGTAAGGTTTAGGTTCTATCAGGTTTTTAGTGAAGTTCATGTAAAGTTTAGGTATCATCAGGTTTTTAGTGGGGTTCATGTAAAGTTTAGGTTCTATCAGGTTTTTAATGGGATTCATGTAAGGTTTAAGTTATATCAGGTTTTTAGTGAGGTTCATGTAAAGTTTAGGTTCTATCAGGTTTTTAGTGGGGTTCATGTAAAGTTTAGGTTTCATCAGGTTTTTAGTGGGGTTCATGTAAGCTTTAGGTTCTATCAGGTTTTCAGTCGGATTCATGTAAAGTTTAAGTTTTATCAGGATTTCAGTGGGGTTCATGTAAAGTTTAAGGTCTATCAGGTTTTTAGTGGGATTCATGTAAGGTTTAGGTTCTTTCAGGTTTTTAGTAGGGTTCATGTAAAGTTTAGGTTCAATCAAGTTTTTAGTGGGATTCATGTAAAGTTTAATTTATACCAGGTTTTTAGTGGGGTTCATGTAAAGTTTAAGTTCTATTATGTTTGTAGTGCGATTCATGTATAGTTTAGGTTCTATCAGGTTTTTTGTGATGTTCATGTAAAGTTTAGGTTTCATCAGGTTTTTAGTGGGGTTCATGTAAAGTTTAGGTTCTATCAGGTTTTTAGTGGGATTCATGTAAAGTTTAAGTTATATCAGGTTTTTAGTGAGGTTCATGTAAAGTTTAGGTTCTATCAGGTTTTTAGTGGGGTTCATGTAAAGTTTAGGTTTCATCAGGTTTTTAGTGGGGTTCATGTAAAGTTTAGGTTCTATCAGGTTTTTAGTGGGGTTCATGTAAAGTTTAAGTTCTATTATGTTTGTAGTGCGATTCATGTAAAGTTTAGGTTCTATCAGGTTTTTAGTGGGGTTCATGTAAAGTTTAGGTTCTATCAGGTTTTTAGTGGGTTTCATGTAAAGTTTATGTTCTATTATGTTTGTAGTGCGATTCATGTATAGTTTAGGTTCTATCAGGTTTTTAGTGGGGTTCATGTAAAGTTTAGATTCTATCAGGTTTTTAGTAGGGTTCATGTAAAGTTTAAGTTCTACCAGGTCTTTAGTGGGGTTCATGTAAGGTTTAGGTTCTATCAGGTTTTCATTGGGGTTCATGTATAGTTTAGGTTCTATCAGGTTTTAAGTGAGGTTCATGTAAAGTTTAAGTTCTATCAGGATTTCAGTGGGGTTAATGTAAAGTTTAAGGTCTATCAGGTTTTTAGTGGGATTCATGTAAGGTTTAGGTTCTATCAGAGTTTTAGTGAAGTTCATGTAAAGTTTAGGTTTCATCAGGTTTTTCGTGGGGTTCATGTACAATTTAGGTTCTATCAGGTTTTTAGTGGGATTCATGTAAAGTTTAAGTTATATCAGGTTTTTAGTGAGGTTCATGTAAAGTTTAGGTTCTATCAGGTTTTTAGTGGGGTTCATGTAAAGTTTAGGTTCTATCAGGTTTTTAGTGGAGTTCATGTAAGGTTTAGGTTCTATCAGGTTTTTAGTGGGGTTCATGTAAAGTTTAGGTTCTATCAGGTTTTTAGTGGGGTTCATGTAAAGTTTAAGTTCTATTATGTTTGTAGTGCGATTCATGTAAGGTTTAGGTTCTATCAGGTTTTTAGTGGGGTTCATGTAAAGTTTTGGTTCTATAAGGTTTTTAGTGGGGTTCATGTAAAGTTTAAGTTCTATCAGGTTTTTAGTGGGATTCATGTAAGCTTTAGGTTCTATCAGGTTTTCAGTGGGATTCATGTATAGTTTAAGTTCTATCAGGTTTTAAGTGGGGTTCATGTAAAGTTTAAGTTCTATCAGGATTTAAGTGGGGTTCATGTAAAGTTTAAGGTCTATCAGGTTTTTACTGGGATTCATGTAAGGTTTAGGTTCTATCAGGTTTTTAGTAGGGTTCATGTAAAGTTTAGGTTCTATCAATTTTTAGTGGGATTCATGTAAAGTTTAAGTTATACCAGGTTTTTAGTGGGGTTCATGTAAGGTTTAGGTTTTATCAGGTTTTTAGTGGGGTTCATGTAAAGTTTAGGTTCTATCAGGTTTTTAGTGGGGTTCATGCAAAGTTTAAGTTCTATCAGGTTTTTAGTGGGGTTAATGTAAGCTTTAGGTTCTATTAGGTTTTCAGTCGGATTCATGTATAGTTAAGGTTCTATCATGTTTTAAGTGGGGTTCATGTAAAGTTTAAGTTCTATCAGGATTTCAGTGGGGTTAATGTAAAGTTTAAGGTCTATCAGGTTTTTAGTGGGATTCATGTAAGGTTTAGGTTCTATCAGGTTTTTAGTGAAGTTCAAGTAAAGTTTAGGTTTCATCAGGTTTTTAGTGGGGTTCATGTAAGGTTTAGGTTCTATCAGGTTTTTAGTGAAGTTCATATAAAGTTGAGGTTTCATCAGGTTTTTAGTGGGGTTCATGTAAAGTTTAGGTTCTATCAGGTTTTTAGTGGGATTCATGTAAAGTTTAAGTTATATCAGGTTTTTAGTGAGGTTCATGTAAAGTTTAGGCTCTATCAGGTTTTTAGTGGGGTTCATGTAAAGTTTAGGTTTCATCAGGTTTTTAGTGGGGTTCATGTAAAGTTTAGTTTCTATCAGGTTTTTAGTGGGATTCATGTAAAGTTTAAGTTATATCAGGCTTTTAGTGAGGTTCATGTAAAGTTTAGGTTCTATCAGATTTTCAGTGGGGTTCATGTAAAGTTTAGGTTTCATCAGGTTTTTATTGGGGTTCATGTAAAGTTTACGTTCTATCAGGTTTTTAGTGGGGTTCATGTAAAGTTTAAGTTCTATTATGTTTGTAGTGCGATTCATGTATAGTTTAGGTTCTATCAGGTTTTTAGTGGGGTTCATGTAAAGTTTAGATTCTATCAGGTTTTTAGTAGGGTTCATGTAAAGTTTAAGTTCTATTATGTTTGTAGTGCGATTCATGTATAGTTTAGGTTCTATCAGGTTTTTAGTGGGGTTCATGTAAAGTTTAGGTTCTATCAGGTTTTTAGTGGGGTTCATGTAAAGTTTAAGTTCTATCAAGTTTTTAGTGGGGTTAATGTAAGCTTTAGGTTCTATCAGGTTTTCAGTCGGATTCATGTATAGTTTAGGTTCTATCAGGTTTTAAGTGGGGTTCATGTAAAGTTTAAGTTCTATCAGGATTTCAGTGGGGTTAATGTAAAGTTTAAGGTCTATCAGGTTTTTAGTGGGATTCATGTAAGGTTTAGGTTCTATCAGGTTTTTAGTGAAGTTCATGTAAAGTTTAGGTTTCATCAGACTTTTAGGGGGGTTCATGTAAGGTTTAGGTTCTATCAGGTCTTTAGTGAAGTTCATGTAAAGTTTAGGTTTCATCAGGTTTTTAGTGAGGTTCATGTAAGGTTTAGGTTCTATCAGGTTTTTAGTGAAGTTCAGGTAAAGTTTAGGTATCATCAGGTTTTTAGTGGGGTTCATGTAAAGTTTAGGTTCTATCAGGTTTTTAATGGGATTCATGTAAGGTTTAAGTTATATCAGGTTTTTAGTGAGGTTCATGTAAAGTTTAGGTTCTATCAGGTTTTTAGTGGGGTTCATGTAAAGTTTAGGTTTCATCAGGTTTTTAGTGGGGTTCATGTAAGCTTTAGGTTCTATCAGGTTTTCAGTCGGATTCATGTAAAGTTTAAGTTTTATCAGGATTTCAGTGGGGTTCATGTAAAGTTTAAGGTCTATCAGGTTTTTAGTGGGATTCATGTAAGGTTTAGGTTCTTTCAGGTTTTTAGTAGGGTTCATGTAAAGTTTAGGTTCAATCAAGTTTTTAGTGGGATTCATGTAAAGTTTAATTTATACCAGGTTTTTAGTGGGGTTCATGTAAAGTTTAAGTTCTATTATGTTTGTAGTGCGATTCATGTATAGTTTAGGTTCTATCAGGTTTTTTGTGATGTTCATGTAAAGTTTAGGTTTCATCAGGTTTTTAGTGGGGTTCATGTAAAGTTTAGGTTCTATCAGGTTTTTAGTGGGATTCATGTAAAGTTTAAGTTATATCAGGTTTTTAGTGAGGTTCATGTAAAGTTTAGGTTCTATCAGGTTTTTAGTGGGGTTCATGTAAAGTTTAGGTTTCATCAGGTTTTTTGTGGGGTTCATGTAAAGTTTAGGTTCTATCAGGTTTTTAGTGGGGTTCATGTAAAGTTTAAGTTCTATTATGTTTGTAGTGCGATTCATGTAAAGTTTAGGTTCTATCAGGTTTTTAGTGGGGTTCATGTAAATATTAGGTTCTATCAGGTTTTTAGTGGGTTTCATGTAAAGTTTATGTTCTATTATGTTTGTAGTGCGATTCATGTATAGTTTAGGTTCTATCAGGTTTTTAGTGGGGTTCATGTAAAGTTTAGATTCTATCAGGTTTTTAGTAGGGTTCATGTAAAGTTTAAGTTCTACCAGGTCTTTAGTGGGGTTCATGTAAGGTTTAGGTTCTATCAGGTTTTCATTGGGGTTCATGTATAGTTTAGGTTCTATCAGGTTTTAAGTGAGGTTCATGTAAAGTTTAAGTTCTATCAGGATTTCAGTGGGGTTAATGTAAAGTTTAAGGTCTATCAGGTTTTTAGTGAGATTCATGTAAGGTTTAGGTTCTATCAGAGTTTTAGTGACGTTCATGTAAAGTTTAGGTTTCATCAGGTTTTTAGTGGGGTTCATGTACAATTTAGGTTCTATCAGGTTTTTAGTGGGATTCATGTAAAGTTTAAGTTATATCAGGTTTTTAGTGAGGTTCATGTAAAGTTTAGGTTCTATCAGGTTTTTAGTGGGGTTCATGTAAAGTTTAGGTTCTATCAGGTTTTTAGTGGAGTTCATGTAAGGTTTAGGTTCTATCAGGTTTTTAGTGGGGTTCATGTAAAGTTTAGGTTCTATCAGGTTTTTAGTGGGGTTCATGTAAAGTTTAAGTTCTATTATGTTTGTAGTGCGATTCATGTAAGGTTTAGGTTCTATCAGGTTTTTAGTGGGGTTCATGTAAAGTTTTGGTTCTATAAGGTTTTTAGTGGGGTTCATGTAAAGTTTAAGTTCTATCAGGTTTTTAGTGGGATTCATGTAAGCTTTAGGTTCTATCAGGTTTTCAGTGGGATTCATGTATAGTTTAAGTTCTATCAGGTTTTAAGTGGGGTTCATGTAAAGTTTAAGTTCTATCAGGATTTAAGTGGGGTTCATGTAAAGTTTAAGGTCTATCAGGTTTTTAGTGGGATTCATGTAAGGTTTAGGTTCTATCAGGTTTTTAGTAGGGTTCATGTAAAGTTTAGGTTCTATCAATTTTTAGTGGGATTCATGTAAAGTTTAAGTTATACCAGGTTTTTAGTGGGGTTCATGTAAGGTTTAGGTTTTATCAGGTTTTTAGTGGGGTTCATGTAAAGTTTAGGTTCTATCAGGTTTTTAGTGGGGTTCATGCAAAGTTTAAGTTCTATCAGGTTTTTAGTGGGGTTAATGTAAGCTTTAGGTTCTATTAGGTTTTCAGTCGGATTCATGTATAGTTTAGGTTCTATCAGGTTTTAAGTGGGGTTCATGTAAAGTTTAAGTTCTATCAGGATTGCAGTGGGGTTAATGTAAAGTTTAAGGTCTATCAGGTTTTTAGTGGGATTCATGTAAGGTTTAGGTTCTATCAGGTTTTTAGTGAAGTTCATGTAAAGTTTAGGTTTCATCAGACTTTTAGGGGGGTTCATGTAAGGTTTAGGTTCTATCAGGTCTTTAGTGAAGTTCATGTAAAGTTTAGGTTTCATCAGACTTTTAGGGGGGTTCATGTAAGGTTTAGGTTCTATCAGGTCTTTAGTGAAGTTCATATAAAGTTGAGGTTTCATCAGGTTTTTAGTGGGGTTCATGTAAAGTTTAGGTTCTATCAGGTTTTTAGTGGGATTCATGTAAAGTTTAAGTTATATCAGGTTTTTAGTGAGGTTCATGTAAAGTTTAGGTTCTATCAGGTTTTTAGTGGGGTTCATGTAAAGTTTAGGTTTCATCAGGTTTTTAGTGGGGTTCATGTAAAGTTTAGTTTCTATCAGGTTTTTAGTGGGATTCATGTAAAGTTTAAGTTATATCAGGCTTTTAGTGAGGTTCATGTAAAGTTTAGGTTCTATCAGATTTTCAGTGGGGTTCATGTAAAGTTTAGGTTTCATCAGGTTTTTATTGGGGTTCATGTAAAGTTTAGGTTCTATCAGGTTTTTAGTGGGGTTCATGTAAAGTTTAAGTTCTATTATGTTTGTAGTGCGATTCATGTATAGTTTAGGTTCTATCAGGTTTTTAGTGGGGTTCATGTAAAGTTTAGATTCTATCAGGTTTTTAGTAGGGTTCATGTAAAGTTTAAGTTCTATTATGTTTGTAGTGCGATTCATGTATAGTTTAGGTTCTATCAGGTTTTTAGTGGGGTTCATGTAAAGTTTAGGTTCTATCAGGTTTTTAGTGGGGTTCATGTAAAGTTTAAGTTCTATCAAGTTTTTAGTGGGGTTAATGTAAGCTTTAGGTTCTATCAGGTTTTCAGTCGGATTCATGTATAGTTTAGGTTCTATCAGGTTTTAAGTGGGGTTCATGTAAAGTTTAAGTTCTATCAGGATTGCAGTGGGGTTAATGTAAAGTTTAAGGTCTATCAGGTTTTTAGTGGGATTCATGTAAGGTTTAGGTTCTATCAGGTTTTTAGTGAAGTTCATGTAAAGTTTAGGTTTCATCAGACTTTTAGGGGGGTTCATGTAAGGTTTAGGTTCTATCAGGTCTTTAGTGAAGTTCATGTAAAGTTTAGGTTTCATCAGGTTTTTAGTGAGGTTCATGTAAGGTTTAGGTTCTATCAGGTTTTTGGTGAAGTTCATGTAAAGTTTAGGTATCATCAGGTTTTTAGTGGGGTTCATGTAAAGTTTAGGTTCTATCAGGTTTTTAATGGGATTCATGTAAGGTTTAAGTTATATCAGGTTTTTAGTGAGGTTCATGTAAAGTTTAGGTTCTATCAGGTTTTTAGTGGGGTTCATGTAAAGTTTAGGTTTCATCAGGTTTTTAGTGGGGTTCATGTAAGCTTTAGGTTCTATCAGGTTTTCAGTCGGATTCATGTAAAGTTTAAGTTTTATCAGGATTTCAGTGGGGTTCATGTAAAGTTTAAGGTCTATCAGGTTTTTAGTGGGATTCATGTAAGGTTTAGGTTCTTTCAGGTTTTTAGTAGGGTTCATGTAAAGTTTAGGTTCAATCAAGTTTTTAGTGGGATTCATGTAAAGTTTAATTTATACCAGGTTTTTAGTGGGGTTCATGTAAAGTTTAAGTTCTATTATGTTTGTAGTGCGATTCATGTATAGTTTAGGTTCTATCAGGTTTTTTGTGATGTTCATGTAAAGTTTAGGTTTCATCAGGTTTTTAGTGGGGTTCATGTAAAGTTTAGGTTCTATCAGGTTTTTAGTGGGATTCATGTAAAGTTTAAGTTATATCAGGTTTTTAGTGAGGTTCATGTAAAGTTTAGGTTCTATCAGGTTTTTAGTGGGGTTCATGTAAAGTTTAGGTTTCATCAGGTTTTTAGTGGGGTTCATGTAAAGTTTAGGTTCTATCAGGTTTTTAGTGGGGTTCATGTAAAGTTTAAGTTCTATTATGTTTGTAGTGCGATTCATGTAAAGTTTAGGTTCTATCAGGTTTTTAGTGGGGTTCATGTAAAGTTTAGGTTCTATCAGGTTTTTAGTGGGTTTCATGTAAAGTTTATGTTCTATTATGTTTGTAGTGCGATTCATGTATAGTTTAGGTTCTATCAGGTTTTTAGTGGGGTTCATGTAAAGTTTAGATTCTATCAGGTTTTTAGTAGGGTTCATGTAAAGTTTAAGTTCTACCAGGTCTTTAGTGGGGTTCATGTAAGGTTTAGGTTCTATCAGGTTTTCATTGGGGTTCATGTATAGTTTAGGTTCTATCAGGTTTTAAGTGAGGTTCATGTAAAGTTTAAGTTCTATCAGGATTTCAGTGGGGTTAATGTAAAGTTTAAGGTCTATCAGGTTTTTAGTGGGATTCATGTAAGGTTTAGGTTCTATCAGAGTTTTAGTGAAGTTCATGTAAAGTTTAGGTTTCATCAGGTTTTTAGTGGGGTTCATGTACAATTTAGGTTCTATCAGGTTTTTAGTGGGATTCATGTAAAGTTTAAGTTATATCAGGTTTTTAGTGAGGTTCATGTAAAGTTTAGGTTCTATCAGGTTTTTAGTGGGTTCATGTAAAGTTTAGGTTCTATCAGGTTTTTAGTGGAGTTCATGTAAGGTTTAGGTTCTATCAGGTTTTTAGTGGGGTTCATGTAAAGTTTAGGTTCTATCAGGTTTTTAGTGGGGTTCATGTAAAGTTTAAGTTCTATTATGTTTGTAGTGCGATTCATGTAAGGTTTAGGTTCTATCAGGTTTTTAGTGGGGTTCATGTAAAGTTTTGGTTCTATAAGGTTTTTAGTGGGGTTCATGTAAAGTTTAAGTTCTATCAGGTTTTTAGTGGGATTCATGTAAGCTTTAGGTTCTATCAGGTTTTCAGTGGGATTCATGTATAGTTTAAGTTCTATCAGGTTTTAAGTGGGGTTCATGTAAAGTTTAAGTTCTATCAGGATTTAAGTGGGGTTCATGTAAAGTTTAAGGTCTATCAGGTTTTTACTGGGATTCATGTAAGGTTTAGGTTCTATCAGGTTTTTAGTAGGGTTCATGTAAAGTTTAGGTTCTATCAATTTTTAGTGGGATTCATGTAAAGTTTAAGTTATACCAGGTTTTTAGTGGGGTTCATGTAAGGTTTAGGTTTTATCAGGTTTTTAGTGGGGTTCATGTAAAGTTTAGGTTCTATCAGGTTTTTAGTGGGGTTCATGCAAAGTTTAAGTTCTATCAGGTTTTTAGTGGGGTTAATGTAAGCTTTAGGTTCTATTAGGTTTTCAGTCGGATTCATGTATAGTTAAGGTTCTATCATGTTTTAAGTGGGGTTCATGTAAAGTTTAAGTTCTATCAGGATTTCAGTGGGGTTAATGTAAAGTTTAAGGTCTATCAGGTTTTTAGTGGGATTCATGTAAGGTTTAGGTTCTATCAGGTTTTTAGTGAAGTTCAAGTAAAGTTTAGGTTTCATCAGGTTTTTAGTGGGGTTCATGTAAGGTTTAGGTTCTATCAGGTTTTTAGTGAAGTTCATATAAAGTTGAGGTTTCATCAGGTTTTTAGTGGGGTTCATGTAAAGTTTAGGTTCTATCAGGTTTTTAGTGGGATTCATGTAAAGTTTAAGTTATATCAGGTTTTTAGTGAGGTTCATGTAAAGTTTAGGCTCTATCAGGTTTTTAGTGGGGTTCATGTAAAGTTTAGGTTTCATCAGGTTTTTAGTGGGGTTCATGTAAAGTTTAGTTTCTATCAGGTTTTTAGTGGGATTCATGTAAAGTTTAAGTTATATCAGGCTTTTAGTGAGGTTCATGTAAAGTTTAGGTTCTATCAGATTTTCAGTGGGGTTCATGTAAAGTTTAGGTTTCATCAGGTTTTTATTGGGGTTCATGTAAAGTTTACGTTCTATCAGGTTTTTAGTGGGGTTCATGTAAAGTTTAAGTTCTATTATGTTTGTAGTGCGATTCATGTATAGTTTAGGTTCTATCAGGTTTTTAGTGGGGTTCATGTAAAGTTTAGATTCTATCAGGTTTTTAGTAGGGTTCATGTAAAGTTTAAGTTCTATTATGTTTGTAGTGCGATTCATGTATAGTTTAGGTTCTATCAGGTTTTTAGTGGGGTTCATGTAAAGTTTAGGTTCTATCAGGTTTTTAGTGGGGTTCATGTAAAGTTTAAGTTCTATCAAGTTTTTAGTGGGGTTAATGTAAGCTTTAGGTTCTATCAGGTTTTCAGTCGGATTCATGTATAGTTTAGGTTCTATCAGGTTTTAAGTGGGGTTCATGTAAAGTTTAAGTTCTATCAGGATTTCAGTGGGGTTAATGTAAAGTTTAAGGTCTATCAGGTTTTTAGTGGGATTCATGTAAGGTTTAGGTTCTATCAGGTTTTTAGTGAAGTTCATGTAAAGTTTAGGTTTCATCAGACTTTTAGGGGGGTTCATGTAAGGTTTAGGTTCTATCAGGTCTTTAGTGAAGTTCATGTAAAGTTTAGGTTTCATCAGGTTTTTAGTGAGGTTCATGTAAGGTTTAGGTTCTATCAGGTTTTTAGTGAAGTTCAGGTAAAGTTTAGGTATCATCAGGTTTTTAGTGGGGTTCATGTAAAGTTTAGGTTCTATCAGGTTTTTAATGGGATTCATGTAAGGTTTAAGTTATATCAGGTTTTTAGTGAGGTTCATGTAAAGTTTAGGTTCTATCAGGTTTTTAGTGGGGTTCATGTAAAGTTTAGGTTTCATCAGGTTTTTAGTGGGGTTCATGTAAGCTTTAGGTTCTATCAGGTTTTCAGTCGGATTCATGTAAAGTTTAAGTTTTATCAGGATTTCAGTGGGGTTCATGTAAAGTTTAAGGTCTATCAGGTTTTTAGTGGGATTCATGTAAGGTTTAGGTTCTTTCAGGTTTTTAGTAGGGTTCATGTAAAGTTTAGGTTCAATCAAGTTTTTAGTGGGATTCATGTAAAGTTTAATTTATACCAGGTTTCTAGTGGGGTTCATGTAAAGTTTAAGTTCTATTATGTTTGTAGTGCGATTCATGTATAGTTTAGGTTCTATCAGGTTTTTTGTGATGTTCATGTAAAGTTTAGGTTTCATCAGGTTTTTAGTGGGGTTCATGTAAAGTTTAGGTTCTATCAGGTTTTTAGTGGGATTCATGTAAAGTTTAAGTTATATCAGGTTTTTAGTGAGGTTCATGTAAAGTTTAGGTTCTATCAGGTTTTTAGTGGGGTTCATGTAAAGTTTAGGTTTCATCAGGTTTTTTGTGGGGTTCATGTAAAGTTTAGGTTCTATCAGGTTTTTAGTGGGGTTCATGTAAAGTTTAAGTTCTATTATGTTTGTAGTGCGATTCATGTAAAGTTTAGGTTCTATCAGGTTTTTAGTGGGGTTCATGTAAATATTAGGTTCTATCAGGTTTTTAGTGGGTTTCATGTAAAGTTTATGTTCTATTATGTTTGTAGTGCGATTCATGTATAGTTTAGGTTCTATCAGGTTTTTAGTGGGGTTCATGTAAAGTTTAGATTCTATCAGGTTTTTAGTAGGGTTCATGTAAAGTTTAAGTTCTACCAGGTCTTTAGTGGGGTTCATGTAAGGTTTAGGTTCTATCAGGTTTTCATTGGGGTTCATGTATAGTTTAGGTTCTATCAGGTTTTAAGTGAGGTTCATGTAAAGTTTAAGTTCTATCAGGATTTCAGTGGGGTTAATGTAAAGTTTAAGGTCTATCAGGTTTTTAGTGGGAATCATGTAAGGTTTAGGTTCTATCAGAGTTTTAGTGACGTTCATGTAAAGTTTAGGTTTCATCAGGTTTTTAGTGGGGTTCATGTACAATTTAGGTTCTATCAGGTTTTTAGTGGGATTCATGTAAAGTTTAAGTTATATCAGGTTTTTAGTGAGGTTCATGTAAAGTTTAGTTTCTATCAGGTTTTTAGTGGGGTTCATGTAAAGTTTAGGTTCTATCAGGTTTTTAGTGGAGTTCATGTAAGGTTTAGGTTCTATCAGGTTTTTAGTGGGGTTCATGTAAAGTTTAGGTTCTATCAGGTTTTTAGTGGGGTTCATGTAAAGTTTAAGTTCTATTATGTTTGTAGTGCGATTCATGTAAGGTTTAGGTTCTATCAGGTTTTTAGTGGGGTTCATGTAAAGTTTTGGTTCTATAAGGTTTTTAGTGGGGTTCATGTAAAGTTTAAGTTCTATCAGGTTTTTAGTGGGATTCATGTAAGCTTTAGGTTCTATCAGGTTTTCAGTGGGATTCATGTATAGTTTAAGTTCTATCAGGTTTTAAGTGGGGTTCATGTAAAGTTTAAGTTCTATCAGGATTTAAGTGGGGTTCATGTAAAGTTTAAGGTCTATCAGGTTTTTAGTGGGATTCATGTAAGGTTTAGGTTCTATCAGGTTTTTAGTAGGGTTCATGTAAAGTTTAGGTTCTATCAATTTTTAGTGGGATTCATGTAAAGTTTAAGTTATACCAGGTTTTTAGTGGGGTTCATGTAAGGTTTAGGTTTTATCAGGTTTTTAGTGGGGTTCATGTAAAGTTTAGGTTCTATCAGGTTTTTAGTGGGGTTCATGCAAAGTTTAAGTTCTATCAGGTTTTTAGTGGGGTTAATGTAAGCTTTAGGTTCTATTAGGTTTTCAGTCGGATTCATGTATAGTTTAGGTTCTATCAGCTTTTTAGTGGGGTTCATGTAAAGTTTAGGTTCTATCAGGTTTTTAGTGGGGTTCATGTAAAGTTTAGGTTCTATCAGGTTTTTAGTGGGGTTCATGTAAGCTTTAGGTTCTATCAGGTTTTCAGTCGGATTCATGTAAAGTTTAAGTTTTATCAGGATTTCAGTGGGGTTCATGTAAAGTTTAAGGTCTATCAGGTTTTTAGTGGGATTCATGTAAGGTTTAGGTTCTTTCAGGTTTTTAGTAGGGTTCATGTAAAGTTTAGGTTCAATCAAGTTTTTAGTGGGATTCATGTAAAGTTTAATTTATACCAGGTTTTTAGTGGGGTTCATGTAAAGTTTAAGTTCTATTATGTTTGTAGTGCGATTCATGTATAGTTTAGGTTCTATCAGGTTTTTTGTGATGTTCATGTAAAGTTTAGGTTTCATCAGGTTTTTAGTGGGGTTCATGTAAAGTTTAGGTTCTATCAGGTTTTTAGTGGGATTCATGTAAAGTTTAAGTTATATCAGGTTTTTAGTGAGGTTCATGTAAAGTTTAGGTTCTATCAGGTTTTTAGTTGGGTTCATGTAAAGTTTAGGTTTCATCAGGTTTTTAGTGGGGTTCATGTAAAGTTTAGGTTCTATCAGGTTTTTAGTGGGGTTCATGTAAAGTTTAAGTTCTATTATGTTTGTAGTGCGATTCATGTAAAGTTTAGGTTCTATCAGGTTTTTAGTGGGGTTCATGTAAAGTTTAGGTTCTATCAGGTTTTTAGTGGGTTTCATGTAAAGTTTATGTTCTATTATGTTTGTAGTGCGATTCATGTATAGTTTAGGTTCTATCAGGTTTTTAGTGGGGTTAATGTAAAGTTTAGATTCTATCAGGTTTTTAGTAGGGTTCATGTAAAGTTTAAGTTCTACCAGGTCTTTAGTGGGGTTCATGTAAGGTTTAGGTTCTATCAGGTTTTCATTGGGGTTCATGTATACTTTAGGTTCTATCAGGTTTTAAGTGGGGTTCATGTAAAGTTTAAGTTCTATCAGGATTTCAGTGGGGTTAATGTAAAGTTTAAGGTCTATCAGGTTTTTAGTGGGATTCATGTAAGGTTTAGGTTCTATCAGGGTTTTAGTGAAGTTCATGTAAAGTTTAGGTTTCATCAGGTTTTTAGTGGGGTTCATGTACAATTTAGGTTCTATCAGGTTTTTAGTGGGATTCATGTAAAGTTTAAGTTATATCAGGTTTTTAGTGAGGTTCATGTAAAGTTTAGGTTCTATCAGGTTTTTAGTGGGGTTCATGTAAAGTTTAGGTTCTATCAGGTTTTTAGTGGAGTTCATGTAAGGTTTAGGTTCTATCAGATTTTTAGTGGGGTTCATGTAAAGTTTAGGTTCTATCAGGTTTTTAGTGGGGTTCATGTAAAGTTTAGTTTCTATCAGATTTTTAGTGGGGTTCATATAAAATTTAAGTTCTATTATGTTTGTAGTGCGATTCATGTATAGTTTAGGTTCTATCAGCTTTTTAGTGGGGTTGATGTAAAGTTTAGGTTCTATCAGGTTTTTAGTGGGGTTCATGTAAAGTTTAAGTTCTATCAGGTTTTTAGTGGGGTTCATGTAAGCTTTAGGTTCTATCAGGTTTTCAGTCGGATTCATGTATAGTTTAGGTTCTATCAGGTTTTAAGTGGGGTTCATGTAAAGTTTAAGTTTTATCAAGATTTCAGTGGGGTTCATGTAAAGTTTAAGGTCTATCAGGTTTTTAGTGGGATTCATGTAAGGTTTAGGTTCTTTCAGGTTTTTAGTAGGGTTCATGTAAAGTTTAGGTTCAATCAAGTTTTTAGTGGGATTCATGTAAAGTTTAAGTTATACCAGGTTTTTAGTGGGGTTCATGTAAGGTTTAGGTTCTATCAGGTTTTTAGTGGGGTTCATGTAAAGTTTAGGTTCTATCAGATTTTTAGTGGGGTTCATGTAAAGTTTAAGTTCTATTATGTTTGTAGTGCGATTCATGTATAGTTTAGGTTCTATCAGGTTTTTAGTGATGTTCATGTAAAGTTTAGGTTTCATCAGGTTTTTAGTGGGGTTCATGTAAAGTTTAGGTTCTATCAGGTTTTTAGTGGGATTCATGTAAAGTTTAAGTTATATCAGGTTTTTAGTGAGGTTCATGTAAAGTTTAGGTTCTATCAGGTTTTTAGTGGGGTTCATGTAAAGTTTAGGTTTCATCAGGTTTTTAGTGGGGTTCATGTAAAGTTTAGGTTCTATCAGGTTTTTAGTGGGGTTCATGTAAAGTTTAAGTTCTATTATGTTTGTAGTGCGATTCATGTATAGTTTAGGTTCTATCAGGTCTTTAGTGGGGTTCATGTAAAGTTTAGGTTCTATCAGGTTTTTATTAGGGTTCATGTAAAGTTTAAATTCTACCAGGTTTTTAGTGGGGTTCATGTAAGGTTTAGATTCTATCAGGTTTTCAGTGGGGTTCATGTAAAGTTTAGGTTTCTATCAGATTTTTAGTGGGGTTCATGTAAAGTTTAAGTTCTATTATGTTTGTAGTGCGATTCATGTAAAGTTTAGGTTCTATCAGGTTTTTAGTGGGGTTCATGTAAAGTTTAGGTTCTATCAGGTTTTTAGTGGGGTTCATGCAAAGTTTAAGTTCTATCAGGTTTTTAGTGGGGTTAATGTAAGCTTTAGGTTCTATTAGGTTTTCAATCGGATTCATGTATAGTTAAGGTTCTATCAGGTTTTAAGTGGGGTTCATGTAAAGTTTAAGTTCTATCATGATTTCAGTGGGGTTAATGTAAAGTTTAAGGTCTATCAGGTTTTTAGTGGGATTCATGTAAGGTTTAGGTTCTATCAGGTTTTTAGTGAAGTTCAAGTAAAGTTTAGGTTTCATCAGGTTTTTAGTGGGGTTCATGTAAGGTTTAGGTTCTATCAGGTTTTTAGTGAAGTTCATATAAAGTTGAGGTTTCATCAGGTTTTTAGTGGGGTTCATGTAAAGTTTAGGTTCTATCAGGTTTTTAGTGGGATTCATGTAAAGTTTAAGTTATATCAGGTTTTTAGTGAGGTTCATGTAAAGTTTAGGTTCTATCAGGTTTTTAGTGGGGTTCATGTAAAGTTTAGGTTTCATCAGGTTTTTAGTGGGGTTCATGTAAAGTTTAGTTTCTATCAGGTTTTTAGTGGGATTCATGTAAAGTTTAAGTTATATCAGGCATTTAGTGAGGTTCATGTAAAGTTTAGGTTCTATCAGATTTTCAGTGGGGTTCATGTAAAGTTTAGGTTTCATCAGGTTTTTATTGGGGTTCATGTAAAGTTTAGGTTCTATCAGGTTTTTAGTGGGTTTCATGTAAAGTTTAAGTTCTATTATGTTTGTAGTGCGATTCATGTATAGTTTAGGTTCTATCAGGTTTTTAGTGGGGTTCATGTAAAGTTTAGGTTCTATCAGGTTTTTAGTAGGGTTCATGTAAAGTTTAAGTTCTATTATGTTTGTAGTGCGATTCATGTATAGTTTAGGTTCTATCAGGTTTTTAGTGGGGTTCATGTAAAGTTTAGGTTCTATCAGGTTTTTAGTGGGTTTCATGTAAAGTTTAAGTTCTATCAGGTTTTTAGTGGGGTTAATGTAAGCTTTAGGTTCTATCAGGTTTTCAGTCGGATTCATGTATAGTTTAGGTTCTATCAGGTTTTAAGTGGGGTTCATGTAAAGTTTAAGTTCTATCAGGTTTTTAGTGGGGTTTATGTAAAGTTTAAGTTCTATCAGGATTTTAGTGGGATTCATGTAAAGTTTAAGTTATATCAGGTTTTTAGTGAGGTTCATGTAAAGTTTAGGTTCTATCAGGTTTTTAGTGGGGTTCATGTAAAGTTTAGGTTTCATCAGGTTTTTAGTGGGGTTCATGTAAAGTTTAGGTTCTATCAGGTTTTTAGTGGGGTTCATGTAAAGTTTAAGTTCTATTATGTTTGTAGTGCGATTCATGTATAGTTTAGGTTCTATCAGGTTTTTAGTGGGGTTCATGTAAAGTTTAGGTTCTATCAGGTTTTTAGTAGGGTTCATGTAAAGTTTAAGTTCTACCAGGTTTTTAGTGGGGTTCATGTAAGGTTTAGATTCTATCAGGTTTTCAGTGGGGTTCATGTAAAGCTTAGGTTTCTATCAGATTTTTAGTGGGGTTCATGTAAAGTTTAAGTTCTATTATGTTTGTAGTGCGATTCATGTAAAGTTTAGGTTCTATCAGGTTTTTAGTGGGGTTCATGTAAAGTTTAGGTTCTATCAGGTTTTTAGTGGGGTTCATGCAAAGTTTAAGTTCTATCAGGTTTTTAGTGGGGTTAATGTAAGCTTTAGGTTCTATCAGGTTTTCAGTCGGATTCATGTATAGTTTAGGTTCTATCAGGTTTTAAGTGGGGTTCATGTAAAGTTTAAGTTCTATCAGGATTTCAGTGGGGTTAATGTAAAGTTTAAGGTCTATCAATTTTTTAGTGGGATTCATGTAAGGTTTAGGTTCTATCAGGTTTTTAGTGAAGTTCATGTAAAGTTTAGGTTTCATCAGGTTTTTAGTGGGGTTCATGTAAGGTTTAGGTTCTATCAGGTTTTTATTGAAGTTCATGTAAAGTTTAGGTTTCATCAGGTTTTTAGTGGGGTTCATGTAAAGTTTAGGTTCTATCAGGTTTTTAGTGGGATTCATGTAAAGTTTAAGTTATATCAGGTTTTTAGTGAGGTTCATGTAAGGTTTAGGTTCTATCAGGTTTTTAGTGGAGTTCATGTAAAGTTTAGGTTTCATCAGGTTTTTAGTGGGGTTCATGTAAAGTTTAGGTTCTATCAGGTTTTTAGTGGGATTCATGTAAAGTTTAAGTTATATCAGGTTTTTAGTGAGGTTCATGTAAAGTTTAGGTTCTATCAGGTTTTTAGTGGGGTTCATGTAAAGTTTAGGTTTCATCAGGTTTTTAGTGGGGTTCATGTAAAGTTTAGGTTCTATCAGGTTTTTAGTGGGGTTCATGTAAAGTTTAAGTTCTATTATGTTTGTAGTGCGATTCATGTATAGTTTAGGTTCTATCAGGTTTTTAGTGGGGTTCATGTAAAGTTTAAGTTCTATCAGGTTTTTAGTAGGGTTCATGTAAAGTTTAAGTTCTACCAGGTTTTTAGTGGGGTTCATGTAAGGTTTAGATTCTATCAGGTTTTCAGTGGGGTTCATGTAAAGTTTAGTTTCTATCAGATTTTTAGTGGGGTTCATGTAAAGTTTAAGTTCTATTATGTTTGTAGTGCGATTCATGTAAGGTTTAGGTTCTATCAGGTTTTTAGTGGGGTTCATGTAAAGTTTTGGTTCTATTAGGTTTTTAGTGGGGTTCATGTAAAGTTTAAGTTCTATCAGGTTTTTAGTGGGATTCATGTAAGCTTTAGGTTCTATCAGGTTTTCAGTGGGATTCATGTATAGTTTAGGTTCTATCAGGTTTTAAGTGGGGTTCATGTAAAGTTTAAGTTCTATCAGGATTTAAGTGGGGTTCATGTAAAGTTTAAGGTCTATCAGGTTTTTAGTGGGATTCATGTAAGGTTTAGGTTCTATCAGGTTTTAGTAGGGTTCATGTAAAGTTTAGGTTCTATCAATTTTTAGTGGGATTCATGTAAAGTTTAAGTTATACCAGGTTTTTAGTGGGGTTCATGTAAGGTTTAGGTTTTATCAGGTTTTTAGTGGGGTTCATGTAAAGTTTAGGTTCTATCAGGTTTTTAGTGGGTTTCATGTAAAGTTTATGTTCTATTATGTTTGTAGTGCGATTCACGTATAGTTTAGGTTCTATCAGGTTTTTAGTGGGGTTCATGTAAAGTTTAGGTTCTATCAGGTTTTTAGTGGGGTTCATGTAAAGTTTAAGTTCTACCAGGTCTTTAGTGGGGTTCATGTAAGGTTTAGGTTCTATCAGGTTTTAATTGGGGTTCATGTATAGTTTAGGTTCTATCAGGTTTTAAGTGGGGTTCATGTAAAGTTTAAGTTCTATCAGGATTTCAGTGGGGTTAATGTAAAGTTTAAGGTCTATCAGGTTTTTAGTGGGATTCATGTAAGGTTTAGGTTCTATCAGGTTTTTAGTGAAGTTCATGTAAAGTTTAGGTTTCATCAGGTTTTTAGTGGGGTTCATGTACAATTTAGGTTCTATCAGGTTTTTAGTGGGATTCATGTAAAGTTTAAGTTATATCAGGTTTTTAGTGAGGTTCATGAAAAGTTTAGGTTCTATCAGGTTTTTAGTGGGGTTCATGTAAAGTTTAGGTTCTATCAGGTTTTTAGTGGAGTTCATGTAAGGTTTAGGTTCTATCAGGCTTTTAGTGGGGTTCATGTAAAGTTTAGGTTCTATCAGGTTTTTAGTGGGGTTCATGTAAAGTTTAGTTTCTATCAGATTTTTAGTGGGGTTCATGTAAATTTTAAGTTCTATTATGTTTGTAGTGCGATTCATGTATAGTTTAGGTTCTATCAGCTTTTTAGTGGGGTTCATGTAAAGTTTAGGTTCTATCAGGTTTTTAGTGGGGTTCATGTAAAGTTTAAGTTCTATCAGGTTTTTAGTGGGGTTCATGTAAGCTTTAGGTTCTATCAGGTTTTCAGTCGGATTCATGTATAGTTTAGGTTCTATCAGGTTTTAAGTGGGGTTCATGTAAAGTTTAAGTTTTATCAGGATTTCAGTGGGGTTCATGTAAAGTTTAAGGTCTATCAGGTTTTTAGTGGGATTCATGTAAAGTTTAAGTTATATCAGGTTTTTAGTGAGGTTCATGTAAAGTTTAGGTTCTATCAGGTTTTTAGTGGGGTTCATGTAAAGTTTAGGTTTCATCAGGTTTTTAGTGGGGTTCATGTAAAGTTTAGGTTCTATCAGGTTTTTAGTGGGGTTCATGTAAAGTTTAAGTTCTATTATGTTTGTAGTGCGATTCATGTATAGTTTAGGATCTATCAGGTTTTTAGTGGGGTTCATGTAAAGTTTAGGTTCTATCAGGTTTTTAGTAGGGTTCATGAAAAGTTTAAGTTCTACCAGGTTTTTAGTGGGGTTCATGTAAGGTTTAGATTCTATCAGGTTTTCAGTGGGGTTCATGTAAAGCTTAGGTTTCTATCAGATTTTTAGTGGGGTTCATGTAAAGTTTAAGTTCTATTATGTTTGTAGTGCGATTCATGTAAAGTTTAGGTTCTATCAGGTTTTTAGTGGGGTTCATGTAAAGTTTAGGTTCTATCAGGTTTTTAGTGGGGTTCATGCAAAGTTTAAGTTCTATCAGGTTTTTAGTGGGGTTAATGTAAGCTTTAGGTTCTATCAGGTTTTCAGTCGGATTCATGTATAGTTTAGGTTCTATCAGGTTTTAAGTGGGGTTCATGTAAAGTTTAAGTTCTATCAGGATTTCAGTGGGGTTAATGTAAAGTTTAAGGTCTATCAATTTTTTAGTGGGATTCATGTAAGGTTTAGGTTTCATCAGGTTTTTAGTGGGGTTCATGTAAGGTTTAGGTTCTATCAGGTTTTTAGTGAAGTTCATGTAAAGTTTAGGTTTCATCAGGTTTTTAGTGGGGTTCATGTAAGGTTTAGGTTCTATCAGGTTTTTAGTGAAGTTCATGTAAAGTTTAGGTTTCATCAGGTTTTTAGTGGGGTTCATGTAAAGTTTAGGTTCTATCAGGTTTTTAGTGGGATTCATGTAAAGTTTAAGTTATATCAGGTTTTTAGTGAGGTTCATGTAAGGTTTAGGTTCTATCAGGTTTTTAGTGGGGTTCATGTAAAGTTTAGGTTTCATCAGGTTTTTAGTGGGGTTCATGTAAAGTTTAGGTTCTATCAGGTTTTTAGTGGGATTCATGTAAAGTTTAAGTTATATCAGGTTTTTAGTGAGGTTCATGTAAAGTTTAGGTTCTATCAGGTTTTTAGTGGGGTTCATGTAAAGTTTAGGTTTCATCAGGTTTTTAGTGGGGTTCATGTAAAGTTTAGGTTCTATCAGGTTTTTAGTGGGGTTCATGTAAAGTTTAAGTTCTATTATGTTTGTAGTGCGATTCATGTATAGTTTAGGTTCTATCAGGTTTTTAGTGGGGTTCATGTAAAGTTTAAGTTCTATCAGGTTTTTAGTAGGGTTCATGTAAAGTTTAAGCTCTACCAGGTTTTTAGTGGGGTTCATGTAAGGTTTAGATTCTATCAGGTTTTCAGTGGGGTTCATGTAAATTTAGTTTCTATCAGATTTTTAGTGGGGTTCATGTAAAGTTTAAGTTCTATTATGTTTGTAGTGCGATTCATGTAAGGTTTAGGTTCTATCAGGTTTTTAGTGGGGTTCATGTAAAGTTTTGGTTCTATAAGGTTTTTAGTGGGGTTCATGTAAAGTTTAAGTTCTATCAGGTTTTTAGTGGGATTCATGTAAGCTTTAGGTTCTATCAGGTTTTCAGTGGGATTTATGTATAGTTTAGGTTCTATCAGGTTTTAAGTGGGGTTCATGTAAAGTTTAAGTTCTATCAGGATTTAAGTGGGGTTCATGTAAAGTTTAAGGTCTATCAGGTTTTTAGTGGGATTCATGTAAAGTTTAGGTTCTATCAGGTTTTTAGTAGGGTTCATGTAAAGTTTAGGTTCTATCAATTTTTAGTGGGATTCATGTAAAGTTTAAGTTATATCAGGTTTTTAGTGAGGTTCATGTAAAGTTTAGGTTCTATCAGGTTTTTAGTGGGGTTCATGTAAAGTTTAGGTTTCATCAGGTTTTTAGTGGGGTTCATGTAAAGTTTAGGTTCTATCAGGTTTTTAGTGGGGTTCATGTAAAGTTTAAGTTCTATTATGTTTGTAGTGCGATTCATGTAAAGTTTAGGTTCTATCAGGTTTTTAGTGGGGTTCATGTAAAGTTTAGGTTCTATCAGGTTTTTAGTGGGTTTCATGTAAAGTTTATGTTCTATTATGTTTGTAGTGCGATTCATGTATAGTTTAGGTTCTATCAGGTTTTTAGTGGGGTTCATGAAAAGTTTAGATTCTATCAGGTTTTTAGTAGGGTTCATGTAAAGTTTAAGTTCTACCAGGTCTTTAGTGGGGTTCATGTAAGGTTTAGGTTCTATCAGGTTTTCATTGGGGTTCATGTATAGTTTAGGTTCTATCAGGTTTTAAGTGGGGTTCATGTAAAGTTTAAGTTCTATCAGGATTTCAGTGGGGTTAATGTAAAGTTTAAGGTCTATCAGGTTTTTAGTGGGATTCATGTAAGGTTTAGGTTCTATCAGGGTTTTAGTGAAGTTCATGTAAAGTTTAGGTTTCATCAGGTTTTTAGTGGGGTTCATGTACAATTTAGGTTCTATCAGGTTTTTAGTGGGATTCATGTAAAGTTTAAGTTATATCAGGTTTTTAGTGAGGTTCATGTAAAGTTTAGGTTCTATCAGGTTTTTAGTGGGGTTCATGTAAAGTTTAGGTTCTATCAGGTTTTTAGTGGAGTTCATGTAAGGTTTAGGTTCTATCAGGTTTTTAGTGGGGTTCATGTAAAGTTTAGGTTCTATCAGGTTTTTAGTGGGGTTCATGTAAAGTTTAAGTTCTATTATGTTTGTAGTGCGATTCATGTAAGGTTTAGGTTCTATCAGGATTTTAGTGGGGTTCATGTAAAGTTTTGGTTCTATAAGGTTTTTAGTGGGGTTCATGTAAAGTTTAAGTTCTATCAGGTTTTTAGTGGGATTCATGTAAGCTTTAGGTTCTATCAGGTTTTCAGTGGGATTCATGTATAGTTTAAGTTCTATCAGGTTTTAAGTGGGGTTCATGTAAAGTTTAAGTTCTATCAGGATTTAAGTGGGGTTCATGTAAAGTTTAAGGTCTATCAGGTTTTTAGTGGGATTCATGTAAGGTTTAGGTTCTATCAGGTTTTTAGTAGGGTTCATGTAAAGTTTAGGTTCTATCAATTTTTAGTGGGATTCATGTAAATTTAAGTTATACCAGGTTTTTAGTGGGGTTCATGTAAGGTTTAGGTTTTATCAGGTTTTTAGTGGGGTTCATGTAAAGTTTAGGTTCTATCAGGTTTTAAGTGGGTTTCATGTAAAGTTTATGTTCTATTATGTTTGTAGTGCGATTCATGTATAGTTTAGGTTCTATCAGGTTTTTAGTGGGGTTCATGTAAAGTTTAGATTCTATCAGGTTTTTAGTAGGGTTCATGTAAAGTTTAAGTTCTACCAGGTCTTTAGTGGGGTTCATGTAAGGTTTAGGTTCTATCAGGTTTTCATTGGGGTTCATGTATAGTTTAGGTTCTATCAGGTTTTAAGTGGGGTTCATGTAAAGTTTAAGTTCTATCAGGATTTCAGTGGGGTTAATGTAAAGTTTAAGGTCTATCAGGTTTTTAGTGGGATTCATGTAAGGTTTAGGTTCTATCAGGTTTTTAGTGAAGTTCATGTAAAGTTTAGGTTTCATCAGGTTTTTAGTGGGGTTCATGTACAATTTAGGTTCTATCAGGTTTTTAGTGGAGTTCATGTAAAGTTTAGGTTCTATCAGGTTTTTAGTGGGGTTCATGTAAAGTTTAGGTTCTATCAGGTTTTTAGTGGAGTTCATGTAAGGTTTAGGTTCTATCAGGTTTTTAGTGGGGTTCATGTAAAGTTTAGGTTCTATCAGGTTTTTAGTGGGGTTCATGTAAAGTTTAGTTTCTATCAGATTTTTAGTGGGGTTCATGTAAAATTTAAGTTCTATTATGTTTGTAGTGCGATTCATGTATAGTTTAGGTTCTATCAGCTTTTTAGTGGGGTTCATGTAAAGTTTAGGTTCTATCAGGGTTTTAGTGGGGTTCATGTAAAGTTTAGGTTCTATCAGGTTTTTAGTGGGGTTCATGTAAGCTTTAGGTTCTATCAGGTTTTCAGTCGGATTCATGTAAAGTTTAAGTTTTATCAGGATTTCAGTGGGGTTCATGTAAAGTTTAAGGTCTATCAGGTTTTTAGTGGGATTCATGTAAGGTTTAGGTTCTTTCAGGTTTTTAATAGGGTTCATGTAAAGTTTAGGTTCAATCAAGTTTTTAGTGGGATTCATGTAAAGTTTAATTTATACCAGGTTTTTAGTGGGGTTCATGTAAAGTTTAAGTTCTATTATGTTTGTAGTGCGATTCATGTATAGTTTAGGTTCTATCAGGTTTTTTGTGATGTTCATGTAAAGTTTAGGTTTCATCAGGTTTTTAGTGGGGTTCATGTAAAGTTTAGGTTCTATCAGGTTTTTAGTGGGATTCATGTAAAGTTTAAGTTATATCAGGTTTTTAGTGAGGTTCATGTAAAGTTTAGGTTCTATCAGGTTTTTAGTGGGGTTCATGTAAAGTTTAGGTTTCATCAGGTTTTTAGTGGGGTTCATGTAAAGTTTAGGTACTATCAGGTTTTTAGTGGGGTTCATGTAAAGTTTAAGTTCTATTATGTTTGTAGTGCGATTCATGTAAAGTTTAGGTTCTATCAGGTTTTTAGTGGGGTTCATGTAAAGTTTAGGTTCTATCAGGTTTTTAGTGGGTTTCATGTAAAGTTTATGTTCTATTATGTTTGTAGTGCGATTCATGTATAGTTTAGGTTCTATCAGGTTTTTAGTGGGGTTCATGTAAAGTTTAGATTCTATCAGGTTTTTAGTAGGGTTCATGTAAAGTTTAAGTTCTACCAGGTCTTTAGTGGGGTTCATGTAAGGTTTAGGTTCTATCAGGTTTTCATTGGGGTTCATGTATAGTTTAGGTTCTATCAGGTTTTAAGTGGGGTTCATGTAAAGTTTAAGTTCTATCAGGATTTCAGTGGGGTTAATGTAAAGTTTAAGGTCTATCAGGTTTTTAGTGGGATTCATGTAAGGTTTAGGTTCTATCAGGGTTTTAGTGAAGTTCATGTAAAGTTTAGGTTTCATCAGGTTTTTAGTGGGGTTCATGTACAATTTAGGTTCTATCAGGTTTTTAGTGGGATTCATGTAAAGTTTAAGTTATATCAGGTTTTTAGTGAGGTTCATGTAAAGTTTAGGTTCTATCAGGTTTTTAGTGGGGTTCATGTAAAGTTTAGGTTCTATCAGGTTTTTAGTGGAGTTCATGTAAGGTTTAGGTTCTATCAGATTTTTAGTGGGGTTCATGTAAAGTTTAGGTTCTATCAGGTTTTTAGTGGGGTTCATGTAAAGTTTAGTTTCTATCAGATTTTTAGTGGGGTTCATATAAAATTTAAGTTCTATTATGTTTGTAGTGCGATTCATGTATAGTTTAGGTTCTATCAGCTTTTTAGTGGGGTTCATGTAAAGTTTAGGTTCTATCAGGTTTTTAGTGGGGTTCATGTAAAGTTTAAGTTCTATCAGGTTTTTAGTGGGGTTCATGTAAGCTTTAGGTTCTATCAGGTTTTCAGTCGGATTCATGTATAGTTTAGGTTCTATCAGGTTTTAAGTGGGGTTCATGTAAAGTTTAAGTTTTATCAAGATTTCAGTGGGGTTCATGTAAAGTTTAAGGTCTATCAGGTTTTTAGTGGGATTCATGTAAGGTTTAGGTTCTTTCAGGTTTTTAGTAGGGTTCATGTAAAGTTTAGGTTCAATCAAGTTTTTAGTGGGATTCATGTAAAGTTTAATTTATACCAGGTTTTTAGTGGGGTTCATGTAAAGTTTAAGTTCTATTATGTTTGTAGTGCGATTCATGTATAGTTTAGGTTCTATCAGGTTTTTTGTGATGTTCATGTAAAGTTTAGGTTTCATCAGGTTTTTAGTGGGGTTCATGTAAAGTTTAGGTTCTATCAGGTTTTTAGTGGGATTCATGTAAAGTTTAAGTTATATCAGGTTTTTAGTGAGGTTCATGTAAAGTTTAGGTTCTATCAGGTTTTTAGTGGGGTTCATGTAAAGTTTAGGTTTCATCAGGTTTTTAGTGGGGTTCATGTAAAGTTTAGGTTCTATCAGGTTTTTAGTGGGGTTCATGTAAAGTTTAAGTTCTATTATGTTTGTAGTGCGATTCATGTAAAGTTTAGGTTCTATCAGGTTTTTAGTGGGGTTCATGTAAAGTTTAGGTTCTATCAGGTTTTTAGTGGGTTTCCTGTAAAGTTTATGTTCTATTATGTTTGTAGTGCGATTCATGTATAGTTTAGGTTCTATCAGGTTTTTAGTGGGGTTCATGTAAAGTTTAGATTCTATCAGGTTTTTAGTAGGGTTCATGTAAAGTTTAAGTTCTACCAGGTCTTTAGTGGGGTTCATGTAAGGTTTAGGTTCCATCAGGTTTTCATTGGGGTTCATGTATAGTTTAGGTTCTATCAGGTTTTAAGTGGGGTTCATGTAAAGTTTAAGTTCTATCAGGATTTCAGTGGGGTTAATGTAAAGTTTAAGGTCTATCAGGTTTTTAGTGGGATTCATGTAAGGTTTAGGTTCTATCAGGGTTTTAGTGAAGTTCATGTAAAGTTTAGGTTTCATCAGGTTTTTAGTGGGGTTCATGTACAATTTAGGTTCTATCAGGTTTTTAGTGGGATTCATGTAAAGTTTAAGTTATATCAGGTTTTTAGTGAGGTTCATGTAAAGTTTAGGTTCTATCAGGTTTTTAGTGGGGTTCATGTAAAGTTTAGGTTCTATCAGGTTTTTAGTGGAGTTCATGTAAGGTTTAGGTTCTATCAGGTTTTTAGTGGGGTTCATGTAAAGTTTAGGTTCTATCAGGTTTTTAGTGGGGTTCATGTAAAGTTTAAGTTCTATTATGTTTGTAGTGCGATTCATGTAAGGTTTAGGTTCTATCAGGATTTTAGTGGGGTTCATGTAAAGTTTTGGTTCTATAAGGTTTTTAGTGGGGTTCATGTAAAGTTTAAGTTCTATCAGGTTTTTAGTGGGATTCATGTAAGCTTTAGGTTCTATCAGGTTTTCAGTGGGATTCATGTATAGTTTAAGTTCTATCAGGTTTTAAGTGGGGTTCATGTAAAGTTTAAGTTCTATCAGGATTTAAGTGGGGTTCATGTAAAGTTTAAGGTCTATCAGGTTTTTAGTGGGATTCATGTAAGGTTTAGGTTCTATCAGGTTTTTAGTAGGGTTCATGTAAAGTTTAGGTTCTATCAATTTTTAGTGGGATTCATGTAAATTTAAGTTATACCAGGTTTTTAGTGGGGTTCATGTAAGGTTTAGGTTTTATCAGGTTTTTAGTGGGGTTCATGTAAAGTTTAGGTTCTATCAGGTTTTAAGTGGGTTTCATGTAAAGTTTATGTTCTATTATGTTTGTAGTGCGATTCATGTATAGTTTAGGTTCTATCAGGTTTTTAGTGGGGTTCATGTAAAATTTAGATTCTATCAGGTTTTTAGTAGGGTTCATGTAAAGTTTAAGTTCTACCAGGTCTTTAGTGGGGTTCATGTAAGGTTTAGGTTCTATCAGGTTTTCATTGGGGTTCATGTATAGTTTAGGTTCTATCAGGTTTTAAGTGGGGTTCATGTAAAGTTTAAGTTCTATCAGGATTTCAGTGGGGTTAATGTAAAGTTTAAGGTCTATCAGGTTTTTAGTGGGATTCATGTAAGGTTTAGGTTCTATCAGGTTTTTAGTGAAGTTCATGTAAAGTTTAGGTTTCATCAGGTTTTTAGTGGGGTTCATGTACAATTTAGGTTCTATCAGGTTTTTAGTGGAGTTCATGTAAAGTTTAGGTTCTATCAGGTTTTTAGTGGGGTTCATGTAAAGTTTAGGTTCTATCAGGTTTTTAGTGGGGTTCATGTAAAGTTTAAGTTCTATTATGTTTGTAGTGCGATTCATGTAAGGTTTAGGTTCTATCAGGTTTTTAGTGGGGTTCATGTAAAGTTTTGGTTCTATTAGGTTTTTAGTGGGGTTCATGTAAAGTTTAAGTTCTATCAGGTTTTTAGTGGGATTCATGTAAGCTTTAGGTTCTATCAGGTTTTCAGTGGGATTCATGTATAGTTTAAGTTCTATCAGGTTTTAAGTGGGGTTCATGTAAAGTTTAAGTTCTATCAGGATTTAAGTGGGGTTCATGTAAAGTTTAAGGTCTATCAGGTTTTTAGTGGGATTCATGTAAGGTTTAGGTTCTATCAGGTTTTTAGTAGGGTTCATGTAAAGTTTAGGTTCTATCAATTTTTAGTGGGATTCATGTAAAGTTTAAGTTATACCAGGTTTTTAGTGGGGTTCATGTAAGGTTTAGGTTTTATCAGGTTTTTAGTGGGGTTCATGTAAAGTTTAGGTTCTATCAGGTTTTAAGTGGGTTTCATGTAAAGTTTATGTTCTATTATGTTTGTAGTGCGATTCATGTATAGTTTAGGTTCTATCAGGTTTTTAATGGGGTTCATGTAAAGTTTAGATTCTATCAGGTTTTTAGTAGGGTTCATGTAAAGTTTAAGTTCTACCAGGTCTTTAGTGGGGTTCATGTAAGGTTTAGGTTCTATCAGGTTTTCATTGGGGTTCATGTATAGTTTAGGTTCTATCAGGTTTTAAGTGGGGTTCATGTAAAGTTTAAGTTCTATCAGGATTTCAGTGGGGTTAAGGTAAAGTTTAAGGTCTATCAGGTTTTTAGTGGGATTCATGTAAAGTTTAGGTTCTATCAGGTTTTTAGTGAAGTTCATGTAAAGTTTAGGTTTCATCAGGTTTTTAGTGGGGTTCATGTACAATTTAGGTTCTATCAGGTTTTTAGTGGAGTTCATGTAAAGTTTAGGTTCTATCAGGTTTTTAGTGGGGTTCATGTAAAGTTTAGGTTCTATCAGGTTTTTAGTGGAGTTCATGTAAGGTTTAGGTTCTATCAGGTTTTTAGTGGGGTTCATGTAAAGTTTAGGTTCTATCAGGTTTTTAGTGGGGTTCATGTAAAGTTTAGTTTCTATCAGATTTTTAGTGGGGTTCATGTAAAATTTAAGTTCTATTATGTTTGTAGTGCGATTCATGTATAGTTTAGGTTCTATCAGCTTTTTAGTGGGGTTCATGTAAAGTTTAGGTTCTATCAGGTTTTTAGTGGGGTTCATGTAAAGTTTAGGTTCTATCAGGTTTTTAGTGGGGTTCATGTAAGCTTTAGGTTCTATCAGGTTTTCAGTCGGATTCATGTAAAGTTTAAGTTTTATCAGGATTTCAGTGGGGTTCATGTAAAGTTTAAGGTCTATCAGGTTTTTAGTGGGATTCATGTAAGGTTTAGGTTCTTTCAGGTTTTTAGTAGGGTTCATGTAAAGTTTAGGTTCAATCAAGTTTTTAGTGGGATTCATGTAAAGTTTAATTTATACCAGGTTTTTAGTGGGGTTCATGTAAAGTTTAAGTTCTATTATGTTTGTAGTGCGATTCATGTATAGTTTAGGTTCTATCAGGTTTTTTGTGATGTTCATGTAAAGTTTAGGTTTCATCAGGTTTTTAGTGGGGTTCATGTAAAGTTTAGGTTCTATCAGGTTTTTAGTGGGATTCATGTAAAGTTTAAGTTATATCAGGTTTTTAGTGAGGTTCATGTAAAGTTTAGGTTCTATCAGGTTTTTAGTTGGGTTCATGTAAAGTTTAGGTTTCATCAGGTTTTTAGTGGGGTTCATGTAAAGTTTAGGTTCTATCAGGTTTTTAGTGGGGTTCATGTAAAGTTTAAGTTCTATTATGTTTGTAGTGCGATTCATGTAAAGTTTAGGTTCTATCAGGTTTTTAGTGGGGTTCATGTAAAGTTTAGGTTCTATCAGGTTTTTAGTGGGTTTCATGTAAAGTTTATGTTCTATTATGTTTGTAGTGCGATTCATGTATAGTTTAGGTTCTATCAGGTTTTTAGTGGGGTTAATGTAAAGTTTAGATTCTATCAGGTTTTTAGTAGGGTTCATGTAAAGTTTAAGTTCTACCAGGTCTTTAGTGGGGTTCATGTAAGGTTTAGGTTCTATCAGGTTTTCATTGGGGTTCATGTATACTTTAGGTTCTATCAGGTTTTAAGTGGGGTTCATGTAAAGTTTAAGTTCTATCAGGATTTCAGTGGGGTTAATGTAAAGTTTAAGGTCTATCAGGTTTTTAGTGGGATTCATGTAAGGTTTAGGTTCTATCAGGGTTTTAGTGAAGTTCATGTAAAGTTTAGGTTTCATCAGGTTTTTAGTGGGGTTCATGTACAATTTAGGTTCTATCAGGTTTTTAGTGGGATTCATGTAAAGTTTAAGTTATATCAGGTTTTTAGTGAGGTTCATGTAAAGTTTAGGTTCTATCAGGTTTTTAGTGGGGTTCATGTAAAGTTTAGGTTCTATCAGGTTTTTAGTGGAGTTCATGTAAGGTTTAGGTTCTATCAGATTTTTAGTGGGGTTCATGTAAAGTTTAGGTTCTATCAGGTTTTTAGTGGGGTTCATGTAAAGTTTAGTTTCTATCAGATTTTTAGTGGGGTTCATATAAAATTTAAGTTCTATTATGTTTGTAGTGCGATTCATGTATAGTTTAGGTTCTATCAGCTTTTTAGTGGGGTTCATGTAAAGTTTAGGTTCTATCAGGTTTTTAGTGGGGTTCATGTAAAGTTTAAGTTCTATCAGGTTTTTAGTGGGGTTCATGTAAGCTTTAGGTTCTATCAGGTTTTCAGTCGGATTCATGTATAGTTTAGGTTCTATCAGGTTTTAAGTGGGGTTCATGTAAAGTTTAAGTTTTATCAAGATTTCAGTGGGGTTCATGTAAAGTTTAAGGTCTATCAGGTTTTTAGTGGGATTCATGTAAGGTTTAGGTTCTTTCAGGTTTTTAGTAGGGTTCATGTAAAGTTTAGGTTCAATCAAGTTTTTAGTGGGATTCATGTAAAGTTTAAGTTATACCAGGTTTTTAGTGGGGTTCATGTAAGGTTTAGGTTCTATCAGGTTTTTAGTGGGGTTCATGTAAAGTTTAGGTTCTATCAGATTTTTAGTGGGGTTCATGTAAAGTTTAAGTTCTATTATGTTTGTAGTGCGATTCATGTATAGTTTAGGTTCTATCAGGTTTTTAGTGATGTTCATGTAAAGTTTAGGTTTCATCAGGTTTTTAGTGGGGTTCATGTAAAGTTTAGGTTCTATCAGGTTTTTAGTGGGATTCATGTAAAGTTTAAGTTATATCAGGTTTTTAGTGAGGTTCATGTAAAGTTTAGGTTCTATCAGGTTTTTAGTGGGGTTCATGTAAAGTTTAGGTTTCATCAGGTTTTTAGTGGGGTTCATGTAAAGTTTAGGTTCTATCAGGTTTTTAGTGGGGTTCATGTAAAGTTTAAGTTCTATTATGTTTGTAGTGCGATTCATGTATAGTTTAGGTTCTATCAGGTTTTTAGTGGGGTTCATGTAAAGTTTAGGTTCTATCAGGTTTTTATTAGGGTTCATGTAAAGTTTAAATTCTACCAGGTTTTTAGTGGGGTTCATGTAAGGTTTAGATTCTATCAGGTTTTCAGTGGGGTTCATGTAAAGTTTAGGTTTCTATCAGATTTTTAGTGGGGTTCATGTAAAGTTTAAGTTCTATTATGTTTGTAGTGCGATTCATGTAAAGTTTAGGTTCTATCAGGTTTTTAGTGGGGTTCATGTAAAGTTTAGGTTCTATCAGGTTTTTAGTGGGGTTCATGCAAAGTTTAAGTTCTATCAGGTTTTTAGTGGGGTTAATGTAAGCTTTAGGTTCTATTAGGTTTTCAGTCGGATTCATGTATAGCTAAGGTTCTATCAGGTTTTAAGTGGGGTTCATGTAAAGTTTAAGTTCTATCAGGATTTCAGTGGGGTTAATGTAAAGTTTAAGGTCTATCAGGTTTTTAGTGGGATTCATGTAAGGTTTAGGTTCTATCAGGTTTTTAGTGAAGTTCAAGTAAAGTTTAGGTTTCATCAGGTTTTTAGTGGGGTTCATGTAAGGTTTAGGTTCTATCAGGTTTTTAGTGAAGTTCATATAAAGTTGAGGTTTCATCAGGTTTTTAGTGGGGTTCATGTAAAGTTTAGGTTCTATCAGGTTTTTAGTGGGATTCATGTAAAGTTTAAGTTATATCAGGTTTTTAGTGAGGTTCATGTAAAGTTTAGGTTCTATCAGGTTTTTAGTGGGGTTCATGTAAAGTTTAGGTTTCATCAGGTTTTTAGTGGGGTTCATGTAAAGTTTAGTTTCTATCAGGTTTTTAGTGGGATTCATGTAAAGTTTAAGTTATATCAGGCTTTTAGTGAGGTTCATGTAAAGTTTAGGTTCTATCAGATTTTCAGTGGGGTTCATGTAAAGTTTAGGTTTCATCAGGTTTTTATTGGGGTTCATGTAAAGTTTAGGTTCTATCAGGTTTTTAGTGGGGTTCATGTAAAGTTTAAGTTCTATTATGTTTGTAGTGCGATTCATGTATAGTTTAGGTTCTATCAGGTTTTTAGTGGGGTTCATGTAAAGTTTAGAATCTATCAGGTTTTTAGTAGGGTTCATGTAAAGTTTAAGTTCTATTATGTTTGTAGTGCGATTCATGTATAGTTTAGGTTCTATCAGGTTTTTAGTGGGGTTCATGTAAAGTTTAGGTTCTATCAGGTTTTTAGTGGGTTTCATGTAAAGTTTAAGTTCTATCAGGTTTTTAGTGGGGTTAATGTAAGCTTTAGGTTCTATCAGGTTTTCAGTCGGATTCATGTATAGTTTAGGTTCTATCAGGTTTTAAGTGGGGTTCATGTAAAGTTTAAGTTCTATCAGGTTTTTAGTGGGGTTTATGTAAAGTTTAAGTTCTATCAGGTTTTTAGTGGGATTCATGTAAAGTTTAAGTTATATCAGGTTTTTAGTGAGGTTCATGTAAAGTTTAGGTTCTATCAGGTTTTTAGTGGGGTTCATGTAAAGTTTAGGTTCTATCAGGTTTTTAGTGGAGTTCATGTAAGGTTTAGGTTCTATCAGATTTTTAGTGGGGTTCATGTAAAGTTTAGGTTCTATCAGGTTTTTAGTGGGGTTCATGTAAAGTTTAGTTTCTATCAGATTTTTAGTGGGGTTCATATAAAATTTAAGTTCTATTATGTTTGTAGTGCGATTCATGTATAGTTTAGGTTCTATCAGCTTTTTAGTGGGGTTCATGTAAAGTTTAGGTTCTATCAGGTTTTTAGTGGGGTTCATGTAAAGTTTAAGTTCTATCAGGTTTTTAGTGGGGTTCATGTAAGCTTTAGGTTCTATCAGGTTTTCAGTCGGATTCATGTATAGTTTAGGTTCTATCAGGTTTTAAGTGGGGTTCATGTAAAGTTTAAGTTTTATCAAGATTTCAGTGGGGTTCATGTAAAGTTTAAGGTCTATCAGGTTTTTAGTGGGATTCATGTAAGGTTTAGGTTCTTTCAGGTTTTTAGTAGGGTTCATGTAAAGTTTAGGTTCAATCAAGTTTTTAGTGGGATTCATGTAAAGTTTAAGTTATACCAGGTTTTTAGTGGGGTTCATGTAAGGTTTAGGTTCTATCAGGTTTTTAGTGGGGTTCATGTAAAGTTTAGGTTCTATCAGATTTTTAGTGGGGTTCATGTAAAGTTTAAGTTCTATTATGTTTGTAGTGCGATTCATGTATAGTTTAGGTTCTATCAGGTTTTTAGTGATGTTCATGTAAAGTTTAGGTTTCATCAGGTTTTTAGTGGGGTTCATGTAAAGTTTAGGTTCTATCAGGTTTTTAGTGGGATTCATGTAAAGTTTAAGTTATATCAGGTTTTTAGTGAGGTTCATGTAAAGTTTAGGTTCTATCAGGTTTTTAGTGGGGTTCATGTAAAGTTTAGGTTTCATCAGGTTTTTAGTGGGTTCATGTAAAGTTTAGGTTCTATCAGGTTTTTAGTGGGGTTCATGTAAAGTTTAAGTTCTATTATGTTTGTAGTGCGATTCATGTATAGTTTAGGTTCTATCAGGTTTTTAGTGGGGTTCATGTAAAGTTTAGGTTCTATCAGGTTTTTATTAGGGTTCATGTAAAGTTTAAATTCTACCAGGTTTTTAGTGGGGTTCATGTAAGGTTTAGATTCTATCAGGTTTTCAGTGGGGTTCATGTAAAGTTTAGGTTTCTATCAGATTTTTAGTGGGGTTCATGTAAAGTTTAAGTTCTATTATGTTTTTAGTAGGGTTGATGTAAAGTTTAGGTTCTATCAGGTTTTTAGTGGGGTTCATGTAAAGTTTAGGTTCTATCAGGTTTTTAGTGGGGTTCATGCAAAGTTTAAGTTCTATCAGGTTTTTAGTGGTGTTAATGTAAGCTTTAGGTTCTATTAGGTTTTCAGTCGGATTCATGTATAGTTAAGGTTCTATCAGGTTTTAAGTGGGGTTCATGTAAAGTTTAAGTTCTATCAGGATTTCAGTGGGGTTAATGTAAAGTTTAAAGTCTATCAGGTTTTTAGTGGGATTCATGTAAGGTTTAGGTTCTATCAGGTTTTTAGTGAAGTTCAAGTAAAGTTTAGGTTTCATCAGGTTTTTAGTGGGGTTCATGTAAGGTTTAGGTTCTATCAGGTTTTTAGTGAAGTTCATATAAAGTTGAGGTTTCATCAGGTTTTTAGTGGGGTTCATGTAAAGTTTAGGTTCTATCAGGTTTTTAGTGGGATCCATGTAAAGTTTAAGTTATATCAGGTTTTTAGTGAGGTTCATGTAAAGTTTAGGTTCTATCAGGTTTTTAGTGGGGTTCATGTAAAGTTTAGGTTTCATCAGGTTTTTAGTGGGGTTCATGTAAAGTTTAGTTTCTATCAGGTTTTTAGTGGGATTCATGTAAAGTTTAAGTTATATCAGGCTTTTAGTGAGGTTCATGTAAAGTTTAGGTTCTATCAGATTTTCAGTGGGGTTCATGTAAAGTTTAGGTTTCATCAGGTTTTTATTGGGGTTCATGTAAAGTTTAGGTTCTATCAGGTTTTTAGTGGGGTTCATGTAAAGTTTAAGTTCTATTATGTTTGTAGTGCGATTCATGTATAGTTTAGGTTCTATCAGGTTTTTAGTGGGGTTCATGTAAAGTTTAGAATCTATCAGGTTTTTAGTAGGGTTCATGTAAAGTTTAAGTTCTATTATGTTTGTAGTGCGATTCATGTATAGTTTAGGTTCTATCAGGTTTTTAGTGGGGTTCATGTAAAGTTTAGGTTCTATCAGGTTTTTAGTGGGTTTCATGTAAAGTTTAAGTTCTATCAGGTTTTTAGTGGGGTTAATGTAAGCTTTAGGTTCTATCAGGTTTTCAGTCGGATTCATGTATAGTTTAGGTTCTATCAGGTTTTAAGTGGGGTTCATGTAAAGTTTAAGTTCTATCAGGTTTTTAGTGGGGTTTATGTAAAGTTTAAGTTCTATCAGGTTTTTAGTGGGATTCATGTAAAGTTTAAGTTATATCAGGTTTTTAGTGAGGTTCATGTAAAGTTTAGGTTCTATCAGGTTTTTAGTGGGGTTCATGTAAAGTTTAGGTTTCATCAGGTTTTTAGTGGGGTTCATGTAAAGTTTAGGTTCTATCAGGTTTTTAGTGGGGTTCATGTAAAGTTTAAGTTCTATTATGTTTGTAGTGCGATTCATGTATAGTTTAGGTTCTATCAGGTTTTTAGTGGGGTTCATGTAAAGTTTAGGTTCTATCAGGTTTTTATTAGGGTTCATGTAAAGTTTAAATTCTACCAGGTTTTTAGTGGGGTTCATGTAAGGTTTAGATTCTATCAGGTTTTCAGTGGGGTTCATGTAAAGTTTAGGTTTCTATCAGATTTTTAGTGGGGTTCATGTAAAGTTTAAGTTCTATTATGTTTGTAGTGCGATTCATGTAAAGTTTAGGTTCTATCAGGTTTTTAGTGGGGTTCATGTAAAGTTTAGGTTCTATCAGGTTTTTAGTGGGGTTCATGCAAAGTTTAAGTTCTATCAGGCTTTTAGTGGGGTTAATGTAAGCTTTAGGTTCTATTAGGTTTTCAGTCGGATTCATGTATAGTTAAGGTTCTATCAGGTTTTAAGTGGGGTTCATGTAAAGTTTAAGTTCTATCAGGATTTCAGTGGGGTTAATGTAAAGTTTAAGGTCTATCAGGTTTTTAGTGGGATTCATGTAAGGTTTAGGTTCTATCAGGTTTTTAGTGAAGTTCAAGTAAAGTTTAGGTTTCATCAGGTTTTTAGTGGGGTTCATGTAAGGTTTAGGTTCTATCAGGTTTTTAGTGAAGTTCATATAAAGTTGAGGTTTCATCAGGTTTTTAGTGGGATTCATGTAAAGTTTAAGTTATATCAGGTTTTTAGTGAGGTTCATGTAAAGTTTAGGTTCTATCAGGTTTTTAGTGGGGTTCATGTAAAGTTTAGGTTTCATCAGGTTTTTAGTGGGGTTCATGTAAAGTTTAGTTTCTATCAGGTTTTTAGTGGGATTCATGTAAAGTTTAAGTTATATCAGGCTTTTAGTGAGGTTCATGTAAAGTTTAGGTTCTATCAGATTTTCAGTGGGGTTCATGTAAAGTTTAGGTTTCATCAGGTTTTTATTGGGGTTCATGTAAAGTTTAGGTTCTATCAGGTTTTTAGTGGGGTTCATGTAAAGTTTAAGTTCTATTATGTTTGTAGTGCGATTCATGTATAGTTTAGGTTCTATCAGGTTTTTAGTGGGGTTCATGTAAAGTTTAGAATCTATCAGGTTTTTAGTAGGGTTCATGTAAAGTTTAAGTTCTATTATGTTTGTAGTGCGATTCATGTATAGTTTAGGTTCTATCAGGTTTTTAGTGGGGTTCATGTAAAGTTTAGGTTCTATCAGGTTTTTAGTGGGTTTCATGTAAAGTTTAAGTTCTATCAGGTTTTTAGTGGGGTTAATGTAAGCTTTAGGTTCTATCAGGTTTTCAGTCGGATTCATGTATAGTTTAGGTTCTATCAGGTTTTAAGTGGGGTTCATGTAAAGTTTAAGTTCTATCAGGTTTTTAGTGGGGTTTATGTAAAGTTTAAGTTCTATCAGGTTTTTAGTGGGATTCATGTAAAGTTTAAGTTATATCAGGTTTTTAGTGAGGTTCATGTAAAGTTTAGGTTCTATCAGGTTTTTAGTGGGGTTCATGTAAAGTTTAGGTTTCATCAGGTTTTTAGTGGGGTTCATGTAAAGTTTAGGTTCTATCAGGTTTTTAGTGGGGTTCATGTAAAGTTTAAGTTCTATTATGTTTGTAGTGCGATTCATGTATAGTTTAGGTTCTATCAGGTTTTTAGTGGGGTTCATGTAAAGTTTAGGTTCTATCAGGTTTTTAGTAGGGTTCCTGTAAAGTTTAAGTTCTACCAGGTTTTTAGTGGGGTTCATGTAAGGTTTAGATTCTATCAGGTTTTCAGTGGGGTTCATGTAAAGCTTAGGTTTCTATCAGATTTTTAGTGGGGTTCATGTAAAGTTTAAGTTCTATTATGTTTGTAGTGCGATTCATGTAAAGTTTAGGTTCTATCAGGTTTTTAGTGGGGTTCATGTAAAGTTTAGGTTCTATCAGGTTTTTAGTGGGGTTCATGCAAAGTTTAAGTTCTATCAGGTTTTTAGTGGGGTTAATGTAAGCTTTAGGTTCTATCAGGTTTTCAGTCGGATTCATGTATAGTTTAGGTTCTATCAGGTTTTAAGTGGGGTTCATGTAAAGTTTAAGTTCTATCAGGATTTCAGTGGGGTTAATGTAAAGTTTAAGGTCTATCAATTTTTTAGTGGGATTCATGTAAGGTTTAGGTTCTATCAGGTTTTTAGTGAAGTTCATGTAAAGTTTAGGTTTCATCAGGTTTTTAGTGGGGTTCATGTAAGGTTTAGGTTCTATCAGGTTTTTATTGAAGTTCATGTAAAGTTTAGGTTTCATCAGGTTTTTAGTGGGGTTCATGTAAAGTTTAGGTTCTATCAGGTTTTTAGTGGGATTCATGTAAAGTTTAAGTTATATCAGGTTTTTAGTGAGGTTCATGTAAGGTTTAGGTTCTATCAGGTTTTTAGTGGAGTTCATGTAAAGTTTAGGTTTCATCAGGTTTTTAGTGGGGTTCATGTAAAGTTTAGGTTCTATCAGGTTTTTAGTGGGATTCATGTAAAGTTTAAGTTATATCAGGTTTTTAGTGAGGTTCATGTAAAGTTTAGGTTCTATCAGGTTTTTAGTGGGGTTCATGTAAAGTTTAGGTTTCATCAGGTTTTTAGTGGGGTTCATGTAAAGTTTAGGTTCTATCAGGTTTTTAGTGGGGTTCATGTAAAGTTTAAGTTCTATTATGTTTGTAGTGCGATTCATGTATAGTTTAGGTTCTATCAGGTTTTTAGTGGGGTTCATGTAAAGTTTAAGTTCTATCAGGTTTTTAGTAGGGTTCATGTAAAGTTTAAGTTCTACCAGGTTTTTAGTGGGGTTCATGTAAGGTTTAGATTCTATCAGGTTTTCAGTGGGGTTCATGTAAAGTTTAGTTTCTATCAGATTTTTAGTGGGGTTCATGTAAAGTTTAAGTTCTATTATGTTTGTAGTGGGGTTCATGTAAAGTTTAAGTTCTATTATGTTTGTAGTGCGATTCATGTAAGGTTTAGGTTCTATCAGGTTTTTAGTGGGGTTCATGTAAAGTTTTGGTTCTATAAGGTTTTTAGTGGGGTTCATGTAAAGTTTAAGTTCTATCAGGTTTTTAGTGGGATTCATGTAAGCTTTAGGTTCTATCAGGTTTTCAGTGGGATTCATGTATAGTTTAGGTTCTATCAGGTTTTAAGTGGGGTTCATGTAAAGTTTAAGTTCTATCAGGATTTAAGTGGGGTTCATGTAAAGTTTAAGGTCTATCAGGTTTTTAGTGGGATTCATGTAAGGTTTAGGTTCTATCAGGTTTTAGTAGGGTTCATGTAAAGTTTAGGTTCTATCAATTTTTAGTGGGATTCATGTAAAGTTTAAGTTATACCAGGTTTTTAGTGGGGTTCATGTAAGGTTTAGGTTTTATCAGGTTTTTAGTGGGGTTCATGTAAAATTTAGGTTCTATCAGGTTTTTAGTGGGTTTCATGTAAAGTTTATGTTCTATTATGTTTGTAGTGCGATTCACGTATAGTTTAGGTTCTATCAGGTTTTTAGTGGGGTTCATGTAAAGTTTAGATTCTATCAGGTTTTTAGTGGGGTTCATGTAAAGTTTAGGTTCTATCAGGTTTTTAGTGGGATTCATGTAAAGTTTAAGTTATATCAGGTTTTTAGTGAGGTTCATGTAAGGTTTAGGTTCTATCAGGTTTTTAGTAGAGTTCATGTAAAGTTTAGGTTTCATCAGGTTTTTAGTGGGGTTCATGTAAAGTTTAGGTTCTATCAGGTTTTTAGTGGGATTCATGTAAAGTTTAAGTTATATCAGGTTTTTAGTGAGGTTCATGTAAAGTTTAGGTTCTATCAGGTTTTTAGTGGGGTTCATGTAAAGTTTAGGTTTCATCAGGTTTTTAGTGGGGTTCATGTAAAGTTTAGGTTCTATCAGGTTTTTAGTGGGGTTCATGTAAAGTTTAAGTTCTATTATGTTTGTAGTGCGATTCATGTATAGTTTAGGTTCTATCAGGTTTTTAGTGGGGTTCATGTAAAGTTTAAGTTCTACCAGGTTTTTAGTGGGGTTCATGTAAGGTTTAGATTCTATCAGGTTTTCAGTGGGGTTCATGTAAAGTTTAGTTTCTATCAGATTTTTAGTGGGGTTCATGTAAAGTTTAAGTTCTATTATGTTTGTAGTGCGATTCATGTAAGGTTTAGGTTCTATCAGGTTTTTAGTGGGGTTCATGTAAAGTTTTGGTTCTATAAGGTTTTTAGTGGGGTTCATGTAAAGTTTAGGTTCTATCAGATTTTTAGTGGGGTTCATGTAAAGTTTAAGTTCTATTATGTTTGTAGTGCGATTCATGTATAGTTTAGGTTCTATCAGGTTTTTAGTGATGTTCATGTAAAGTTTAGGTTTCATCAGGTTTTTAGTGGGGTTCATGTAAAGTTTAGGTTCTATCAGGTTTTTAGTGGGATTCATGTAAAGTTTAAGTTATATCAGGTTTTTAGTGAGGTTCATGTAAAGTTTAGGTTCTATCAGGTTTTTAGTGGGGTTCATGTAAAGTTTAGGTTTCATCAGGTTTTTAGTGGGGTTCATGTAAAGTTTAGGTTCTATCAGGTTTTTAGTGGGGTTCATGTAAAGTTTAAGTTCTATTATGTTTGTAGTGCGATTCATGTATAGTTTAGGTTCTATCAGGTTTTTAGTGGGGTTCATGTAAAGTTTAGGTTCTATCAGGTTTTTATTAGGGTTCATGTAAAGTTTAAATTCTACCAGGTTTTTAGTGGGGTTCATGTAAGGTTTAGATTCTATCAGGTTTTCAGTGGGGTTCATGTAAAGTTTAGGTTTCTATCAGATTTTTAGTGGGGTTCATGTAAAGTTTAAGTTCTATTATGTTTGTAGTGCGATTCATGTAAAGTTTAGGTTCTATCAGGTTTTTAGTGGGGTTCATGTAAAGTTTAGGTTCTATCAGGTTTTTAGTGGGGTTCATGCAAAGTTTAAGTTCTATCAGGTTTTTAGTGGGGTTAATGTAAGCTTTAGGTTCTATTAGGTTTTCAGTCGGATTCATGTATAGTTAAGGTTCTATCAGGTTTTAAGTGGGGTTCATGTAAAGTTTAAGTTCTATCAGGATTTCAGTGGGGTTAATGTAAAGTTTAAGGTCTATCAGGTTTTTAGTGGGATTCATGTAAGGTTTAGGTTCTATCAGGTTTTTAGTGAAGTTCAAGTAAAGTTTAGGTTTCATCAGGTTTTTAGTGGGGTTCATGTAAGGTTTAGGTTCTATCAGGTTTTTAGTGAAGTTCATATAAAGTTGGGGTTTCATCAGGTTTTTAGTGGGGTTCATGTAAAGTTTAGGTTCTATCAGGTTTTTAGTGGGATTCATGTAAAGTTTAAGTTATATCAGGTTTTTAGTGAGGTTCATGTAAAGTTTAGGTTCTATCAGGTTTTTAGTGGGGTTCATGTAAAGTTTAGGTTTCATCAGGTTTTTAGTGGGGTTCATGTAAAGTTTAGTTTCTATCAGGTTTTTAGTGGGATTCATGTAAAGTTTAAGTTATATCAGGCTTTTAGTGAGGTTCATGTAAAGTTTAGGTTCTATCAGATTTTCAGTGGGGTTCATGTAAAGTTTAGGTTTCATCAGGTTTTTATTGGGGTTCATGTAAAGTTTAGGTTCTATCAGGTTTTTAGTGGGGTTCATGTAAAGTTTAAGTTCTATTATGTTTGTAGTGCGATTCATGTATAGTTTAGGTTCTATCAGGTTTTTAGTGGGGTTCATGTAAAGTTTAGAATCTATCAGGTTTTTAGTAGGGTTCATGTAAAGTTTAAGTTCTATTATGTTTGTAGTGCGATTCATGTATAGTTTAGGTTCTATCAGGTTTTTAGTGGGGTTCATGTAAAGTTTAGGTTCTATCAGGTTTTTAGTGGGTTTCATGTAAAGTTTAAGTTCTATCAGGTTTTTAGTGGGGTTAATGTAAGCTTTAGGTTCTATCAGGTTTTCAGTCGGATTCATGTATAGTTTAGGTTCTATCAGGTTTTAAGTGGGGTTCATGTAAAGTTTAAGTTCTATCAGGTTTTTAGTGGGGTTTATGTAAAGTTTAAGTTCTATCAGGTTTTTAGTGGGATTCATGTAAAGTTTAAGTTATATCAGGTTTTTAGTGAGGTTCATGTAAAGTTTAGGTTCTATCAGGTTTTTAGTGGGGTTCATGTAAAGTTTAGGTTTCATCAGGTTTTTAGTGGGGTTCATGTAAAGTTTAGGTTCTATCAGGTTTTTAGTGGGGTTCATGTAAAGTTTAAGTTCTATTATGTTTGTAGTGCGATTCATGTATAGTTTAGGTTCTATCAGGTTTTTAGTGGGGTTCATGTAAAGTTTAGGTTCTATCAGGTTTTTATTAGGGTTCATGTAAAGTTTAAATTCTACCAGGTTTTTAGTGGGGTTCATGTAAGGTTTAGATTCTATCAGGTTTTCAGTGGGGTTCATGTAAAGTTTAGGTTTCTATCAGATTTTTAGTGGGGTTCATGTAAAGTTTAAGTTCTATTATGTTTGTAGTGCGATTCATGTAAAGTTTAGGTTCTATCAGGTTTTTAGTGGGGTTCATGTAAAGTTTAGGTTCTATCAGGTTTTTAGTGGGGTTCATGCAAAGTTTAAGTTCTATCAGGTTTTTGGTGGGGTTAATGTAAGCTTTAGGTTCTATTAGGTTTTCAGTCGGATTCATGTATAGTTAAGGTTCTATCAGGTTTTAAGTGGGGTTCATGTAAAGTTTAAGTTCTATCAGGATTTCAGTGGGGTTAATGTAAAGTTTAAGGTCTATCAGGTTTTTAGTGGGATTCATGTAAGGTTTAGGTTCTATCAGGTTTTTAGTGAAGTTCAAGTAAAGTTTAGGTTTCATCAGGTTTTTAGTGGGGTTCATGTAAGGTTTAGGTTCTATCAGGTTTTTAGTGAAGTTCATATAAAGTTGAGGTTTCATCAGGTTTTTAGTGGGATTCATGTAAAGTTTAAGTTATATCAGGTTTTTAGTGAGGTTCATGTAAAGTTTAGGTTCTATCAGGTTTTTAGTGGGGTTCATGTAAAGTTTAGGTTTCATCAGGTTTTTAGTGGGGTTCATGTAAAGTTTAGTTTCTATCAGGTTTTTAGTGGGATTCATGTAAAGTTTAAGTTATATCAGGGTTTTAGTGAGGTTCATGTAAAGTTTAGGTTCTATCAGATTTTCAGTGGGGTTCATGTAAAGTTTAGGTTTCATCAGGTTTTTATTGGGGTTCATGTAAAGTTTAGGTTCTATCAGGTTTTTAGTGGGGTTCATGTAAAGTTTAAGTTCTATTATGTTTGTAGTGCGATTCATGTATAGTTTAGGTTCTATCAGGTTTTTAGTGGGGTTCATGTAAAGTTTAGAATCTATCAGGTTTTTAGTAGGGTTCATGTAAAGTTTAAGTTCTATTATGTTTGTAGTGCGATTCATGTATAGTTTAGGTTCTATCAGGTTTTTAGTGGGGTTCATGTAAAGTTTAGGTTCTATCAGGTTTTTAGTGGGTTTCATGTAAAGTTTAAGTTCTATCAGGTTTTTAGTGGGGTTAATGTAAGCTTTAGGTTCTATCAGGTTTTCAGTCGGATTCATGTATAGTTTAGGTTCTATCAGGTTTTAAGTGGGGTTCATGTAAAGTTTAAGTTCTATCAGGTTTTTAGTGGGGTTTATGTAAAGTTTAAGTTCTATCAGGTTTTTAGTGGGATTCATGTAAAGTTTAAGTTATATCAGGTTTTTAGTGAGGTTCATGTAAAGTTTAGGTTCTATCAGGTTTTTAGTGGGGTTCATGTAAAGTTTAGGTTTCATCAGGTTTTTAGTGGGGTTCATGTAAAGTTTAGGTTCTATCAGGTTTTTAGTGGGGTTCATGTAAAGTTTAAGTTCTATTATGTTTGTAGTGCGATTCATGTATAGTTTAGGTTCTATCAGGTTTTTAGTGGGGTTCATGTAAAGTTTAGGTTCTATCAGGTTTTTAGTAGGGTTCATGTAAAGTTTAAGTTCTACCAGGTTTTTAGTGGGGTTCATGTAAGGTTTAGATTCTATCAGGTTTTCAGTGGGGTTCATGTAAAGCTTAGGTTTCTATCAGATTTTTAGTGGGGTTCATGTAAAGTTTAAGTTCTATTATGTTTGTAGTGCGATTCATGTAAAGTTTAGGTTCTATCAGGTTTTTAGTGGGGTTCATGCAAAGTTTAGGTTCTATCAGGTTTTTAGTGGGGTTCATGCAAAGTTTAAGTTCTATCAGGTTTTTAGTGGGGTTAATGTAAGCTTTAGGTTCTATCAGGTTTTCAGTCGGATTCATGTATAGTTTAGGTTCTATCAGGTTTTAAGTGGGGTTCATGTAAAGTTTAAGTTCTATCAGGATTTCAGTGGGGTTAATGTAAAGTTTAAGGTCTATCAATTTTTTAGTGGGATTCATGTAAGGTTTAGGTTCTATCAGGTTTTTAGTGAAGTTCATGTAAAGTTTAGGTTTCATCAGGTTTTTAGTGGGGTTCATGTAAGGTTTAGGTTCTATCAGGTTTTTATTGAAGTTCATGTAAAGTTTAGGTTCTATCAGGTTTTTAGTGGGGTTCATGTAAAGTTTAAGTTCTATTATGTTTGTAGTGCGATTCATGTATAGTTTAGGTTCTATCAGGTTTTTAGTGGGGTTCATGTAAAGTTTAAGTTCTATCAGGTTTTTAGTAGGGTTCATGTAAAGTTTAAGTTCTACCAGGTTTTTAGTGGGGTTCATGTAAGGTTTAGATTCTATCAGGTTTTCAGTGGGGTTCATGTAAAGTTTAGTTTCTATCAGATTTTTAGTGGGGTTCATGTAAAGTTTAAGTTCTATTATGTTTGTAGTGGGGTTCATGTAAAGTTTAAGTTCTATTATGTTTGTAGTGCGATTCATGTAAGGTTTAGGTTCTATCAGGTTTTTAGTGGGGTTCATGTAAAGTTTTGGTTCTATAAGGTTTTTAGTGGGGTTCATGTAAAGTTTAAGTTCTATCAGGTTTTTAGTGGGATTCATGTAAGCTTTAGGTTCTATCAGGTTTTCAGTGGGATTCATGTATAGTTTAGGTTCTATCAGGTTTTAAGTGGGGTTCATGTAAAGTTTAAGTTCTATCAGGATTTAAGTGGGGTTCATGTAAAGTTTAAGGTCTATCAGGTTTTTAGTGGGATTCATGTAAGGTTTAGGTTCTATCAGGTTTTAGTAGGGTTCATGTAAAGTTTAGGTTCTATCAATTTTTAGTGGGATTCATGTAAAGTTTAAGTTATACCAGGTTTTTAGTGGGGTTCATGTAAGGTTTAGGTTTTATCAGGTTTTTAGTGGGGTTCATGTAAAATTTAGGTTCTATCAGGTTTTCAGTGGGTTTCATGTAAAGTTTATGTTCTATTATGTTTGTAGTGCGATTCACGTATAGTTTAGGTTCTATCAGGTTTTTAGTGGGGTTCATGTAAAGTTTAGATTCTATCAGGTTTTTAGTGGGGTTCATGTAAAGTTTAGGTTCTATCAGGTTTTTAGTGGGATTCATGTAAAGTTTAAGTTATATCAGGTTTTTAGTGAGGTTCATGTAAGGTTTAGGTTCTATCAGGTTTTTAGTAGAGTTCATGTAAAGTTTAGGTTTCATCAGGTTTTTAGTGGGGTTCATGTAAAGTTTAGGTTCTATCAGGTTTTTAGTGGGATTCATGTAAAGTTTAAGTTATATCAGGTTTTTAGTGAGGTTCATGTAAAGTTTAGGTTCTATCAGGTTTTTAGTGGGGTTCATGTAAAGTTTAGGTTTCATCAGGTTTTTAGTGGGGTTCATGTAAAGTTTAGGTTCTATCAGGTTTTTAGTGGGGTTCATGTAAAGTTTAAGTTCTATTATGTTTGTAGTGCGATTCATGTATAGTTTAGGTTCTATCAGGTTTTTAGTGGGGTTCATGTAAAGTTTAAGTTCTATCAGGTTTTTAGTAGGGTTCATGTAAAGTTTAAGTTCTACCAGGTTTTTAGTGGGGTTCATGTAAGGTTTAGATTCTATCAGGTTTTCAGTGGGGTTCATGTAAAGTTTAGTTTCTATCAGATTTTTAGTGGGGTTCATGTAAAGTTTAAGTTCTATTATGTTTGTAGTGCGATTCATGTAAGGTTTAGGTTCTATCAGGTTTTTAGTGGGGTTCATGTAAAGTTTTGGTTCTATAAGGTTTTTAGTGGGGTTCATGTAAAGTTTAGGTTCTATCAGATTTTTAGTGGGGTTCATGTAAAGTTTAAGTTCTATTATGTTTGTAGTGCGATTCATGTATAGTTTAGGTTCTATCAGGTTTTTAGTGATGTTCATGTAAAGTTTAGGTTTCATCAGGTTTTTAGTGGGGTTCATGTAAAGTTTAGGTTCTATCAGGTTTTTAGTGGGATTCATGTAAAGTTTAAGTTATATCAGGTTTTTAGTGAGGTTCATGTAAAGTTTAGGTTCTATCAGGTTTTTAGTGGGGTTCATGTAAAGTTTAGGTTTCATCAGGTTTTTAGTGGGGTTCATGTAAAGTTTAGGTTCTATCAGGTTTTTAGTGGGGTTCATGTAAAGTTTAAGTTCTATTATGTTTGTAGTGCGATTCATGTATAGTTTAGGTTCTATCAGGTTTTTAGTGGGGTTCATGTAAAGTTTAGGTTCTATCAGGTTTTTATTAGGGTTCATGTAAAGTTTAAATTCTACCAGGTTTTTAGTGGGGTTCATGTAAGGTTTAGATTCTATCAGGTTTTCAGTGGGGTTCATGTAAAGTTTAGGTTTCTATCAGATTTTTAGTGGGGTTCATGTAAAGTTTAAGTTCTATTATGTTTGTAGTGCGATTCATGTAAAGTTTAGGTTCTATCAGGTTTTTAGTGGGGTTCATGTAAAGTTTAGGTTCTATCAGGTTTTTAGTGGGGTTCATGCAAAGTTTAAGTTCTATCAGGTTTTTAGTGGGGTTAATGTAAGCTTTAGGTTCTATTAGGTTTTCAGTCGGATTCATGTATAGTTAAGGTTCTATCAGGTTTTAAGTGGGGTTCATGTAAAGTTTAAGTTCTATCAGGATTTCAGTGGGGTTAATGTAAAGTTTAAGGTCTATCAGGTTTTTAGTGGGATTCATGTAAGGTTTAGGTTCTATCAGGTTTTTAGTGAAGTTCAAGTAAAGTTTAGGTTTCATCAGGTTTTTAGTGGGGTTCATGTAAGGTTTAGGTTCTATCAGGTTTTTAGTGAAGTTCATATAAAGTTGAGGTTTCATCAGGTTTTTAGTGGGGTTCATGTAAAGTTTAGGTTCTATCAGGTTTTTAGTGGGATTCATGTAAAGTTTAAGTTATATCAGGTTTTTAGTGAGGTTCATGTAAAGTTTAGGTTCTATCAGGTTTTTAGTGGGGTTCATGTAAAGTTTAGGTTTCATCAGGTTTTTAGTGGGGTTCATGTAAAGTTTAGTTTCTATCAGGTTTTTAGTGGGATTCATGTAAAGTTTAAGTTATATCAGGCTTTTAGTGAGGTTCATGTAAAGTTTAGGTTCTATCAGATTTTCAGTGGGGTTCATGTAAAGTTTAGGTTTCATCAGGTTTTTATTGGGGTTCATGTAAAGTTTAGGTTCTATCAGGTTTTTAGTGGGGTTCATGTAAAGTTTAAGTTCTATTATGTTTGTAGTGCGATTCATGTATAGTTTAGGTTCTATCAGGTTTTTAGTGGGGTTCATGTAAAGTTTAGAATCTATCAGGTTTTTAGTAGGGTTCATGTAAAGTTTAAGTTCTATTATGTTTGTAGTGCGATTCATGTATAGTTTAGGTTCTATCAGGTTTTTAGTGGGGTTCATGTAAAGTTTAGGTTCTATCAGGTTTTTAGTGGGTTTCATGTAAAGTTTAAGTTCTATCAGGTTTTTAGTGGGGTTAATGTAAGCTTTAGGTTCTATCAGGTTTTCAGTCGGATTCATGTATAGTTTAGGTTCTATCAGGTTTTAAGTGGGGTTCATGTAAAGTTTAAGTTCTATCAGGTTTTTAGTGGGGTTTATGTAAAGTTTAAGTTCTATCAGGTTTTTAGTGGGATTCATGTAAAGTTTAAGTTATATCAGGTTTTTAGTGAGGTTCATGTAAAGTTTAGGTTCTATCAGGTTTTTAGTGGGGTTCATGTAAAGTTTAGGTTTCATCAGGTTTTTAGTGGGGTTCATGTAAAGTTTAGGTTCTATCAGGTTTTTAGTGGGGTTCATGTAAAGTTTAAGTTCTATTATGTTTGTAGTGCGATTCATGTATAGTTTAGGTTCTATCAGGTTTTTAGTGGGGTTCATGTAAAGTTTAGGTTCTATCAGGTTTTTATTAGGGTTCATGTAAAGTTTAAATTCTACCAGGTTTTTAGTGGGGTTCATGTAAGGTTTAGATTCTATCAGGTTTTCAGTGGGGTTCATGTAAAGTTTAGGTTTCTATCAGATTTTTAGTGGGGTTCATGTAAAGTTTAAGTTCTATTATGTTTGTAGTGCGATTCATGTAAAGTTTAGGTTCTATCAGGTTTTTAGTGGGGTTCATGTAAAGTTTAGGTTCTATCAGGTTTTTAGTGGGGTTCATGCAAAGTTTAAGTTCTATCAGGTTTTTAGTGGGGTTAATGTAAGCTTTAGGTTCTATTAGGTTTTCAGTCGGATTCATGTATAGTTAAGGTTCTATCAGGTTTTAAGTGGGGTTCATGTAAAGTTTAAGTTCTATCAGGATTTCAGTGGGGTTAATGTAAAGTTTAAGGTCTATCAGGTTTTTAGTGGGATTCATGTAAGGTTTAGGTTCTATCAGGTTTTTAGTGAAGTTCAAGTAAAGTTTAGGTTTCATCAGGTTTTTAGTGGGGTTCATGTAAGGTTTAGGTTCTATCAGGTTTTTAGTGAAGTTCATATAAAGTTGAGGTTTCATCAGGTTTTTAGTGGGATTCATGTAAAGTTTAAGTTATATCAGGTTTTTAGTGAGGTTCATGTAAAGTTTAGGTTCTATCAGGTTTTTAGTGGGGTTCATGTAAAGTTTAGGTTTCATCAGGTTTTTAGTGGGGTTCATGTAAAGTTTAGTTTCTATCAGGTTTTTAGTGGGATTCATGTAAAGTTTAAGTTATATCAGGCTTTTAGTGAGGTTCATGTAAAGTTTAGGTTCTATCAGATTTTCAGTGGGGTTCATGTAAAGTTTAGGTTTCATCAGGTTTTTATTGGGGTTCATGTAAAGTTTAGGTTCTATCAGGTTTTTAGTGGGGTTCATGTAAAGTTTAAGTTCTATTATGTTTGTAGTGCGATTCATGTATAGTTTAGGTTCTATCAGGTTTTTAGTGGGGTTCATGTAAAGTTTAGAATCTATCAGGTTTTTAGTAGGGTTCATGTAAAGTTTAAGTTCTATTATGTTTGTAGTGCGATTCATGTATAGTTTAGGTTCTATCAGGTTTTTAGTGGGGTTCATGTAAAGTTTAGGTTCTATCAGGTTTTTAGTGGGTTTCATGTAAAGTTTAAGTTCTATCAGGTTTTTAGTGGGGTTAATGTAAGCTTTAGGTTCTATCAGGTTTTCAGTCGGATTCATGTATAGTTTAGGTTCTATCAGGTTTTAAGTGGGGTTCATGTAAAGTTTAAGTTCTATCAGGTTTTTAGTGGGGTTTATGTAAAGTTTAAGTTCTATCAGGTTTTTAGTGGGATTCATGTAAAGTTTAAGTTATATCAGGTTTTTAGTGAGGTTCATGTAAAGTTTAGGTTCTATCAGGTTTTTAGTGGGGTTCATGTAAAGTTTAGGTTTCATCAGGTTTTTAGTGGGGTTCATGTAAAGTTTAGGTTCTATCAGGTTTTTAGTGGGGTTCATGTAAAGTTTAAGTTCTATTATGTTTGTAGTGCGATTCATGTATAGTTTAGGTTCTATCAGGTTTTTAGTGGGGTTCATGTAAAGTTTAGGTTCTATCAGGTTTTTAGTAGGGTTCATGTAAAGTTTAAGTTCTACCAGGTTTTTAGTGGGGTTCATGTAAGGTTTAGATTCTATCAGGTTTTCAGTGGGGTTCATGTAAAGCTTAGGTTTCTATCAGATTTTTAGTGGGGTTCATGTAAAGTTTAAGTTCTATTATGTTTGTAGTGCGATTCATGTAAAGTTTAGGTTCTATCAGGTTTTTAGTGGGGTTCATGTAAAGTTTAGGTTCTATCAGGTTTTTAGTGGGGTTCATGCAAAGTTTAAGTTCTATCAGGTTTTTAGTGGGGTTAATGTAAGCTTTAGGTTCTATCAGGTTTTCAGTCGGATTCATGTATAGTTTAGGTTCTATCAGGTTTTAAGTGGGGTTCATGTAAAGTTTAAGTTCTATCAGGATTTCAGTGGGGTTAATGTAAAGTTTAAGGTCTATCAATTTTTTAGTGGGATTCATGTAAGGTTTAGGTTCTATCAGGTTTTTAGTGAAGTTCATGTAAAGTTTAGGTTTCATCAGGTTTTTAGTGGGGTTCATGTAAGGTTTAGGTTCTATCAGGTTTTTATTGAAGTTCATGTAAAGTTTAGGTTTCATCAGGTTTTTAGTGGGGTTCATGTAAAGTTTAGGTTCTATCAGGTTTTTAGTGGGATTCATGTAAAGTTTAAGTTATATCAGGTTTTTAGTGAGGTTCATGTAAGGTTTAGGTTCTATCAGGTTTTTAGTGGAGTTCATGTAAAGTTTAGGTTTCATCAGGTTTTTAGTGGGGTTCATGTAAAGTTTAGGTTCTATCAGGTTTTTAGTGGGATTCATGTAAAGTTTAAGTTATATCAGGTTTTTAGTGAGGTTCATGTAAAGTTTAGGTTCTATCAGGTTTTTAGTGGGGTTCATGTAAAGTTTAGGTTTCATCAGGTTTTTAGTGGGGTTCATGTAAAGTTTAGGTTCTATCAGGTTTTTAGTGGGGTTCATGTAAAGTTTAAGTTCTATTATGTTTGTAGTGCGATTCATGTATAGTTTAGGTTCTATCAGGTTTTTAGTGGGGTTCATGTAAAGTTTAAGTTCTATCAGGTTTTTAGTAGGGTTCATGTAAAGTTTAAGTTCTACCAGGTTTTTAGTGGGGTTCATGTAAGGTTTAGATTCTATCAAGTTTTCAGTGGGGTTCATGTAAAGTTTAGTTTCTATCAGATTTTTAGTGGGGTTCATGTAAAGTTTAAGTTCTATTATGTTTGTAGTGGGGTTCATGTAAAGTTTAAGTTCTATTATGTTTGTAGTGCGATTCATGTAAGGTTTAGGTTCTATCAGGTTTTTAGTGGGGTTCATGTAAAGTTTTGGTTCTATAAGGTTTTTAGTGGGGTTCATGTAAAGTTTAAGTTCTATCAGGTTTTTAGTGGGATTCATGTAAGCTTTAGGTTCTATCAGGTTTTCAGTGGGATTCATGTATAGTTTAGGTTCTATCAGGTTTTAAGTGGGGTTCATGTAAAGTTTAAGTTCTATCAGGATTTAAGTGGGGTTCATGTAAAGTTTAAGGTCTATCAGGTTTTTAGTGGGATTCATGTAAGGTTTAGGTTCTATCAGGTTTTAGTAGGGTTCATGTAAAGTTTAGGTTCTATCAATTTTTAGTGGGATTCATGTAAAGTTTAAGTTATACCAGGTTTTTAGTGGGGTTCATGTAAGGTTTAGGTTTTATCAGGTTTTTAGTGGGGTTCATGTAAAATTTAGGTTCTATCAGGTTTTTAGTGGGTTTCATGTAAAGTTTATGTTCTATTATGTTTGTAGTGCGATTCACGTATAGTTTAGGTTCTATCAGGTTTTTAGTGGGGTTCATGTAAAGTTTAGATTCTATCAGGTTTTTAGTGGGGTTCATGTAAAGTTTAGGTTCTATCAGGTTTTTAGTGGGATTCATGTAAAGTTTAAGTTATATCAGGTTTTTAGTGAGGTTCATGTAAGGTTTAGGTTCTATCAGGTTTTTAGTAGAGTTCATGTAAAGTTTAGGTTTCATCAGGTTTTTAGTGGGGTTCATGTAAAGTTTAGGTTCTATCAGGTTTTTAGTGGGATTCATGTAAAGTTTAAGTTATATCAGGTTTTTAGTGAGGTTCATGTAAAGTTTAGGTTCTATCAGGTTTTTAGTGGGGTTCATGTAAAGTTTAGGTTTCATCAGGTTTTTAGTGGGGTTCATGTAAAGTTTAGGTTCTATCAGGTTTTTAGTGGGGTTCATGTAAAGTTTAAGTTCTATTATGTTTGTAGTGCGATTCATGTATAGTTTAGGTTCTATCAGGTTTTTAGTGGGGTTCATGTAAAGTTTAAGTTCTATCAGGTTTTTAGTAGGGTTCATGTAAAGTTTAAGTTCTACCAGGTTTTTAGTGGGGTTCATGTAAGGTTTAGATTCTATCAGGTTTTCAGTGGGGTTCATGTAAAGTTTAGTTTCTATCAGATTTTTAGTGGGGTTCATGTAAAGTTTAAGTTCTATTATGTTTGTAGTGCGATTCATGTAAGGTTTAGGTTCTATCAGGTTTTTAGTGGGGTTCATGTAAAGTTTTGGTTCTATAAGGTTTTTAGTGGGGTTCATGTAAAGTTTAGGTTCTATCAGATTTTTAGTGGGGTTCATGTAAAGTTTAAGTTCTATTATGTTTGTAGTGCGATTCATGTATAGTTTAGGTTCTATCAGGTTTTTAGTGATGTTCATGTAAAGTTTAGGTTTCATCAGGTTTTTAGTGGGGTTCATGTAAAGTTTAGGTTCTATCAGGTTTTTAGTGGGATTCATGTAAAGTTTAAGTTATATCAGGTTTTTAGTGAGGTTCATGTAAAGTTTAGGTTCTATCAGGTTTTTAGTGGGGTTCATGTAAAGTTTAGGTTTCATCAGGTTTTTAGTGGGGTTCATGTAAAGTTTAGGTTCTATCAGGTTTTTAGTGGGGTTCATGTAAAGTTTAAGTTCTATTATGTTTGTAGTGCGATTCATGTATAGTTTAGGTTCTATCAGGTTTTTAGTGGGGTTCATGTAAAGTTTAGGTTCTATCAGGTTTTTATTAGGGTTCATGTAAAGTTTAAATTCTACCAGGTTTTTAGTGGGGTTCATGTAAGGTTTAGATTCTATCAGGTTTTCAGTGGGGTTCATGTAAAGTTTAGGTTTCTATCAGATTTTTAGTGGGGTTCATGTAAAGTTTAAGTTCTATTATGTTTGTAGTGCGATTCATGTAAAGTTTAGGTTCTATCAGGTTTTTAGTGGGGTTCATGTAAAGTTTAGGTTCTATCAGGTTTTTAGTGGGGTTCATGCAAAGTTTAAGTTCTATCAGGTTTTTAGTGGGGTTAATGTAAGCTTTAGGTTCTATTAGGTTTTCAGTCGGATTCATGTATAGTTAAGGTTCTATCAGGTTTTAAGTGGGGTTCATGTAAAGTTTAAGTTCTATCAGGATTTCAGTGGGGTTAATGTAAAGTTTAAGGTCTATCAGGTTTTTAGTGGGATTCATGTAAGGTTTAGGTTCTATCAGGTTTTTAGTGAAGTTCAAGTAAAGTTTAGGTTTCATCAGGTTTTTAGTGGGGTTCATGTAAGGTTTAGGTTCTATCAGGTTTTTAGTGAAGTTCATATAAAGTTGAGGTTTCATCAGGTTTTTAGTGGGGTTCATGTAAAGTTTAGGTTCTATCAGGTTTTTAGTGGGATTCATGTAAAGTTTAAGTTATATCAGGTTTTTAGTGAGGTTCATGTAAAGTTTAGGTTCTATCAGGTTTTTAGTGGGGTTCATGTAAAGTTTAGGTTTCATCAGGTTTTTAGTGGGGTTCATGTAAAGTTTAGTTTCTATCAGGTTTTTAGTGGGATTCATGTAAAGTTTAAGTTATATCAGGCTTTTAGTGAGGTTCATGTAAAGTTTAGGTTCTATCAGATTTTCAGTGGGGTTCATGTAAAGTTTAGGTTTCATCAGGTTTTTATTGGGGTTCATGTAAAGTTTAGGTTCTATCAGGTTTTTAGTGGGGTTCATGTAAAGTTTAAGTTCTATTATGTTTGTAGTGCGATTCATGTATAGTTTAGGTTCTATCAGGTTTTTAGTGGGGTTCATGTAAAGTTTAGAATCTATCAGGTTTTTAGTAGGGTTCATGTAAAGTTTAAGTTCTATTATGTTTGTAGTGCGATTCATGTATAGTTTAGGTTCTATCAGGTTTTTAGTGGGGTTCATGTAAAGTTTAGGTTCTATCAGGTTTTTAGTGGGTTTCATGTAAAGTTTAAGTTCTATCAGGTTTTTAGTGGGGTTAATGTAAGCTTTAGGTTCTATCAGGTTTTCAGTCGGATTCATGTATAGTTTAGGTTCTATCAGGTTTTAAGTGGGGTTCATGTAAAGTTTAAGTTCTATCAGGTTTTTAGTGGGGTTTATGTAAAGTTTAAGTTCTATCAGGTTTTTAGTGGGATTCATGTAAAGTTTAAGTTATATCAGGTTTTTAGTGAGGTTCATGTAAAGTTTAGGTTCTATCAGGTTTTTAGTGGGGTTCATGTAAAGTTTAGGTTTCATCAGGTTTTTAGTGGGGTTCATGTAAAGTTTAGGTTCTATCAGGTTTTTAGTGGGGTTCATGTAAAGTTTAAGTTCTATTATGTTTGTAGTGCGATTCATGTATAGTTTAGGTTCTATCAGGTTTTTAGTGGGGTTCATGTAAAGTTTAGGTTCTATCAGGTTTTTATTAGGGTTCATGTAAAGTTTAAATTCTACCAGGTTTTTAGTGGGGTTCATGTAAGGTTTAGATTCTATCAGGTTTTCAGTGGGGTTCATGTAAAGTTTAGGTTTCTATCAGATTTTTAGTGGGGTTCATGTAAAGTTTAAGTTCTATTATGTTTGTAGTGCGATTCATGTAAAGTTTAGGTTCTATCAGGTTTTTAGTGGGGTTCATGTAAAGTTTAGGTTCTATCAGGTTTTTAGTGGGGTTCATGCAAAGTTTAAGTTCTATCAGGTTTTTAGTGGGGTTAATGTAAGCTTTAGGTTCTATTAGGTTTTCAGTCGGATTCATGTATAGTTAAGGTTCTATCAGGTTTTAAGTGGGGTTCATGTAAAGTTTAAGTTCTATCAGGATTTCAGTGGGGTTAATGTAAAGTTTAAGGTCTATCAGGTTTTTAGTGGGATTCATGTAAGGTTTAGGTTCTATCAGGTTTTTAGTGAAGTTCAAGTAAAGTTTAGGTTTCATCAGGTTTTTAGTGGGGTTCATGTAAGGTTTAGGTTCTATCAGGTTTTTAGTGAAGTTCATATAAAGTTGAGGTTTCATCAGGTTTTTAGTGGGATTCATGAAAAGTTTAAGTTATATCAGGTTTTTAGTGAGGTTCATGTAAAGTTTAGGTTCTATCAGGTTTTTAGTGGGGTTCATGTAAAGTTTAGGTTTCATCAGGTTTTTAGTGGGGTTCATGTAAAGTTTAGTTTCTATCAGGTTTTTAGTGGGGTTCATGTAAAGTTTAAGTTATATCAGGCTTTTAGTGAGGTTCATGTAAAGTTTAGGTTCTATCAGATTTTCAGTGGGGTTCATGTAAAGTTTAGGTTTCATCAGGTTTTTATTGGGGTTCATGTAAAGTTTAGGTTCTATCAGGTTTTTAGTGGGGTTCATGTAAAGTTTAAGTTCTATTATGTTTGTAGTGCGATTCATGTATAGTTTAGGTTCTATCAGGTTTTTAGTGGGGTTCATGTAAAGTTTAGAATCTATCAGGTTTTTAGTAGGGTTCATGTAAAGTTTAAGTTCTATTATGTTTGTAGTGCGATTCATGTATAGTTTAGGTTCTATCAGGTTTTTAGTGGGGTTCATGTAAAGTTTAGGTTCTATCAGGTTTTTAGTGGGTTTCATGTAAAGTTTAAGTTCTATCAGGTTTTTAGTGGGGTTAATGTAAGCTTTAGGTTCTATCAGGTTTTCAGTCGGATTCATGTATAGTTTAGGTTCTATCAGGTTTTAAGTGGGGTTCATGTAAAGTTTAAGTTCTATCAGGTTTTTAGTGGGGTTTATGTAAAGTTTAAGTTCTATCAGGTTTTTAGTGGGATTCATGTAAAGTTTAAGTTATATCAGGTTTTTAGTGAGGTTCATGTAAAGTTTAGGTTCTATCAGGTTTTTAGTGGGGTTCATGTAAAGTTTAGGTTTCATCAGGTTTTTAGTGGGGTTCATGTAAAGTTTAGGTTCTATCAGGTTTTTAGTGGGGTTCATGTAAAGTTTAAGTTCTATTATGTTTGTAGTGCGATTCATGTATAGTTTAGGTTCTATCAGGTTTTTAGTGGGGTTCATGTAAAGTTTAGGTTCTATCAGGTTTTTAGTAGGGTTCATGTAAAGTTTAAGTTCTACCAGGTTTTTAGTGGGGTTCATGTAAGGTTTAGATTCTATCAGGTTTTCAGTGGGGTTCATGTAAAGCTTAGGTTTCTATCAGATTTTTAGTGGGGTTCATGTAAAGTTTAAGTTCTATTATGTTTGTAGTGCGATTCATGTAAAGTTTAGGTTCTATCAGGTTTTTAGTGGGGTTCATGTAAAGTTTAGGTTCTATCAGGTTTTTAGTGGGGTTCATGCAAAGTTTAAGTTCTATCAGGTTTTTAGTGGGGTTAATGTAAGCTTTAGGTTCTATCAGGTTTTCAGTCGGATTCATGTATAGTTTAGGTTCTATCAGGTTTTAAGTGGGGTTCATGTAAAGTTTAAGTTCTATCAGGATTTCAGTGGGGTTAATGTAAAGTTTAAGGTCTATCAATTTTTTAGTGGGATTCATGTAAGGTTTAGGTTCTATCAGGTTTTTAGTGAAGTTCATGTAAAGTTTAGGTTTCATCAGGTTTTTAGTGGGGTTCATGTAAGGTTTAGGTTCTATCAGGTTTTTATTGAAGTTCATGTAAAGTTTAGGTTTCATCAGGTTTTTAGTGGGGTTCATGTAAAGTTTAGGTTCTATCAGGTTTTTAGTGGGATTCATGTAAAGTTTAAGTTATATCAGGTTTTTAGTGAGGTTCATGTAAGGTTTAGGTTCTATCAGGTTTTTAGTGGAGTTCATGTAAAGTTTAGGTTTCATCAGTTTTTAGTGGGGTTCATGTAAAGTTTAGGTTCTATCAGGTTTTTAGTGGGATTCATGTAAAGTTTAAGTTATATCAGGTTTTTAGTGAGGTTCATGTAAAGTTTAGGTTCTATCAGGTTTTTAGTGGGGTTCATGTAAAGTTTAGGTTTCATCAGGTTTTTAGTGGGGTTCATGTAAAGTTTAGGTTCTATCAGGTTTTTAGTGGGGTTCATGTAAAGTTTAAGTTCTATTATGTTTGTAGTGCGATTCATGTATAGTTTAGGTTCTATCAGGTTTTTAGTGGGGTTCATGTAAAGTTTAAGTTCTATCAGGTTTTTAGTAGGGTTCATGTAAAGTTTAAGTTCTACCAGGTTTTTAGTGGGGTTCATGTAAGGTTTAGATTCTATCAAGTTTTCAGTGGGGTTCATGTAAAGTTTAGTTTCTATCAGATTTTTAGTGGGGTTCATGTAAAGTTTAAGTTCTATTATGTTTGTAGTGGGGTTCATGTAAAGTTTAAGTTCTATTATGTTTGTAGTGCGATTCATGTAAGGTTTAGGTTCTATCAGGTTTTTAGTGGGGTTCATGTAAAGTTTTGGTTCTATAAGGTTTTTAGTGGGGTTCATGTAAAGTTTAAGTTCTATCAGGTTTTTAGTGGGATTCATGTAAGCTTTAGGTTCTATCAGGTTTTCAGTGGGATTCATGTATAGTTTAGGTTCTATCAGGTTTTAAGTGGGGTTCATGTAAAGTTTAAGTTCTATCAGGATTTAAGTGGGGTTCATGTAAAGTTTAAGGTCTATCAGGTTTTTAGTGGGATTCATGTAAGGTTTAGGTTCTATCAGGTTTTAGTAGGGTTCATGTAAAGTTTAGGTTCTATCAATTTTTAGTGGGATTCATGTAAAGTTTAAGTTATACCAGGTTTTTAGTGGGGTTCATGTAAGGTTTAGGTTTTATCAGGTTTTTAGTGGGGTTCATGTAAAATTTAGGTTCTATCAGGTTTTTAGTGGGTTTCATGTAAAGTTTATGTTCTATTATGTTTGTAGTGCGATTCACGTATAGTTTAGGTTCTATCAGGTTTTTAGTGGGGTTCATGTAAAGTTTAGATTCTATCAGGTTTTTAGTGGGGTTCATGTAAAGTTTAGGTTCTATCAGGTTTTTAGTAGAGTTCATGTAAAGTTTAGGTTTCATCAGGTTTTTAGTGGGGTTCATGTAAAGTTTAGGTTCTATCAGGTTTTTAGTGGGATTCATGTAAAGTTTAAGTTATATCAGGTTTTTAGTGAGGTTCATGTAAAGTTTAGGTTCTATCAGGTTTTTAGTGGGGTTCATGTAAAGTTTAGGTTTCATCAGGTTTTTAGTGGGGTTCATGTAAAGTTTAGGTTCTATCAGGTTTTTAGTGGGGTTCATGTAAAGTTTAAGTTCTATTATGTTTGTAGTGCGATTCATGTATAGTTTAGGTTCTATCAGGTTTTTAGTGGGGTTCATGTAAAGTTTAAGTTCTATCAGGTTTTTAGTAGGGTTCATGTAAAGTTTAAGTTCTACCAGGTTTTTAGTGGGGTTCATGTAAGGTTTAGATTCTATCAGGTTTTCAGTGGGGTTCATGTAAAGTTTAGTTTCTATCAGATTTTTAGTGGGGTTCATGTAAAGTTTAAGTTCTATTATGTTTGTAGTGCGATTCATGTAAGGTTTAGGTTCTATCAGGTTTTTAGTGGGGTTCATGTAAAGTTTTGGTTCTATAAGGTTTTTAGTGGGGTTCATGTAAAGTTTAAGTTCTATCAGGTTTTTAGTGGGATTCATGTAAGCTTTAGGTTCTATCAGGTTTTCAGTGGGATTCATGTATAGTTTAGGTTCTATCAGGTTTTAAGTGGGGTTCATGTAAAGTTTAAGTTCTATCAGGATTTAAGTGGGGTTCATGTAAAGTTTAAGGTCTATCAGGTTTTTAGTGGGATTCATGTAAGGTTTAGGTTCTATCAGGTTTTAGTAGGGTTCATGTAAAGTTTAGGTTCTATCAATTTTTAGTGGGATTCATGTAAAGTTTAAGTTATACCAGGTTTTTAGTGGGGTTCATGTAAGGTTTAGGTTTTATCAGGTTTTTAGTGGGGTTCATGTAAAATTTAGGTTCTATCAGGTTTTTAGTGGGTTTCATGTAAAGTTTATGTTCTATTATGTTTGTAGTGCGATTCACGTATAGTTTAGGTTCTATCAGGTTTTTAGTGGGGTTCATGTAAAGTTTAGATTCTATCAGGTTTTTAGTGGGGTTCATGTAAAGTTTAAGTTCTACCAGGTCTTTAGTGGGGTTCATGTAAGGTTTAGGTTCTATCAGGTTTTAATTGGGGTTCATGTATAGTTTAGGTTCTATCAGGTTTTAAGTGGGGTTCATGTAAAGTTTAAGTTCTATCAGGATTTCAGTGGGGTTAATGTAAAGTTTAAGGTCTATCAGGTTTTTAGTGGGATTCATGTAAGGTTTAGGTTCTATCAGGTTTTTAGTGAAGTTCATGTAAAGTTTAGGTTTCATCAGGTTTTTAGTGGGGTTCATGTACAATTTAGGTTCTATCAGGTTTTTAGTGGGATTCATGTAAAGTTTAAGTTATATCAGGTTTTTAGTGAGGTTCATGAAAAGTTTAGGTTCTATCAGGTTTTTAGTGGGGTTCATGTAAAGTTTAGGTTCTATCAGGTTTTTAGTGGAGTTCATGTAAGGTTTAGGTTCTATCAGGTTTTAATTGGGGTTCATGTATAGTTTAGGTTCTATCAGGTTTTAAGTGGGGTTCATGTAAAGTTTAAGTTCTATCAGGATTTCAGTGGGGTTAATGTAAAGTTTAAGGTCTATCAGGTTTTTAGTGGGATTCATGTAAGGTTTAGGTTCTATCAGGTTTTTAGTGAAGTTCATGTAAAGTTTAGGTTTCATCAGGTTTTTAGTGGGGTTCATGTACAATTTAGGTTCTATCAGGTTTTTAGTGGGATTCATGTAAAGTTTAAGTTATATCAGGTTTTTAGTGAGGTTCATGAAAAGTTTAGGTTCTATCAGGTTTTTAGTGGGGTTCATGTAAAGTTTAGGTTCTATCAGGTTTTTAGTGGAGTTCATGTAAGGTTTAGGTTCTATCAGGCTTTTAGTGGGGTTCATGTAAAGTTTAGGTTCTATCAGGTTTTTAGTGGGGTTCATGTAAAGTTTAGTTTCTATCAGGTTTTTAGTGGGGTTCATGTAAAGTTTAAGTTCTATTATGTTTGTAGTGCGATTCATGTATAGTTTAGGTTCTATCAGGTTTTTAGTGGGGTTCATGTAAAGTTTAGGTTCTATCAGGTTTTTATTAGGGTTCATGTAAAGTTTAAATTCTACCAGGTTTTTAGTGGGGTTCATGTAAGGTTTAGATTCTATCAGGTTTTCAGTGGGGTTCATGTAAAGTTTAGGTTTCTATCAGATTTTTAGTGGGGTTCATGTAAAGTTTAAGTTCTATTATGTTTGTAGTGCGATTCATGTAAAGTTTAGGTTCTATCAGGTTTTTAGTGGGGTTCATGTAAAGTTTAGGTTCTATCAGGTTTTTAGTGGGGTTCATGCAAAGTTTAAGTTCTATCAGGTTTTTAGTGGGGTTAATGTAAGCTTTAGGTTCTATTAGGTTTTCAGTCGGATTCATGTATAGTTAAGGTTCTATCAGGTTTTAAGTGGGGTTCATGTAAAGTTTAAGTTCTATCAGGATTTCAGTGGGGTTAATGTAAAGTTTAAGGTCTATCAGGTTTTTAGTGGGATTCATGTAAGGTTTAGGTTCTATCAGGTTTTTAGTGAAGTTCAAGTAAAGTTTAGGTTTCATCAGGTTTTTAGTGGGGTTCATGTAAGGTTTAGGTTCTATCAGGTTTTTAGTGAAGTTCATATAAAGTTGAGGTTTCATCAGGTTTTTAGTGGGGTTCATGTAAAGTTTAGGTTCTATCAGGTTTTTAGTGGGATTCATGTAAAGTTTAAGTTATATCAGGTTTTTAGTGAGGTTCATGTAAAGTTTAGGTTCTATCAGGTTTTTAGTGGGGTTCATGTAAAGTTTAGGTTTCATCAGGTTTTTAGTGGGGTTCATGTAAAGTTTAGTTTCTATCAGGTTTTTAGTGGGATTCATGTAAAGTTTAAGTTATATCAGGCTTTTAGTGAGGTTCATGTAAAGTTTAGGTTCTATCAGATTTTCAGTGGGGTTCATGTAAAGTTTAGGTTTCATCAGGTTTTTATTGGGGTTCATGTAAAGTTTAGGTTCTATCAGGTTTTTAGTGGGGTTCATGTAAAGTTTAAGTTCTATTATGTTTGTAGTGCGATTCATGTATAGTTTAGGTTCTATCAGGTTTTTAGTGGGGTTCATGTAAAGTTTAGAATCTATCAGGTTTTTAGTGGGGTTCATGTAAAGTTTAAGTTCTATTATGTTTGTAGTGCGATTCATGTATAGTTTAGGTTCTATCAGGTTTTTAGTGGGGTTCATGTAAAGTTTAGGTTCTATCAGGTTTTTAGTGGGTTTCATGTAAAGTTTAAGTTCTATCAGGTTTTTAGTGGGGTTAATGTAAGCTTTAGGTTCTATCAGGTTTTCAGTCGGATTCATGTATAGTTTAGGTTCTATCAGGTTTTAAGTGGGGTTCATGTAAAGTTTAAGTTCTATCAGGTTTTTAGTGGGGTTTATGTAAAGTTTAAGTTCTATCAGGTTTTTAGTGGGATTCATGTAAAGTTTAAGTTATATCAGGTTTTTAGTGAGGTTCATGTAAAGTTTAGGTTCTATCAGGTTTTTAGTGGGGTTCATGTAAAGTTTAGGTTTCATCAGGTTTTTAGTGGGGTTCATGTAAAGTTTAGGTTCTATCAGGTTTTTAGTGGGGTTCATGTAAAGTTTAAGTTCTATTATGTTTGTAGTGCGATTCATGTATAGTTTAGGTTCTATCAGGTTTTTAGTGGGGTTCATGTAAAGTTTAGGTTCTATCAGGTTTTTATTAGGGTTCATGTAAAGTTTAAATTCTACCAGGTTTTTAGTGGGGTTCATGTAAGGTTTAGATTCTATCAGGTTTTCAGTGGGGTTCATGTAAAGTTTAGGTTTCTATCAGATTTTTAGTGGGGTTCATGTAAAGTTTAAGTTCTATTATGTTTGTAGTGCGATTCATGTAAAGTTTAGGTTCTATCAGGTTTTTAGTGGGGTTCATGTAAAGTTTAGGTTCTATCAGGTTTTTAGTGGGGTTCATGCAAAGTTTAAGTTCTATCAGGTTTTTAGTGGGGTTAATGTAAGCTTTAGGTTCTATTAGGTTTTCAGTCGGATTCATGTATAGTTAAGGTTCTATCAGGTTTTAAGTGGGGTTCATGTAAAGTTTAAGTTCTATCAGGATTTCAGTGGGGTTAATGTAAAGTTTAAGGTCTATCAGGTTTTTAGTGGGATTCATGTAAGGTTTAGGTTCTATCAGGTTTTTAGTGAAGTTCAAGTAAAGTTTAGGTTTCATCAGGTTTTTAGTGGGGTTCATGTAAGGTTTAGGTTCTATCAGGTTTTTAGTGAAGTTCATATAAAGTTGAGGTTTCATCAGGTTTTTAGTGGGATTCATGTAAAGTTTAAGTTATATCAGGTTTTTAGTGAGGTTCATGTAAAGTTTAGGTTCTATCAGGTTTTTAGTGGGGTTCATGTAAAGTTTAGGTTTCATCAGGTTTTTAGTGGGGTTCATGTAAAGTTTAGTTTCTATCAGGTTTTTAGTGGGATTCATGTAAAGTTTAAGTTATATCAGGCTTTTAGTGAGGTTCATGTAAAGTTTAGGTTCTATCAGATTTTCAGTGGGGTTCATGTAAAGTTTAGGTTTCATCAGGTTTTTATTGGGGTTCATGTAAAGTTTAGGTTCTATCAGGTTTTTAGTGGGGTTCATGTAAAGTTTAAGTTCTATTATGTTTGTAGTGCGATTCATGTATAGTTTAGGTTCTATCAGGTTTTTAGTGGGGTTCATGTAAAGTTTAGAATCTATCAGGTTTTTAGTAGGGTTCATGTAAAGTTTAAGTTCTATTATGTTTGTAGTGCGATTCATGTATAGTTTAGGTTCTATCAGGTTTTTAGTGGGGTTCATGTAAAGTTTAGGTTCTATCAGGTTTTTAGTGGGTTTCATGTAAAGTTTAAGTTCTATCAGGTTTTTAGTGGGGTTAATGTAAGCTTTAGGTTCTATCAGGTTTTCAGTCGGATTCATGTATAGTTTAGGTTCTATCAGGTTTTAAGTGGGGTTCATGTAAAGTTTAAGTTCTACAAGGTTTTTAGTGGGGTTTATGTAAAGTTTAAGTTCTATCAGGTTTTTAGTGGGATTCATGTAAAGTTTAAGTTATATCAGGTTTTTAGTGAGGTTCATGTAAAGTTTAGGTTCTATCAGGTTTTTAGTGGGGTTCATGTAAAGTTTAGGTTTCATCAGGTTTTTAGTGGGGTTCATGTAAAGTTTAGGTTCTATCAGGTTTTTAGTGGGGTTCATGTAAAGTTTAAGTTCTATTATGTTTGTAGTGCGATTCATGTATAGTTTAGGTTCTATCAGGTTTTTAGTGGGGTTCATGTAAAGTTTAGGTTCTATCAGGTTTTTAGTAGGGTTCATGTAAAGTTTAAGTTCTACCAGGTTTTTAGTGGGGTTCATGTAAGGTTTAGATTCTATCAGGTTTTCAGTGGGGTTCATGTAAAGCTTAGGTTTCTATCAGATTTTTAGTGGGGTTCATGTAAAGTTTAAGTTCTATTATGTTTGTAGTGCGATTCATGTAAAGTTTAGGTTCTATCAGGTTTTTAGTGGGGTTCATGTAAAGTTTAGGTTCTATCAGGTTTTTAGTGGGGTTCATGCAAAGTTTAAGTTCTATCAGGTTTTTAGTGGGGTTAATGTAAGCTTTAGGTTCTATCAGGTTTTCAGTCGGATTCATGTATAGTTTAGGTTCTATCAGGTTTTAAGTGGGGTTCATGTAAAGTTTAAGTTCTATCAGGATTTCAGTGGGGTTAATGTAAAGTTTAAGGTCTATCAATTTTTTAGTGGGATTCATGTAAGGTTTAGGTTCTATCAGGTTTTTAGTGAAGTTCATGTAAAGTTTAGGTTTCATCAGGTTTTTAGTGGGGTTCATGTAAGGTTTAGGTTCTATCAGGTTTTTATTGAAGTTCATGTAAAGTTTAGGTTTCATCAGGTTTTTAGTGGGGTTCATGTAAAGTTTAGGTTCTATCAGGTTTTTAGTGGGATTCATGTAAAGTTTAAGTTATATCAGGTTTTTAGTGAGGTTCATGTAAGGTTTAGGTTCTATCAGGTTTTTAGTGGAGTTCATGTAAAGTTTAGGTTTCATCAGGTTTTTAGTGGGGTTCATGTAAAGTTTAGGTTCTATCAGGTTTTTAGTGGGATTCATGTAAAGTTTAAGTTATATCAGGTTTTTAGTGAGGTTCATGTAAAGTTTAGGTTCTATCAGGTTTTTAGTGGGGTTCATGTAAAGTTTAGGTTTCATCAGGTTTTTAGTGGGGTTCATGTAAAGTTTAGGTTCTATCAGGTTTTTAGTGGGGTTCATGTAAAGTTTAAGTTCTATTATGTTTGTAGTGCGATTCATGTATAGTTTAGGTTCTATCAGGTTTTTAGTGGGGTTCATGTAAAGTTTAAGTTCTATCAGGTTTTTAGTAGGGTTCATGTAAAGTTTAAGTTCTACCAGGTTTTTAGTGGGGTTCATGTAAGGTTTAGATTCTATCAAGTTTTCAGTGGGGTTCATGTAAAGTTTAGTTTCTATCAGATTTTTAGTGGGGTTCATGTAAAGTTTAAGTTCTATTATGTTTGTAGTGGGGTTCATGTAAAGTTTAAGTTCTATTATGTTTGTAGTGCGATTCATGTAAGGTTTAGGTTCTATCAGGTTTTTAGTGGGGTTCATGTAAAGTTTTGGTTCTATAAGGTTTTTAGTGGGGTTCATGTAAAGTTTAAGTTCTATCAGGTTTTTAGTGGGATTCATGTAAGCTTTAGGTTCTATCAGGTTTTCAGTGGGATTCATGTATAGTTTAGGTTCTATCAGGTTTTAAGTGGGGTTCATGTAAAGTTTAAGTTCTATCAGGATTTAAGTGGGGTTCATGTAAAGTTTAAGGTCTATCAGGTTTTTAGTGGGATTCATGTAAGGTTTAGGTTCTATCAGGTTTTAGTAGGGTTCATGTAAAGTTTAGGTTCTATCAATTTTTAGTGGGATTCATGTAAAGTTTAAGTTATACCAGGTTTTTAGTGGGGTTCATGTAAGGTTTAGGTTTTATCAGGTTTTTAGTGGGGTTCATGTAAAATTTAGGTTCTATCAGGTTTTTAGTGGGTTTCATGTAAAGTTTATGTTCTATTATGTTTGTAGTGCGATTCACGTATAGTTTAGGTTCTATCAGGTTTTTAGTGGGGTTCATGTAAAGTTTAGATTCTATCAGGTTTTTAGTGGGGTTCATGTAAAGTTTAGGTTCTATCAGGTTTTTAGTGGGATTCATGTAAAGTTTAAGTTATATCAGGTTTTTAGTGAGGTTCATGTAAGGTTTAGGTTCTATCAGGTTTTTAGTAGAGTTCATGTAAAGTTTAGGTTTCATCAGGTTTTTAGTGGGGTTCATGTAAAGTTTAGGTTCTATCAGGTTTTTAGTGGGATTCATGTAAAGTTTAAGTTATATCAGGTTTTTAGTGAGGTTCATGTAAAGTTTAGGTTCTATCAGGTTTTTAGTGGGGTTCATGTAAAGTTTAGGTTTCATCAGGTTTTTAGTGGGGTTCATGTAAAGTTTAGGTTCTATCAGGTTTTTAGTGGGGTTCATGTAAAGTTTAAGTTCTATTATGTTTGTAGTGCGATTCATGTATAGTTTAGGTTCTATCAGGTTTTTAGTGGGGTTCATGTAAAGTTTAAGTTCTATCAGGTTTTTAGTAGGGTTCATGTAAAGTTTAAGTTCTACCAGGTTTTTAGTGGGGTTCATGTAAGGTTTAGATTCTATCAGGTTTTCAGTGGGGTTCATGTAAAGTTTAGTTTCTATCAGATTTTTAGTGGGGTTCATGTAAAGTTTAAGTTCTATTATGTTTGTAGTGCGATTCATGTAAGGTTTAGGTTCTATCAGGTTTTTAGTGGGGTTCATGTAAAGTTTTGGTTCTATAAGGTTTTTAGTGGGGTTCATGTAAAGTTTAAGTTCTATCAGGTTTTTAGTGGGATTCATGTAAGCTTTAGGTTCTATCAGGTTTTCAGTGGGATTCATGTATAGTTTAGGTTCTATCAGGTTTTAAGTGGGGTTCATGTAAAGTTTAAGTTCTATCAGGATTTAAGTGGGGTTCATGTAAAGTTTAAGGTCTATCAGGTTTTTAGTGGGATTCATGTAAGGTTTAGGTTCTATCAGGTTTTAGTAGGGTTCATGTAAAGTTTAGGTTCTATCAATTTTTAGTGGGATTCATGTAAAGTTTAAGTTATACCAGGTTTTTAGTGGGGTTCATGTAAGGTTTAGGTTTTATCAGGTTTTTAGTGGGGTTCATGTAAAATTTAGGTTCTATCAGGTTTTTAGTGGGTTTCATGTAAAGTTTATGTTCTATTATGTTTGTAGTGCGATTCACGTATAGTTTAGGTTCTATCAGGTTTTTAGGGGGGTTCATGTAAAGTTTAGATTCTATCAGGTTTTTAGTGGGGTTCATGTAAAGTTTAAGTTCTACCAGGTCTTTAGTGGGGTTCATGTAAGGTTTAGGTTCTATCAGGTTTTAATTGGGGTTCATGTATAGTTTAGGTTCTATCAGGTTTTAAGTGGGGTTCATGTAAAGTTTAAGTTCTATCAGGATTTCAGTGGGGTTAATGTAAAGTTTAAGGTCTATCAGGTTTTTAGTGGGATTCATGTAAGGTTTAGGTTCTATCAGGTTTTTAGTGAAGTTCATGTAAAGTTTAGGTTTCATCAGGTTTTTAGTGGGGTTCATGTACAATTTAGGTTCTATCAGGTTTTTAGTGGGATTCATGTAAAGTTTAAGTTATATCAGGTTTTTAGTGAGGTTCATGAAAAGTTTAGGTTCTATCAGGTTTTTAGTGGGGTTCATGTAAAGTTTAGGTTCTATCAGGTTTTTAGTGGAGTTCATGTAAGGTTTAGGTTCTATCAGGTTTTAATTGGGGTTCATGTATAGTTTAGGTTCTATCAGGTTTTAAGTGGGGTTCATGTAAAGTTTAAGTTCTATCAGGATTTCAGTGGGGTTAATGTAAAGTTTAAGGTCTATCAGGTTTTTAGTGGGATTCATGTAAGGTTTAGGTTCTATCAGGTTTTTAGTGAAGTTCATGTAAAGTTTAGGTTTCATCAGGTTTTTAGTGGGGTTCATGTACAATTTAGGTTCTATCAGGTTTTTAGTGGGATTCATGTAAAGTTTAAGTTATATCAGGTTTTTAGTGAGGTTCATGAAAAGTTTAGGTTCTATCAGGTTTTTAGTGGGGTTCATGTAAAGTTTAGGTTCTATCAGGTTTTTAGTGGAGTTCATGTAAGGTTTAGGTTCTATCAGGCTTTTAGTGGGGTTCATGTAAAGTTTAGGTTCTATCAGGTTTTTAGTGGGGTTCATGTAAAGTTTAGTTTCTATCAGATTTTTAGTGGGGTTCATGTAAATTTTAAGTTCTATTATGTTTGTAGTGCGATTCATGTATAGTTTAGGTTCTATCAGCTTTTTAGTGGGGTTCATGTAAAGTTTAGGTTCTATCAGGTTTTTAGTGGGGTTCATGTAAAGTTTAAGTTCTATCAGGTTTTTAGTGGGGTTCATGTAAGCTTTAGGTTCTATCAGGTTTTCAGTCGGATTCATGTATAGTTTAGGTTCTATCAGGTTTTAAGTGGGGTTCATGTAAAGTTTAAGTTTTATCAGGATTTCAGTGGGGTTCATGTAAAGTTTAAGGTCTATCAGGTTTTTAGTGGGATTCATGTAAAGTTTAAGTTATATCAGGTTTTTAGTGAGGTTCATGTAAAGTTTAGGTTCTATCAGGTTTTTAGTGGGGTTCATGTAAAGTTTAGGTTTCATCAGGTTTTTAGTGGGGTTCATGTAAAGTTTAGGTTCTATCAGGTTTTTAGTGGGGTTCATGTAAAGTTTAAGTTCTACCAGGTTTTTAGTGGGGTTCATGTAAGGTTTAGATTCTATCAGGTTTTCAGTGGGGTTCATGTAAAACTTAGGTTTCTATCAGATTTTTAGTGGGGTTCATGTAAAGTTTAAGTTCTATTATGTTTGTAGTGCGATTCATGTAAAGTTTAGGTTCTATCAGGTTTTTAGTGGGGTTCATGTAAAGTTTAGGTTCTATCAGGTTTTTAGTGGGGTTCATGCAAAGTTTAAGTTCTATCAGGTTTTTAGTGGGGTTAATGTAAGCTTTAGGTTCTATCAGGTTTTCAGTCGGATTCATGTATAGTTTAGGTTCTATCAGGTTTTAAGTGGGGTTCATGTAAAGTTTAAGTTCTATCAGGATTTCAGTGGGGTTAATGTAAAGTTTAAGGTCTATCAATTTTTTAGTGGGATTCATGTAAGGTTTAGGTTTCATCAGGTTTTTAGTGGGGTTCATGTAAGGTTTAGGTTCTATCAGGTTTTTAGTGAAGTTCATGTAAAGTTTAGGTTTCATCAGGTTTTTAGTGGGGTTCATGTAAGGTTTAGGTTCTATCAGGTTTTTAGTGAAGTTCATGTAAAGTTTAGGTTTCATCAGGTTTTTAGTGGGGTTCATGTAAAGTTTAGGTTCTATCAGGTTTTTAGTGGGATTCATGTAAAGTTTAAGTTATATCAGGTTTTTAGTGAGGTTCATGTAAGGTTTAGGTTCTATCAGGTTTTTAGTGGGGTTCATGTAAAGTTTAGGTTTCATCAGGTTTTTAGTGGGGTTCATGTAAAGTTTAGGTTCTATCAGGTTTTTAGTGGGATTCATGTAAAGTTTAAGTTATATCAGGTTTTTAGTGAGGTTCATGTAAAGTTTAGGTTCTATCAGGTTTTTAGTGGGGTTCATGTAAAGTTTAGGTTTCATCAGGTTTTTAGTGGGGTTCATGTAAAGTTTAGGTTCTATCAGGTTTTTAGTGGGGTTCATGTAAAGTTTAAGTTCTATTATGTTTGTAGTGCGATTCATGTATAGTTTAGGTTCTATCAGGTTTTTAGTAGGGTTCATGTAAAGTTTAAGTTCTACCAGGTTTTTAGTGGGGTTCATGTAAGGTTTAGATTCTATCAGGTTTTCAGTGGGGTTCATGTAAAGCTTAGGTTTCTATCAGATTTTTAGTGGGGTTCATGTAAAGTTTAAGTTCTATTATGTTTGTAGTGCGATTCATGTAAAGTTTAGGTTCTATCAGGTTTTTAGTGGGGTTCATGTAAAGTTTAGGTTCTATCAGGTTTTTAGTGGGGTTCATGCAAAGTTTAAGTTCTATCAGGTTTTTAGTGGGGTTAATGTAAGCTTTAGGTTCTATCAGGTTTTCAGTCGGATTCATGTATAGTTTAGGTTCTATCAGGTTTTAAGTGGGGTTCATGTAAAGTTTAAGTTCTATCAGGATTTCAGTGGGGTTAATGTAAAGTTTAAGGTCTATCAATTTTTTAGTGGGATTCATGTAAGGTTTAGGTTCTATCAGGTTTTTAGTGAAGTTCATGTAAAGTTTAGGTTTCATCAGGTTTTTAGTGGGGTTCATGTAAGGTTTAGGTTCTATCAGGTTTTTATTGAAGTTCATGTAAAGTTTAGGTTTCATCAGGTTTTTAGTGGGGTTCATGTAAAGTTTAGGTTCTATCAGGTTTTTAGTGGGATTCATGTAAAGTTTAAGTTATATCAGGTTTTTAGTGAGGTTCATGTAAGGTTTAGGTTCTATCAGGTTTTTAGTGGAGTTCATGTAAAGTTTAGGTTTCATCAGGTTTTTAGTGGGGTTCATGTAAAGTTTAGGTTCTATCAGGTTTTTAGTGGGATTCATGTAAAGTTTAAGTTATATCAGGTTTTTAGTGAGGTTCATGTAAAGTTTAGGTTCTATCAGGTTTTTAGTGGGGTTCATGTAAAGTTTAGGTTTCATCAGGTTTTTAGTGGGGTTCATGTAAAGTTTAGGTTCTATCAGGTTTTTAGTGGGGTTCATGTAAAGTTTAAGTTCTATTATGTTTGTAGTGCGATTCATGTATAGTTTAGGTTCTATCAGGTTTTTAGTGGGGTTCATGTAAAGTTTAAGTTCTATCAGGTTTTTAGTAGGGTTCATGTAAAGTTTAAGTTCTACCAGGTTTTTAGTGGGGTTCATGTAAGGTTTAGATTCTATCAGGTTTTCAGTGGGGTTCATGTAAAGTTTAGTTTCTATCAGATTTTTAGTGGGGTTCATGTAAAGTTTAAGTTCTATTATGTTTGTAGTGCGATTCATGTAAGGTTTAGGTTCTATCAGGTTTTTAGTGGGGTTCATGTAAAGTTTTGGTTCTATAAGGTTTTTAGTGGGGTTCATGTAAAGTTTAAGTTCTATCAGGTTTTTAGTGGGATTCATGTAAGCTTTAGGTTCTATCAGGTTTTCAGTGGGATTCATGTATAGTTTAGGTTCTATCAGGTTTTAAGTGGGGTTCATGTAAAGTTTAAGTTCTATCAGGATTTAAGTGGGGTTCATGTAAAGTTTAAGGTCTATCAGGTTTTTAGTGGGATTCATGTAAGGTTTAGGTTCTATCAGGTTTTAGTAGGGTTCATGTAAAGTTTAGGTTCTATCAATTTTTAGTGGGATTCATGTAAAGTTTAAGTTATACCAGGTTTTTAGTGGGGTTCATGTAAGGTTTAGGTTTTATCAGGTTTTTAGTGGGGTTCATGTAAAATTTAGGTTCTATCAGGTTTTTAGTGGGTTTCATGTAAAGTTTATGTTCTATTATGTTTGTAGTGCGATTCACGTATAGTTTAGGTTCTATCAGGTTTTTAGTGGGGTTCATGTAAAGTTTAGATTCTATCAGGTTTTTAGTGGGGTTCATGTAAAGTTTAGGTTCTATCAGGTTTTTAGTGGGATTCATGTAAAGTTTAAGTTATATCAGGTTTTTAGTGAGGTTCATGTAAGGTTTAGGTTCTATCAGGTTTTTAGTGGAGTTCATGTAAAGTTTAGGTTTCATCAGGTTTTTAGTGGGGTTCATGTAAAGTTTAGGTTCTATCAGGTTTTTAGTGGGATTCATGTAAAGTTTAAGTTATATCAGGTTTTTAGTGAGGTTCATGTAAAGTTTAGGTTCTATCAGGTTTTTAGTGGGGTTCATGTAAAGTTTAGGTTTCATCAGGTTTTTAGTGGGGTTCATGTAAAGTTTAGGTTCTATCAGGTTTTTAGTGGGGTTCATGTAAAGTTTAAGTTCTATTATGTTTCTAGTGCGATTCATGTATAGTTTAGGTTCTATCAGGTTTTTAGTGGGGTTCATGTAAAGTTTAAGTTCTATCAGGTTTTTAGTAGGGTTCATGTAAAGTTTAAGTTCTACCAGGTTTTTAGTGGGGTTCATGTAAGGTTTAGATTCTATCAGGTTTTCAGTGGGGTTCATGTAAAGTTTAGTTTCTATCAGATTTTTAGTGGGGTTCATGTAAAGTTTAAGTTCTATTATGTTTGTAGTGCGATTCATGTAAGGTTTAGGTTCTATCAGGTTTTTAGTGGGGTTCATGTAAAGTTTTGGTTCTATAAGGTTTTTAGTGGGGTTCATGTAAAGTTTAAGTTCTATCAGGTTTTTAGTGGGATTCATGTAAGCTTTAGGTTCTATCAGGTTTTCAGTGGGATTCATGTATAGTTTAGGTTCTATCAGGTTTTAAGTGGGGTTCATGTAAAGTTTAAGTTCTATCAGGATTTAAGTGGGGTTCATGTAAAGTTTAAGGTCTATCAGGTTTTTAGTGGGATTCATGTAAGGTTTAGGTTCTATCAGGTTTTAGTAGGGTTCATGTAAAGTTTAGGTTCTATCAATTTTTAGTGGGATTCATGTAAAGTTTAAGTTATACCAGGTTTTTAGTGGGGTTCATGTAAGGTTTAGGTTTTATCAGGTTTTTAGTGGGGTTCATGTAAAATTTAGGTTCTATCAGGTTTTTAGTGGGTTTCATGTAAAGTTTATGTTCTATTATGTTTGTAGTGCGATTCACGTATAGTTTAGGTTCTATCAGGTTTTTAGTGGGGTTCATGTAAAGTTTAGATTCTATCAGGTTTTTAGTGGGGTTCATGTAAAGTTTAAGTTCTACCAGGTCTTTAGTGGGGTTCATGTAAGGTTTAGGTTCTATCAGGTTTTAATTGGGGTTCATGTATAGTTTAGGTTCTATCAGGTTTTAAGTGGGGTTCATGTAAAGTTTAAGTTCTATCAGGATTTCAGTGGGGTTAATGTAAAGTTTAAGGTCTATCAGGTTTTTAGTGGGATTCATGTAAGGTTTAGGTTCTATCAGGTTTTTAGTGAAGTTCATGTAAAGTTTAGGTTTCATCAGGTTTTTAGTGGGGTTCATGTACAATTTAGGTTCTATCAGGTTTTTAGTGGGATTCATGTAAAGTTTAAGTTATATCAGGTTTTTAGTGGGATTCATGTAAAGTTTAAGTTATATCAGGTTTTTAGTGAGGTTCATGAAAAGTTTAGGTTCTATCAGGTTTTTAGTGGGGTTCATGTAAAGTTTAGGTTCTATCAGGTTTTTAGTGGAGTTCATGTAAGGTTTAGGTTCTATCAGGCTTTTAGTGGGGTTCATGTAAAGTTTAGGTTCTATCAGGTTTTTAGTGGGGTTCATGTAAAGTTTAGTTTCTATCAGATTTTTAGTGGGGTTCATGTAAATTTTAAGTTCTATTATGTTTGTAGTGCGATTCATGTATAGTTTAGGTTCTATCAGCTTTTTAGTGGGGTTCATGTAAAGTTTAGGTTCTATCAGGTTTTTAGTGGGGTTCATGTAAAGTTTAAGTTCTATCAGGTTTTTAGTGGGGTTCATGTAAGCTTTAGGTTCTATCAGGTTTTCAGTCGGATTCATGTATAGTTTAGGTTCTATCAGGTTTTAAGTGGGGTTCATGTAAAGTTTAAGTTTTATCAGGATTTCAGTGGGGTTCATGTAAAGTTTAAGGTCTATCAGGTTTTTAGTGGGATTCATGTAAAGTTTAAGTTATATCAGGTTTTTAGTGAGGTTCATGTAAAGTTTAGGTTCTATCAGGTTTTTAGTGGGGTTCATGTAAAGTTTAGGTTTCATCAGGTTTTTAGTGGGGTTCATGTAAAGTTTAGGTTCTATCAGGTTTTTAGTGGGGTTCATGTAAAGTTTAAGTTCTATTATGTTTGTAGTGCGATTCATGTATAGTTTAGGATCTATCAGGTTTTTAGTGGGGTTCATGTAAAGTTTAGGTTCTATCAGGTTTTTAGTAGGGTTCATGAAAAGTTTAAGTTCTACCAGGTTTTTAGTGGGGTTCATGTAAGGTTTAGATTCTATCAGGTTTTCAGTGGGGTTCATGTAAAGCTTAGGTTTCTATCAGATTTTTAGTGGGGTTCATGTAAAGTTTAAGTTCTATTATGTTTGTAGTGCGATTCATGTAAAGTTTAGGTTCTATCAGGTTTTTAGTGGGGTTCATGTAAAGTTTAGGTTCTATCAGGTTTTTAGTGGGGTTCATGCAAAGTTTAAGTTCTATCAGGTTTTTAGTGGGGTTAATGTAAGCTTTAGGTTCTATCAGGTTTTCAGTCGGATTCATGTATAGTTTAGGTTCTATCAGGTTTTAAGTGGGGTTCATGTAAAGTTTAAGTTCTATCAGGATTTCAGTGGGGTTAATGTAAAGTTTAAGGTCTATCAATTTTTTAGTGGGATTCATGTAAGGTTTAGGTTTCATCAGGTTTTTAGTGGGGTTCATGTAAGGTTTAGGTTCTATCAGGTTTTTAGTGAAGTTCATGTAAAGTTTAGGTTTCATCAGGTTTTTAGTGGGGTTCATGTAAGGTTTAGGTTCTATCAGGTTTTTAGTGAAGTTCATGTAAAGTTTAGGTTTCATCAGGTTTTTAGTGGGGTTCATGTAAAGTTTAGGTTCTATCAGGTTTTTAGTGGGATTCATGTAAAGTTTAAGTTATATCAGGTTTTTAGTGAGGTTCATGTAAGGTTTAGGTTCTATCAGGTTTTTAGTGGGGTTCATGTAAAGTTTAGGTTTCATCAGGTTTTTAGTGGGGTTCATGTAAAGTTTAGGTTCTATCAGGTTTTTAGTGGGATTCATGTAAAGTTTAAGTTATATCAGGTTTTTAGTGAGGTTCATGTAAAGTTTAGGTTCTATCAGGTTTTTAGTGGGGTTCATGTAAAGTTAGGTTTCATCAGGTTTTTAGTGGGGTTCATGTAAAGTTTAGGTTCTATCAGGTTTTTAGTGGGGTTCATGTAAAGTTTAAGTTCTATTATGTTTGTAGTGCGATTCATGTATAGTTTAGGTTCTATCAGGTTTTTAGTGGGGTTCATGTAAAGTTTAAGTTCTATCAGGTTTTTAGTAGGGTTCATGTAAAGTTTAAGCTCTACCAGGTTTTTAGTGGGGTTCATGTAAGGTTTAGATTCTATCAGGTTTTCAGTGGGGTTCATGTAAATTTAGTTTCTATCAGATTTTTAGTGGGGTTCATGTAAAGTTTAAGTTCTATTATGTTTGTAGTGCGATTCATGTAAGGTTTAGGTTCTATCAGGTTTTTAGTGGGGTTCATGTAAAGTTTTGGTTCTATAAGGTTTTTAGTGGGGTTCATGTAAAGTTTAAGTTCTATCAGGTTTTTAGTGGGATTCATGTAAGCTTTAGGTTCTATCAGGTTTTCAGTGGGATTTATGTATAGTTTAGGTTCTATCAGGTTTTTAGTGGGGTTCATGTAAGGTTTAGGTTCTATCAGGTTTTTAGTGAAGTTCATGTAAAGTTTAGGTTTCATCAGGTTTTTAGTGGGGTTCATGTAAGGTTTAGGTTCTATCAGGTTTTTAGTGAAGTTCATGTAAAGTTTAAGTTATATCAGGTTTTTAGTGAGGTTCATGTAAGGTTTAGGTTCTATCAGGTTTTTAGTGGGGTTCATGTAAAGTTTAGGTTTCATCAGGTTTTTAGTGGGGTTCATGTAAAGTTTAGGTTCTATCAGTTTTTAGTGGGATTCATGTAAAGTTTAAGTTATATCAGGTTTTTAGTGAGGTTCATGTAAAGTTTAGGTTCTATCAGGTTTTTAGTGGGGTTCATGTAAAGTTTAGGTTTCATCAGGTTTTTAGTGGGGTTCATGTAAAGTTTAGGTTCTATCAGGTTTTTAGTGGGGTTCATGTAAAGTTTAAGTTCTATTATGTTTGTTGTGCGATTCATGTATAGTTTAGGTTCTATCAGGTTTTTAGTGGGGTTCATGTAAAGTTTAAGTTCTATCAGGTTTTTAGTAGGGTTCATGTAAAGTTTAAGTTCTACCAGGTTTTTAGTGGGGTTCATGTAAGGTTTAGATTCTTTCAGGTTTTCAGTGGGGTTAATGTAAAGTTTAGTTTCTATCAGATTTTTAGTGGGGTTCATGTAAAGTTTAAGTTCTATTATGTTTGTAGTGCGATTCATGTAAGGTTTAGGTTCTATCAGGTTTTTAGTGGGGTTCATGTAAAGTTTTGGTTCTATAAGGTTTTTAGTGGGGTTCATGTAAAGTTTAAGTTCTATCAGGTTTCTAGTGGGATTCATGTAAGCTTTAGGTTCTATCAGGTTTTCAGTGGGATTCATGTATAGTTTAGGTTCTATCAGGTTTTAAGTGGGGTTCATGTAAAGTTTAAGTTCTATCAGGATGTAAGTGGGGTTCATGTAAAGTTTAAGGTCTATCAGGTTTTTAGTGGGATTCATGTAAGGTTTAGGTTCTATCAGGTTTTTAGTAGGGTTCATGTAAAGTTTAGGTTCTATCAATTTTTAGTGGGATTCATGTAAAGTTTAAGTTATACCAGGTTTTTAGTGGGGTTCATGTAAGGTTTAGGTTTTATCAGGTTTTTAGTGGGGTTCATGTAAAGTTTAGGTTCTACCAGGTTTTTAGTGGGTTTCATGTAAAGTTTATGTTCTATTATGTTTGTAGTGCGATTCATGTATAGTTTAGGTTCTATCAGGTTTTTAGTGGGATTCATGTAAAGTTTAGATTCTATCAGGTTTTTAGTAGGGTTCATGTAAAGTTTAAGTTCTATCAGGTTTTTAGTGGGATTCATGTAAGCTTTAGGTTCTATCAGGTTTTCAGTGGGATTCATGTATAGTTTAGGTTCTATCAGGTTTTAAGTGGGGTTCATGTAAAGTTTAAGTTCTATCAGGATTTAAGTGGGGTTCATGTAAAGTTTAAGGTCTATCAGGTTTTTAGTGGGATTCATGTAAAGTTTAGGTTCTATCAGGTTTTTAGTAGGGTTCATGTAAAGTTTAGGTTCTATCAATTTTTAGTGGGATTCATGTAAAGTTTAAGTTATACCAGGTTTTTAGTGGGGTTCATGTAAGGTTTAGGTTTTATCAGGTTTTTAGTGGGGTTCATGTAAAGTTTAGATTCTATCAGGTTTTTAGTAGGGTTCATGTAAAGTTTAAGTTCTACCAGGTCTTTAGTGGGGTTCATGTAAGGTTTAGGTTCTATCAGGTTTTCATTGGGGTTCATTTATAGTTTAGGTTCTATCAGGTTTTAAGTGGGGTTCATGTAAAGTTTAAGTTCTATCAGGATTTCAGTGGGGTTAATGTAAAGTTTAAGGTCTATCAGGTTTTTAGTGGGATTCATGTAAGGTTTAGGTTCTATCAGGTTTTTAGTGAAGTTCATGTAAAGTTTAGGTTTCATCAGGTTTTTAGTGGGGTTCATGTACAATTTAGGTTCTATCAGGTTTTTAGTGGGATTCATGTAAAGTTTAAGTTATATCAGGGTTTTAGTGGGGTTCATGTAAAGTTTAGCTTCTATCAGGTTTTTAGTGGGATTCATGTAAAGTTTAAGTTATATCAGGTTTTTAGTGAGGTTCATGTAAAGTTTAGGTTCTATCAGGTTTTTAGTGGGGTTCATGTAAAGTTTAAATTTTATCAGGATTTCAGTGGGGTTCATGTAAAGTTTAAGGTCTATCAGGTTTTTAGTGGGATTCATGTAAAGTTTAAGTTATATCAGGTTTTTAGTGAGGTTCATGTAAAGTTTAGGTTCTATCAGGTTTTTAGTGGGGTTCATGTAAATTTAGGTTTCATCAGGTTTTTAGTGGGGTTCATGTAAAGTTTAGGTTCTATCAGGTTTTTAGTGGGGTTCATGTAAAGTTTAAGTTCTATTATGTTTGTAGTGCGATTCATGTATAGTTTAGGTTCTATCAGGTTTTTAGTGGGGTTCATGTAAAGTTTAGGTTCTATCAGGTTTTTAGTAGGGTTCATTTAAAGTTTAAGTTCTACCAGGTTTTTAGTGGGGTTCATGTAAGGTTTAGATTCTATCAGGTTTTCAGTGGGGTTCATGTAAAGCTTAGGTTTCTATCAGATTTTTAGTGGGGTTCATGTAAAGTTTAAGTTCTATTATGTTTGTAGTGCGATTCATGTAAAGTTTAGGTTCTATCAGGTTTTTAGTGAGGTTCATGTAAAGTTTAGGTTCTATCAGGTTTTTAGTGGGGTTCATGTAAAGTTTAGGTTTCATCAGGTTTTTAGTGGGGTTCATGTAAAGTTTAGGTTCTATCAGGTTTTTAGTGGGGTTCATGTAAAGTTTAAGTTCTATTATGTTTGTTGTGCGATTCATGTATAGTTTAGGTTCTATCAGGTTTTTAGTGGGGTTCATGTAAAGTTTAAGTTCTATCAGGTTTTTAGTAGGGTTCATGTAAAGTTTAAGTTCTACCAGGTTTTTAGTGGGGTTCATGTAAGGTTTAGATTCTTTCAGGTTTTCAGTGGGGTTAATGTAAAGTTTAGTTTCTATCAGATTTTTAGTGGGGTTCATGTAAAGTTTAAGTTCTATTATGTTTGTAGTGCGATTCATGTAAGGTTTAGGTTCTATCAGGTTTTTAGTGGGGTTCATGTAAAGTTTTGGTTCTATAAGGTTTTTAGTGGGGTTCATGTAAAGTTTAAGTTCTATCAGGTTTCTAGTGGGATTCATGTAAGCTTTAGGTTCTATCAGGTTTTCAGTGGGATTCATGTATAGTTTAGGTTCTATCAGGTTTTAAGTGGGGTTCATGTAAAGTTTAAGTTCTATCAGGATGTAAGTGGGGTTCATGTAAAGTTTAAGGTCTATCAGGTTTTTAGTGGGATTCATGTAAGGTTTAGGTTCTATCAGGTTTTTAGTAGGGTTCATGTAAAGTTTAGGTTCTATCAATTTTTAGTGGGATTCATGTAAAGTTTAAGTTATACCAGGTTTTTAGTGGGGTTCATGTAAGGTTTAGGTTTTATCAGGTTTTTAGTGGGGTTCATGTAAAGTTTAGGTTCTACCAGGTTTTTAGTGGGTTTCATGTAAAGTTTATGTTCTATTATGTTTGTAGTGCGATTCATGTATAGTTTAGGTTCTATCAGGTTTTTAGTGGGATTCATGTAAAGTTTAGATTCTATCAGGTTTTTAGTAGGGTTCATGTAAAGTTTAAGTTCTATCAGGTTTTTAGTGGGATTCATGTAAGCTTTAGGTTCTATCAGGTTTTCAGTGGGATTCATGTATAGTTTAGGTTCTATCAGGTTTTAAGTGGGGTTCATGTAAAGTTTAAGTTCTATCAGGATTTAAGTGGGGTTCATGCAAAGTTTAAGGTCTATCAGGTTTTTAGTGGGATTCATGTAAAGTTTAGGTTCTATCAGGTTTTTAGTAGGGTTCATGTAAAGTTTAGGTTCTATCAATTTTTAGTGGGATTCATGTAAAGTTTAAGTTATACCAGGTTTTTAGTGGGGTTCATGTAAGGTTTAGGTTTTATCAGGTTTTTAGTGGGGTTCATGTAAAGTTTAGATTCTATCAGGTTTTTAGTAGGGTTCATGTAAAGTTTAAGTTCTACCAGGTCTTTAGTGGGGTTCATGTAAGGTTTAGGTTCTATCAGGTTTTCATTGGGGTTCATTTATAGTTTAAGTTCTATCAGGTTTTAAGTGGGGTTCATGTAAAGTTTAAGTTCTATCAGGATTTCAGTGGGGTTAATGTAAAGTTTAAGGTCTATCAGGTTTTTAGTGGGATTCATGTAAGGTTTAGGTTCTATCAGGTTTTTAGTGAAGTTCATGTAAAGTTTAGGTTTCATCAGGTTTTTAGTGGGGTTCATGTACAATTTAGGTTCTATCAGGTTTTTAGTGGGATTCATGTAAAGTTTAAGTTATATCAGGGTTTTAGTGGGGTTCATGTAAAGTTTAGCTTCTATCAGGTTTTTAGTGGGATTCATGTAAAGTTTAAGTTATATCAGGTTTTTAGTGAGGTTCATGTAAAGTTTAGGTTCTATCAGGTTTTTAGTGGGGTTCATGTAAAGTTTAAATTTTATCAGGATTTCAGTGGGGTTCATGTAAAGTTTAAGGTCTATCAGGTTTTTAGTGGGATTCATGTAAAGTTTAAGTTATATCAGGTTTTTAGTGAGGTTCATGTAAAGTTTAGGTTCTATCAGGTTTTTAGTGGGGTTCATGTAAATTTAGGTTTCATCAGGTTTTTAGTGGGGTTCATGTAAAGTTTAGGTTCTATCAGGTTTTTAGTGGGGTTCATGTAAAGTTTAAGTTCTATTATGTTTGTAGTGCGATTCATGTATAGTTTAGGTTCTATCAGGTTTTTAGTGGGGTTCATGTAAAGTTTAGGTTCTATCAGGTTTTTAGTAGGGTTCATTTAAAGTTTAAGTTCTACCAGGTTTTTAGTGGGGTTCATGTAAGGTTTAGATTCTATCAGGTTTTCAGTGGGGTTCATGTAAAGCTTAGGTTTCTATCAGATTTTTAGTGGGGTTCATGTAAAGTTTAAGTTCTATTATGTTTGTAGTGCGATTCATGTAATGTTTAGGTTCTATCAGGTTTTTAGTGGGGTTCATGTAAAGTTTAGGTTCTATCAGGTTTTTAGTGGGGTTCATGCAAAGTTTAAGTTCTATCAGGTTTTTAGTGGGGTTAATGTAAGCTTTAGGTTCTATCAGGTTTTCAGTCGGATTCATGTATAGTTTAGGTTCTATCAGGTTTTAAGTGGGGTTCATGTAAAGTTTAAGTTCTATCAGGATTTCAGTGGGGTTAATGTAAAGTTTAAGGTCTATCAATTTTTTAGTGGGATTCATGTAAGGTTTAGGTTTCATCAGGTTTTTAGTGGGGTTCATGTAAGGTTTAGGTTCTATCAGGTTTTTAGTGAAGTTCATGTAAAGTTTAGGTTTCATCAGGTTTTTAGTGGGGTTCATGTAAGGTTTAGGTTCTATCAGGTTTTTAGTGAAGTTCATGTAAAGTTTAAGTTATATCAGGTTTTTAGTGAGGTTCATGTAAGGTTTAGGTTCTATCAGGTTTTTAGTGGGGTTCATGTAAAGTTTAGGTTTCATCAGGTTTTTAGTGGGGTTCATGTAAAGTTTAGGTTCTATCAGTTTTTAGTGGGATTCATGTAAAGTTTAAGTTATATCAGGTTTTTAGTGAGGTTCATGTAAAGTTTAGGTTCTATCAGGTTTTTAGTGGGGTTCATGTAAAGTTTAGGTTTCATCAGGTTTTTAGTGGGGTTCATGTAAAGTTTAGGTTCTATCAGGTTTTTAGTGGGGTTCATGTAAAGTTTAAGTTCTATTATGTTTGTTGTGCGATTCATGTATAGTTTAGGTTCTATCAGGTTTTTAGTGGAGTTCATGTAAAGTTTAAGTTCTATCAGGTTTTTAGTAGGGTTCATGTAAAGTTTAAGTTCTACCAGGTTTTTAGTGGGGTTCATGTAAGGTTTAGATTCTTTCAGGTTTTCAGTGGGGTTAATGTAAAGTTTAGTTTCTATCAGATTTTTAGTGGGGTTCATGTAAAGTTTAAGTTCTATTATGTTTGTAGTGCGATTCATGTAAGGTTTAGGTTCTATCAGGTTTTTAGTGGGGTTCATGTAAAGTTTTGGTTCTATAAGGTTTTTAGTGGGGTTCATGTAAAGTTTAAGTTCTATCAGGTTTCTAGTGGGATTCATGTAAGCTTTAGGTTCTATCAGGTTTTCAGTGGGATTCATGTATAGTTTAGGTTCTATCAGGTTTTAAGTGGGGTTCATGTAAAGTTTAAGTTCTATCAGGATGTAAGTGGGGTTCATGTAAAGTTTAAGGTCTATCAGGTTTTTAGTGGGATTCATGTAAGGTTTAGGTTCTATCAGGTTTTTAGTAGGGTTCATGTAAAGTTTAGGTTCTATCAATTTTTAGTGGGATTCATGTAAAGTTTAAGTTATACCAGGTTTTTAGTGGGGTTCATGTAAGGTTTAGGTTTTATCAGGTTTTTAGTGGGGTTCATGTAAAGTTTAGGTTCTACCAGGTTTTTAGTGGGTTTCATGTAAAGTTTATGTTCTATTATGTTTGTAGTGCGATTCATGTATAGTTTAGGTTCTATCAGGTTTTTAGTGGGATTCATGTAAAGTTTAGATTCTATCAGGTTTTTAGTAGGGTTCATGTAAAGTTTAAGTTCTATCAGGTTTTTAGTGGGATTCATGTAAGCTTTAGGTTCTATCAGGTTTTCAGTGGGATTCATGTATAGTTTAGGTTCTATCAGGTTTTAAGTGGGGTTCATGTAAAGTTTAAGTTCTATCAGGATTTAAGTGGGGTTCATGTAAAGTTTAAGGTCTATCAGGTTTTTAGTGGGATTCATGTAAAGTTTAGGTTCTATCAGGTTTTAAGTAGGGTTCATGTAAAGTTTAGGTTCTATCAATTTTTAGTGGGATTCATGTAAAGTTTAAGTTATACCAGGTTTTTAGTGGGGTTCATGTAAGGTTTAGGTTTTATCAGGTTTTTAGTGGGGTTCATGTAAAGTTTAGATTCTATCAGGTTTTTAGTAGGGTTCATGTAAAGTTTAAGTTCTACCAGGTCTTTAGTGGGGTTCATGTAAGGTTTAGGTTCTATCAGGTTTTCATTGGGGTTCATTTATAGTTTAGGTTCTATCAGGTTTTAAGTGGGGTTCATGTAAAGTTTAAGTTCTATCAGGATTTCAGTGGGGTTAATGTAAAGTTTAAGGTCTATCAGGTTTTTAGTGGGATTCATGTAAGGTTTAGGTTCTATCAGGTTTTTAGTGAAGTTCATGTAAAGTTTAGGTTTCATCAGGTTTTTAGTGGGGTTCATGTACAATTTAGGTTCTATCAGGTTTTTAGTGGGATTCATGTAAAGTTTAAGTTATATCAGGGTTTTAGTGGGGTTCATGTAAAGTTTAGCTTCTATCAGGTTTTTAGTGGGATTCATGTAAAGTTTAAGTTATATCAGGTTTTTAGTGAGGTTCATGTAAAGTTTAGGTTCTATCAGGTTTTTAGTGGGGTTCATGTAAAGTTTAGGTTTCATCAGGTTTTTAGTGGGGTTCATGTAAAGTTTAGGTTCTATCAGGTTTTTAGTGGGGTTCATGTAAAGTTTAAGTTCTATTATGTTTGTTGTGCGATTCATGTATAGTTTAGGTTCTATCAGGTTTTTAGTGGGGTTCATGTAAAGTTTAAGTTCTATCAGGTTTTTAGTAGGGTTCATGTAAAGTTTACGTTCTACCAGGTTTTTAGTGGGGTTCATGTAAGGTTTAGATTCTTTCAGGTTTTCAGTGGGGTTAATGTAAAGTTTAGTTTCTATCAGATTTTTAGTGGGGTTCATGTAAAGTTTAAGTTCTATTATGTTTGTAGAGCGATTCATGTAAGGTTTAGGTTCTATCAGGTTTTTAGTGGGGTTCATGTAAAGTTTTGGTTCTATAAGGTTTTTAGTGGGGTTCATGTAAAGTTTAAGTTCTATCAGGTTTCTAGTGGGATTCATGTAAGCTTTAGGTTCTATCAGGTTTTCAGTGGGATTCATGTATAGTTTAGGTTCTATCAGGTTTTAAGTGGGGTTCATGTAAAGTTTAAGTTCTATCAGGATGTAAGTGGGGTTCATGTAAAGTTTAAGGTCTATCAGGTTTTTAGTTGGATTCCTGTAAGGTTTAGGTACTATCAGGTTTTTAGTAGGGTTCATGTAAAGTTTAGGTTCTATCAATTTTTAGTGGGATTCATGTAAAGTTTAAGTTATACCAGGTTTTTAGTGGGGTTCATGTAAGGTTTAGGTTTTATCAGGTTTTTAGTGGGGTTCATGTAAAGTTTAGGTTCTACCAGGTTTTTAGTGGGTTTCATGTAAAGTTTATGTTCTATTATGTTTGTAGTGCGATTCATGTATAGTTTAGGTTCTATCAGGTTTTTAGTGGGATTCATGTAAAGTTTAGATTCTATCAGGTTTTTAGTAGGGTTCATGTAAAGTTTAAGTTCTATCAGGTTTTTAGTGGGATTCATGTAAAGTTTAAGGTCTATCAGGTTTTTAGTGGGATTCATGTAAAGTTTAGGTTCTATCAGGTTTTTAGTAGGGTTCATGTAAAGTTTAGGTTCTATCAATTTTTAGTGGGATTCATGTAAAGTTTAAGTTATACCAGGTTTTTAGTGGGGTTCATGTAAGGTTTAGGTTTTATCAGGTTTTTAGTGGGGTTCATGTAAAGTTTAGATTCTATCAGGTTTTTAGTAGGGTTCATGTAAAGTTTAAGTTCTACCAGGTCTTTAGTGGGGTTCATGTAAGGTTTAGGTTCTATCAGGTTTTCATTGGGGTTCATTTATAGTTTAGGTTCTATCAGGTTTTAAGTGGGGTTCATGTAAAGTTTAAGTTCTATCAGGATTTCAGTGGGGTTAATGTAAAGTTTAAGGTCTATCAGGTTTTTAGTGGGATTCATGTAAGGTTTAGGTTCTATCAGGTTTTTAGTGAAGTTCATGTAAAGTTTAGGTTTCATCAGGTTTTTAGTGGGGTTCATGTACAATTTAGGTTCTATCAGGTTTTTAGTGGGATTCATGTAAAGTTTAAGTTATATCAGGGTTTTAGTGGGGTTCATGTAAAGTTTAGCTTCTATCAGGTTTTTAGTGGGATTCATGTAAAGTTTAAGTTATATCAGGTTTTTAGTGAGGTTCATGTAAAGTTTAGGTTCTATCAGGTTTTCAGTGGGATTCATGTATAGTTTAGGTTCTATCAGGTTTTAAGTGGGGTTCATGTAAAGTTTAAGTTCTATCAGGATTTAAGTGGGGTTCATGTAAAGTTTAAGGTCTATCAGGTTTTTAGTGGGATTCATGTAAAGTTTAGGTTCTATCAGGTTTTTAGTAGGGTTCATGTAAAGTTTAGGTTCTATCAATTTTTAGTGGGATTCATGTAAAGTTTAAGTTATACCAGGTTTTTAGTGGGGTTCATGTAAGGTTTAGGTTTTATCAGGTTTTTAGTGGGGTTCATGTAAAGTTTAGATTCTATCAGGTTTTTAGTAGGGTTCATGTAAAGTTTAAGTTCTACCAGGTCTTTAGTGGGGTTCATGTAAGGTTTAGGTTCTATCAGGTTTTCATTGGGGTTCATTTATAGTTTAGGTTCTATCAGGTTTTAAGTGGGGTTCATGTAAAGTTTAAGTTCTATCAGGATTTCAGTGGGGTTAATGTAAAGTTTAAGGTCTATCAGGTTTTTAGTGGGATTCATGTAAGGTTTAGGTTCTATCAGGTTTTTAGTGAAGTTCATGTAAAGTTTAGGTTTCATCAGGTTTTTAGTGGGGTTCATGTACAATTTAGGTTCTATCAGGTTTTTAGTGGGATTCATGTAAAGTTTAAGTTATATCAGGGTTTTAGTGGGGTTCATGTAAAGTTTAGCTTCTATCAGGTTTTTAGTGGGATTCATGTAAAGTTTAAGTTATATCAGGTTTTTAGTGAGGTTCATGTAAAGTTTAGGTTCTATCAGGTTTTTAGTGGGGTTCATGTAAAGTTTAAATTTTATCAGGATTTCAGTGGGGTTCATGTAAAGTTTAAGGTCTATCAGGTTTTTAGTGGGATTCATGTAAAGTTTAAGTTATATCAGGTTTTTAGTGAGGTTCATGTAAAGTTTAGGTTCTATCAGGTTTTTAGTGGGGTTCATGTAAATTTAGGTTTCATCAGGTTTTTAGTGGGGTTCATGTAAAGTTTAGGTTCTATCAGGTTTTTAGTGGGGTTCATGTAAAGTTTAAGTTCTATTATGTTTGTAGTGCGATTCATGTATAGTTTAGGTTCTATCAGGTTTTTAGTGGGGTTCATGTAAAGTTTAGGTTCTATCAGGTTTTTAGTAGGGTTCATTTAAAGTTTAAGTTCTACCAGGTTTTTAGTGGGGTTCATGTAAGGTTTAGATTCTATCAGGTTTTCAGTGGGGTTCATGTAAAGCTTAGGTTTCTATCAGATTTTTAGTGGGGTTCATGTAAAGTTTAAGTTCTATTATGTTTGTAGTGCGATTCATGTAAAGTTTAGGTTCTATCAGGTTTTTAGTGGGGTTCATGTAAAGTTTAGGTTCTATCAGGTTTTTAGTGGGGTTCATGCAAAGTTTAAGTTCTATCAGGTTTTTAGTGGGGTTAATGTAAGCTTTAGGTTCTATCAGGTTTTCAGTCGGATTCATGTATAGTTTAAGTTCTATCAGGTTTTAAGTGGGGTTCATGTAAAGTTTAAGTTCTATCAGGATTTCAGTGGGGTTAATGTAAAGTTTAAGGTCTATCAATTTTTTAGTGGGATTCATGTAAGGTTTAGGTTTCATCAGGTTTTTAGTGGGGTTCATGTAAGGTTTAGGTTCTATCAGGTTTTTAGTGAAGTTCATGTAAAGTTTAGGTTTCATCAGGTTTTTAGTGGGGTTCATGTAAGGTTTAGGTTCTATCAGGTTTTTAGTGAAGTTCATGTAAAGTTTAAGTTATATCAGGTTTTTAGTGAGGTTCATGTAAGGTTTAGGTTCTATCAGGTTTTTAGTGGGGTTCATGTAAAGTTTAGGTTTCATCAGGTTTTTAGTGGGGTTCATGTAAAGTTTAGGTTCTATCAGTTTTTAGTGGGATTCATGTAAAGTTTAAGTTATATCAGGTTTTTAGTGAGGTTCATGTAAAGTTTAGGTTCTATCAGGTTTTTAGTGGGGTTCATGTAAAGTTTAGGTTTCATCAGGTTTTTAGTGGGGTTCATGTAAAGTTTAGGTTCTATCAGGTTTTTAGTGGGGTTCATGTAAAGTTTAAGTTCTATTATGTTTGTTGTGCGATTCATGTATAGTTTAGGTTCTATCAGGTTTTTAGTGGGGTTCATGTAAAGTTTAAGTTCTACCAGGTTTTTAGTGGGGTTCATGTAAGGTTTAGATTCTTTCAGGTTTTCAGTGGGGTTAATGTAAAGTTTAGTTTCTATCAGATTTTTAGTGGGGTTCATGTAAAGTTTAAGTTCTATTATGTTTGTAGTGCGATTCATGTAAGGTTTAGGTTCTATCAGGTTTTTAGTGGGGTTCATGTAAAGTTTTGGTTCTATAAGGTTTTTAGTGGGGTTCATGTAAAGTTTAAGTTCTATTAGGTTTCTAGTGGGATTCATGTAAGCTTTAGGTTCTATCAGGTTTTCAGTGGGATTCATGTATAGTTTAGGTTCTATCAGGTTTTAAGTGGGGTTCATGTAAAGTTTAAGTTCTATCAGGATGTAAGTGGGGTTCATGTAAAGTTTAAGGTCTATCAGGTTTTTAGTGGGATTCATGTAAGGTTTAGGTTCTATCAGGTTTTTAGTAGGGTTCATGTAAAGTTTAGGTTCTATCAATTTTTAGTGGGATTCATGTAAAGTTTAAGTTATACCAGGTTTTTAGTGGGGTTCATGTAAGGTTTAGGTTTTATCAGGTTTTTAGTGGGGTTCATGTAAAGTTTAGGTTCTACCAGGTTTTTAGTGGGTTTCATGTAAAGTTTATGTTCTATTATGTTTGTAGTGCGATTCATGTATAGTTTAGGTTCTATCAGGTTTTTAGTGGGATTCATGTAAAGTTTAGATTCTATCAGGTTTTTAGTAGGGTTCATGTAAAGTTTAAGTTCTATCAGGTTTTTAGTGGGATTCATGTAAGCTTTAGGTTCTATCAGGTTTTCAGTGGGATTCATGTATAGTTTAGGTTCTATCAGGTTTTAAGTGGGGTTCATGTAAAGTTTAAGTTCTATCAGGATTTAAGTGGGGTTCATGTAAAGTTTAAGGTCTATCAGGTTTTTAGTGGGATTCATGTAAAGTTTAGGTTCTATCAGGTTTTTAGTAGGGTTCATGTAAAGTTTAGGTTCTATCAATTTTTAGTGGGATTCATGTAAAGTTTAAGTTATACCAGGTTTTTAGTGGGGTTCATGTAAGGTTTAGGTTTTATCAGGTTTTTAGTGGGGTTCATGTAAAGTTTAGATTCTATCAGGTTTTTAGTAGGGTTCATGTAAAGTTTAAGTTCTACCAGGTCTTTAGTGGGGTTCATGTAAGGTTTAGGTTCTATCAGGTTTTCATTGGGGTTCATTTATAGTTTAGGTTCTATCAGGTTTTAAGTGGGGTTCATGTAAAGTTTAAGTTCTATCAGGATTTCAGTGGGGTTAATGTAAAGTTTAAGGTCTATCAGGTTTTTAGTGGGATTCATGTAAGGTTTAGGTTCTATCAGGTTTTTAGTGAAGTTCATGTAAAGTTTAGGTTTCATCAGGTTTTTAGTGGGGTTCATGTACAATTTAGGTTCTATCAGGTTTTTAGTGGGATTCATGTAAAGTTTAAGTTATATCAGGGTTTTAGTGGGGTTCATGTAAAGTTTAGCTTCTATCAGGTTTTTAGTGGGATTCATGTAAAGTTTAAGTTATATCAGGTTTTTAGTGGGGTTCATGTAAAGTTTAGGTTTCATCAGGTTTTTAGTGGGGTTCATGTAAAGTTTAGGTTCTATCAGGTTTTTAGTGGGGTTCATGTAAAGTTTAAGTTCTATTATGTTTGTTGTGCGATTCATGTATAGTTTAGGTTCTATCAGGTTTTTAGTGGGGTTCATGTAAAGTTTAAGTTCTATCAGGTTTTTAGTAGGGTTCATGTAAAGTTTAAGTTCTACCAGGTTTTTAGTGGGGTTCATGTAAGGTTTAGATTCTTTCAGGTTTTCAGTGGGGTTAATGTAAAGTTTAGTTTCTATCAGATTTTTAGTGGGGTTCATGTAAAGTTTAAGTTCTATTATGTTTGTAGTGCGATTCATGTAAGGTTTAGGTTCTATCAGGTTTTTAGTGGGGTTCATGTAAAGTTTTGGTTCTATAAGGTTTTTAGTGGGGTTCATGTAAAGTTTAAGTTCTATCAGGTTTCTAGTGGGATTCATGTAAGCTTTAGGTTCTATCAGGTTTTCAGTGGGATTCATGTATAGTTTAGGCTCTATCAGGTTTTAAGTGGGGTTCATGTAAAGTTTAAGTTCTATCAGGATTTAAGTGGGGTTCATGTAAAGTTTAAGGTCTATCAGGTTTTTAGTGGGATTCATGTAAGGTTTAGGTTCTATCAGGTTTTTAGTGAAGTTCATGTAAAGTTTAGGTTTCATCAGGTTTTTAGTGGGGTTCATGTACAATTTAGGTTCTATCAGGTTTTTAGTGGGATTCATGTAAAGTTTAAGTTATATCAGGGTTTTAGTGGGGTTCATGTAAAGTTTAGCTTCTATCAGGTTTTTAGTGGGATTCATGTAAAGTTTAAGTTATATCAGGTTTTTAGTGGGGTTCATGTAAAGTTTAGGTTTCATCAGGTTTTTAGTGGGGTTCATGTAAAGTTTAGGTTCTATCAGGTTTTTAGTGGGGTTCATGTAAAGTTTAAGTTCTATTATGTTTGTTGTGCGATTCATGTATAGTTTAGGTTCTATCAGGTTTTTAGTGGGGTTCATGTAAAGTTTAAGTTCTATCAAGTTTTTAGTAGGGTTCATGTAAAGTTTAAGTTCTACCAGGTTTTTAGTGGGGTTCATGTAAGGTTTAGATTCTTTCAGGTTTTCAGTGGGGTTAATGTAAAGTTTAGTTTCTATCAGATTTTTAGTGGGGTTCATGTAAAGTTTAAGTTCTATTATGTTTGTAGTGCGATTCATGTAAGGTTTAGGTTCTATCAGGTTTTTAGTGGGGTTCATGTAAAGTTTTGGTTCTATCAGGTTTTTAGTGGGGTTCATGTAAAGTTTAAGTTCTATCAGGTTTCTAGTGGGATTCATGTAAGCTTTAGGTTCTTTCAGGTTTTCAGTGGGATTCATGTATAGTTTAGGCTCTATCAGGTTTTAAGTGGGGTTCATGTAAAGTTTAAGTTCTATCAGGATTTAAGTGGGGTTCATGTAAAGTTTAAGGTCTATCAGGTTTTTAGTGGGATTCATGTAAGGTTTAGGTTCTATCAGGTTTTTAGTGAAGTTCATGTAAAGTTTAGGTTTCATCAGGTTTTTAGTGGGGTTCATGTACAATTTAGGTTCTATCAGGTTTTTAGTGGGATTCATGTAAAGTTTAAGTTATATCAGGGTTTTAGTGGGGTTCATGTAAAGTTTAGCTTCTATCAGGTTTTTAGTGGGATTCATGTAAAGTTTAAGTTATATCAGGTTTTTAGTAGGGTTCATGTAAAGTTTAGGTTTCATCAGGTTTTTAGTGGGGTTCATGTAAAGTTTAGGTTCTATCAGGTTTTTAGTGGGGTTCATGTAAAGTTTAAGTTCTATCAGGTTTTTAGTAGGGTTCATGTAAAGTTTAAGTTCTACCAGGTTTTTAGTGGGGTTCATGTAAAGTTTAAGTTCTATCAGGTTTTTAGTAGGGTTCATGTAAAGTTTAAGTTCTACCAGGTTTTTAGTGGGGTTCATGTAAGGTTTAGATTCTTTCAGGTTTTCAGTGGGGTTAATGTAAAGTTTAGTTTCTATCAGATTTTTAGTGGGGTTCATGTAAAGTTTAAGTTCTATTATGTTTGTAGTGCGATTCATGTAAGGTTTAGGTTCTATCAGGTTTTTAGTGGGGTTCATGTAAAGTTTTGGTTCTATAAGGTTTTTAGTGGGGTTCATGTAAAGTTTAAGTTCTATCAGGTTTCTAGTGGGATTCATGTAAGCTTTAGGTTCTATCAGGTTTTCAGTGGGATTCATGTATAGTTTAGGCTCTATCAGGTTTTAAGTGGGGTTCATGTAAAGTTTAAGTTCTATCAGGATTTAAGTGGGGTTCATGTAAAGTTTAAGGTCTATCAGGTTTTTAGTGGGATTCATGTAAGGTTTAGGTTCTATCAGGTTTTTAGTAGGGTTCATGTAAAGTTTAGGTTCTATCAATTTTTAGTGGGATTCATGTAAAGTTTAAGTTATACCAGGTTTTTAGTGGGGTTCATGTAAGGTTTAGGTTTTATCAGGTTTTTAGTGGGGTTCATGTAAAGTTTAGGTTCTACCAGGTTTTTAGTGGGTTTCATGTAAAGTTTATGTTCTATTATGTTTGTAGTGCGATTCATGTATAGTTTAGGTTCTATCAGGTTTTTAGTGGGATTCATGTAAAGTTTAGATTCTATCAGGTTTTTAGTAGGGTTCATGTAAAGTTTAAGTTCTACCAGGTCTTTAGTGGGGTTCATGTAAGGTTTAGGTTCTATCAGGTTTTCATTGGGGTTCATTTATAGTTTAGGTTCTATCAGGTTTTAAGTGGGGTTCATGTAAAGTTTAAGTTCTATCAGGATTTCAGTGGGGTTAATGTAAAGTTTAAGGTCTATCAGGTTTTTAGTGGGATTCATGTAAGGTTTAGGTTCTATCAGGTTTTTAGTGAAGTTCATGTAAAGTTTAGGTTTCATCAGGTTTTTAGTGGGGTTCATGTACAATTTAGGTTCTATCAGGTTTTTAGTGGGATTCATGTAAAGTTTAAGTTATATCAGGTTTTTAGTGAGGTTCATGTAAAGTTTAGGTTCTATCAGGTTTTTAGTGGGGTTCATGTAAAGTTTAAATTTTATCAGGATTTCAGTGGGGTTCATGTAAAGTTTAAGGTCTATCAGGTTTTTAGTGGGATTCATGTAAAGTTTAAGTTATATCAGGTTTTTAGTGAGGTTCATGTAAAGTTTAGGTTCTATCAGGTTTTTAGTGGGGTTCATGTAAATTTAGGTTTCATCAGGTTTTTAGTGGGGTTCATGTAAAGTTTAGGTTCTATCAGGTTTTTAGTGGGGTTCATGTAAAGTTTAAGTTCTATTATGTTTGTAGTGCGATTCATGTATAGTTTAGGTTCTATCAGGTTTTTAGTGGGGTTCATGTAAAGTTTAGGTTCTATCAGGTTTTTAGTAGGGTTCATTTAAAGTTTAAGTTCTACCAGGTTTTTAGTGGGGTTCATGTAAGGTTTAGATTCTATCAGGTTTTCAGTGGGGTTCATGTAAAGCTTAGGTTTCTATCAGATTTTTAGTGGGGTTCATGTAAAGTTTAAGTTCTATTATGTTTGTAGTGCGATTCATGTAAAGTTTAGGTTCTATCAGGTTTTTAGTGGGGTTCATGTAAAGTTTAGGTTCTATCAGGTTTTTAGTGGGGTTCATGCAAAGTTTAAGTTCTATCAGGTTTTTAGTGGGGTTAATGTAAGCTTTAGGTTCTATCAGGTTTTCAGTCGGATTCATGTATAGTTTAGGTTCTATCAGGTTTTAAGTGGGGTTCATGTAAAGTTTAAGTTCTATCAGGATTTCAGTGGGGTTAATGTAAAGTTTAAGGTCTATCAATTTTTTAGTGGGATTCATGTAAGGTTTAGGTTTCATCAGGTTTTTAGTGGGGTTCATGTAAGGTTTAGGTTCTATCAGGTTTTTAGTGAAGTTCATGTAAAGTTTAGGTTTCATCAGGTTTTTAGTGGGGTTCATGTAAGGTTTAGGTTCTATCAGGTTTTTAGTGGGGTTCATGTAAAGTTTAAGTTCTATCAAGTTTTTAGTAGGGTTCATGTAAAGTTTAAGTTCTACCAGGTTTTTAGTGGGGTTCATGTAAGGTTTAGATTCTTTCAGGTTTTCAGTGGGGTTAATGTAAAGTTTAGTTTCTATCAGATTTTTAGTGGGGTTCATGTAAAGTTTAAGTTCTATTATGTTTGTAGTGCGATTCATGTAAGGTTTAGGTTCTATCAGGTTTTTAGTGGGGTTCATGTAAAGTTTTGGTTCTATAAGGTTTTTAGTGGGGTTCATGTAAAGTTTAAGTTCTATCAGGTTTCTAGTGGGATTCATGTAAGCTTTAGGTTCTTTCAGGTTTTCAGTGGGATTCATGTATAGTTTAGGCTCTATCAGGTTTTTAGTGGGGTTCATGTAAAGTTTAGGTTCTATCAGGTTTTTAGTGGGGTTCATGTAAAGTTTAAGTTCTATTATGTTTGTTGTGCGATTCATGTATAGTTTAGGTTCTATCAGGTTTTTAGTGGGGTTCATGTAAAGTTTAAGTTCTATCAGGTTTTTAGTAGGGTTCATGTAAAGTTTAAGTTCTACCAGGTTTTTAGTGGGGTTCATGTAAGGTTTAGATTCTTTCAGGTTTTCAGTGGGGTTAATGTAAAGTTTAGTTTCTATCAGATTTTTAGTGGGGTTCATGTAAAGTTTAAGTTCTATTATGTTTGTAGTGCGATTCATGTAAGGTTTAGGTTCTATCAGGTTTTTAGTGGGGTTCATGTAAAGTTTTGGTTCTATAAGGTTTTTAGTGGGGTTCATGTAAAGTTTAAGTTCTATCAGGTTTCTAGTGGGATTCATGTAAGCTTTAGGTTCTATCAGGTTTTCAGTGGGATTCATGTATAGTTTAGGTTCTATCAGGTTTTAAGTGGGGTTCATGTAAAGTTTAAGTTCTATCAGGATGTAAGTGGGGTTCATGTAAAGTTTAAGGTCTATCAGGTTTTTAGTGGGATTCATGTAAGGTTTAGGTTCTATCAGGTTTTTAGTAGGGTTCATGTAAAGTTTAGGTTCTATCAATTTTTAGTGGGATTCATGTAAAGTTTAAGCTATACCAGGTTTTTAGTGGGGTTCATGTAAGGTTTAGGTTTTATCAGGTTTTTAGTGGGGTTCATGTAAAGTTTAGGTTCTACCAGGTTTTTAGTGGGTTTCATGTAAAGTTTATGTTCTATTATGTTTGTAGTGCGATTCATGTATAGTTTAGGTTCTATCAGGTTTTTAGTGGGATTCATGTAAAGTTTAGATTCTATCAGGTTTTTAGTAGGGTTCATGTAAAGTTTAAGTTCTATCAGGTTTTTAGTGGGATTCATGTAAGCTTTAGGTTCTATCAGGTTTTCAGTGGGATTCATGTATAGTTTAGGTTCTATCAGGTTTTAAGTGGGGTTCATGTAAAGTTTAAGTTCTATCAGGATTTAAGTGGGGTTCATGTAAAGTTTAAGGTCTATCAGGTTTTTAGTGGGATTCATGTAAAGTTTAGGTTCTATCAGGTTTTTAGTAGGGTTCATGTAAAGTTTAGGTTCTATCAATTTTTAGTGGGATTCATGTAAAGTTTAAGTTATACCAGGTTTTTAGTGGGGTTCATGTAAGGTTTAGGTTTTATCAGGTTTTTAGTGGGGTTCATGTAAAGTTTAGATTCTATCAGGTTTTTAGTAGGGTTCATGTAAAGTTTAAGTTCTACCAGGTCTTTAGTGGGGTTCATGTAAGGTTTAGGTTCTATCAGGTTTTCATTGGGGTTCATTTATAGTTTAGGTTCTATCAGGTTTTAAGTGGGGTTCATGTAAAGTTTAAGTTCTATCAGGATTTCAGTGGGGTTAATGTAAAGTTTAAGGTCTATCAGGTTTTTAGTGGGATTCATGTAAGGTTTAGGTTCTATCAGGTTTTTAGTGAAGTTCATGTAAAGTTTAGGTTTCATCAGGTTTTTAGTGGGGTTCATGTACAATTTAGGTTCTATCAGGTTTTTAGTGGGATTCATGTAAAGTTTAAGTTATATCAGGGTTTTAGTGGGGTTCATGTAAAGTTTAGCTTCTATCAGGTTTTTAGTGGGATTCATGTAAAGTTTAAGTTATATCAGGTTTTTAGTGGGGTTCATGTAAAGTTTAGGTTTCATCAGGTTTTTAGTGGGGTTCATGTAAAGTTTAAGTTCTATCAGGTTTCTAGTGGGATTCATGTAAGCTTTAGGTTCTATCAGGTTTTCAGTGGGATTCATGTATAGTTTAGGTTCTATCAGGTTTTAAGTGGGGTTCATGTAAAGTTTAAGTTCTATCAGGATGTAAGTGGGGTTCATGTAAAGTTTAAGGTCTATCAGGTTTTTAGTGGGATTCATGTAAGGTTTAGGTTCTATCAGGTTTTTAGTAGGGTTCATGTAAAGTTTAGGTTCTATCAATTTTTAGTGGGATTCATGTAAAGTTTAAGTTATACCAGGTTTTTAGTGGGGTTCATGTAAGGTTTAGGTTTTATCAGGTTTTTAGTGGGGTTCATGTAAAGTTTAGGTTCTACCAGGTTTTTAGTGGGTTTCATGTAAAGTTTATGTTCTATTATGTTTGTAGTGCGATTCATGTATAGTTTAGGTTCTATCAGGTTTTTAGTGGGATTCATGTAAAGTTTAGATTCTATCAGGTTTTTAGTAGGGTTCATGTAAAGTTTAAGTTCTATCAGGTTTTTAGTGGGATTCATGTAAGCTTTAGGTTCTATCAGGTTTTCAGTGGGATTCATGTATAGTTTAGGTTCTATCAGGTTTTAAGTGGGGTTCATGTAAAGTTTAAGTTCTATCAGGATTTAAGTGGGGTTCATGTAAAGTTTAAGGTCTATCAGGTTTTTAGTGGGATTCATGTAAAGTTTAGGTTCTATCAGGTTTTTAGTAGGGTTCATGTAAAGTTTAGGTTCTATCAATTTTTAGTGGGATTCATGTAAAGTTTAAGTTATACCAGGTTTTTAGTGGGGTTCATGTAAGGTTTAGGTTTTATCAGGTTTTTAGTGGGGTTCATGTAAAGTTTAGATTCTATCAGGTTTTTAGTAGGGTTCATGTAAAGTTTAAGTTCTACCAGGTCTTTAGTGGGGTTCATGTAAGGTTTAGGTTCTATCAGGTTTTCATTGGGGTTCATTTATAGTTTAGGTTCTATCAGGTTTTAAGTGGGGTTCATGTAAAGTTTAAGTTCTATCAGGATTTCAGTGGGGTTAATGTAAAGTTTAAGGTCTATCAGGTTTTTAGTGGGATTCATGTATAGTTTAGGTTTTATCAGGTTTTTAGTGAAGTTCATGTAAAGTTTAGGTTTCATCAGGTTTTTAGTGGGGTTCATGTACAATTTAGGTTCTATCAGGTTTTTAGTGGGATTCATGTAAAGTTTAAGTTATATCAGGGTTTTAGTGGGGTTCATGTAAAGTTTAGCTTCTATCAGGTTTTTAGTGGGATTCATGTAAAGTTTAAGTTATATCAGGTTTTTAGTGGGGTTCATGTAAAGTTTAGGTTTCATCAGGTTTTAGTGGGGTTCATGTAAAGTTTAGGTTCTATCAGGTTTTTAGTGGGGTTCATGTAAAGTTTAAGTTCTATTATGTTTGTTGTGCGATTCATGTATAGTTTAGGTTCTATCAGGTTTTTAGTGGGGTTCATGTAAAGTTTAAGTTCTATCAGGTTTTTAGTAGGGTTCATGTAAAGTTTAAGTTCTACCAGGTTTTTAGTGGGGTTCATGTAAGGTTTAGATTCTTTCAGGTTTTCAGTGGGGTTAATGTAAAGTTTAGTTTCTATCAGATTTTTAGTGGGGTTCATGTAAAGTTTAAGTTCTATTATGTTTGTAGTGCGATTCATGTAAGGTTTAGGTTCTATCAGGTTTTTAGTGGGGTTCATGTAAAGTTTTGGTTCTATAAGGTTTTTAGTGGGGTTCATGTAAAGTTTAAGTTCTATCAGGTTTCTAGTGGGATTCATGTAAGCTTTAGGTTCTATCAGGTTTTCAGTGGGATTCATGTATAGTTTAGGTTCTATCAGGTTTTAAGTGGGGTTCATGTAAAGTTTAAGTTCTATCAGGATGTAAGTGGGGTTCATGTAAAGTTTAAGGTCTATCAGGTTTTTAGTGGGATTCATGTAAGGTTTAGGTTCTATCAGGTTTTTAGTAGGGTTCATGTAAAGTTTAGGTTCTATCAATTTTTAGTGGGATTCATGTAAAGTTTAAGTTATACCAGGTTTTTAGTGGGGTTCATGTAAGGTTTAGGTTTTATCAGGTTTTTAGTGGGGTTCATGTAAAGTTTAGGTTCTACCAGGTTTTTAGTGGGTTTCATGTAAAGTTTATGTTCTATTATGTTTGTAGTGCGATTCATGTATAGTTTAGGTTCTATCAGGTTTTTAGTGGGATTCATGTAAAGTTTAGATTCTATCAGGTTTTTAGTAGGGTTCATGTAAAGTTTAAGTTCTATCAGGTTTTTAGTGGGATTCATGTAAGCTTTAGGTTCTATCAGGTTTTCAGTGGGATTCATGTATAGTTTAGGTTCTATCAGGTTTTAAGTGGGGTTCATGTAAAGTTTAAGTTCTATCAGGATTTAAGTGGGGTTCATGTAAAGTTTAAGGTCTATCAGGTTTTTAGTGGGATTCATGTAAAGTTTAGGTTCTATCAGGTTTTTAGTAGGGTTCATGTAAAGTTTAGGTTCTATCAATTTTTAGTGGGATTCATGTAAAGTTTAAGCTATACCAGGTTTTTAGTGGGGTTCATGTAAGGTTTAGGTTTTATCAGGTTTTTAGTGGGGTTCATGTAAAGTTTAGATTCTATCAGGTTTTTAGTAGGGTTCATGTAAAGTTTAAGTTCTACCAGGTCTTTAGTGGGGTTCATGTAAGGTTTAGGTTCTATCAGGTTTTCATTGGGGTTCATTTATAGTTTAGGTTCTATCAGGTTTTAAGTGGGGTTCATGTAAAGTTTAAGTTCTATCAGGATTTCAGTGGGGTTAATGTAAAGTTTAAGGTCTATCAGGTTTTTAGTGGGATTCATGTAAGGTTTAGGTTCTATCAGGTTTTTAGTGAAGTTCATGTAAAGTTTAGGTTTCATCAGGTTTTTAGTGGGGTTCATGTACAATTTAGGTTCTATCAGGTTTTTAGTGGGATTCATGTAAAGTTTAAGTTATATCAGGGTTTTAGTGGGGTTCATGTAAAGTTTAGCTTCTATCAGGTTTTTAGTGGGATTCATGTAAAGTTTAAGTTATATCAGGTTTTTAGTGGGTTCATGTAAAGTTTAGGTTTCATCAGGTTTTTAGTGGGGTTCATGTAAAGTTTAGGTTCTATCAGGTTTTTAGTGGGGTTCATGTAAAGTTTAAGTTCTATTATGTTTGTTGTGCGATTCATGTATAGTTTAGGTTCTATCAGGTTTTTAGTGGGGTTCATGTAAAGTTTAAGTTCTATCAGGTTTTTAGTAGGGTTCATGTAAAGTTTAAGTTCTACCAGGTTTTTAGTGGGGTTCATGTAAGGTTTAGATTCTTTCAGGTTTTCAGTGGGGTTAATGTAAAGTTTAGTTTCTATCAGATTTTTAGTGGGGTTCATGTAAAGTTTAAGTTCTATTATGTTTGTAGTGCGATTCATGTAAGGTTTAGGTTCTATCAGGTTTTTAGTGGGGTTCATGTAAAGTTTTGGTTCTATAAGGTTTTTAGTGGGGTTCATGTAAAGTTTAAGTTCTATCAGGTTTCTAGTGGGATTCATGTAAGCTTTAGGTTCTTTCAGGTTTTCAGTGGGATTCATGTATAGTTTAGGCTCTATCAGGTTTTAAGTGGGGTTCATGTAAAGTTTAAGTTCTATCAGGATTTAAGTGGGGTTCATGTAAAGTTTAAGGTCTATCAGGTTTTTTGTGGGATTCATGTAAGGTTTAGGTTCTATCAGGTTTTTAGTGAAGTTCATGTAAAGTTTAGGTTTCATCAGGTTTTTAGTGGGGTTCATGTACAATTTAGGTTCTATCAGGTTTTTAGTGGGATTCATGTAAAGTTTAAGTTATATCAGGGTTTTAGTGGGGTTCATGTAAAGTTTAGCTTCTATCAGGTTTTTAGTGGGATTCATGTAAAGTTTAAGTTATATCAGGTTTTTAGTGGGGTTCATGTAAAGTTTAGGTTTCATCAGGTTTTTAGTGGGGTTCATGTAAAGTTTAGGTTCTATCAGGTTTTTAGTGGGGTTCATGTAAAGTTTAAGTTCTATTATGTTTGTTGTGCGATTCATGTATAGTTTAGGTTCTATCAGGTTTTTAGTGGGGTTCATGTAAAGTTTAAGTTCTATCAGGTTTTTAGTAGGGTTCATGTAAAGTTTAAGTTCTACCAGGTTTTTAGTGGGGTTCATGTAAGGTTTAGATTCTTTCAGGTTTTCAGTGGGGTTAATGTAAAGTTTAGTTTCTATCAGATTTTTAGTGGGGTTCATGTAAAGTTTAAGTTCTATTATGTTTGTAGTGCGATTCATGTAAGGTTTAGGTTCTATCAGGTTCTTAGTGGGGTTCATGTAAAGTTTTGGTTCTATAAGGTTTTTAGTGGGGTTCATGTAAAGTTTAAGTTCTATCAGGTTTCTAGTGGGATTCATGTAAGCTTTAGGTTCTATCAGGTTTTCAGTGGGATTCATGTATAGTTTAGGCTCTATCAGGTTTTAAGTGGGGTTCATGTAAAGTTTAAGTTCTATCAGGATTTAAGTGGGGTTCATGTAAAGTTTAAGGTCTATCAGGTTTTTAGTGGGATTCATGTAAGGTTTAGGTTCTATCAGGTTTTTAGTAGGGTTCATGTAAAGTTTAGGTTCTATCAATTTTTAGTGGGATTCATGTAAAGTTTAAGTTATACCAGGTTTTTAGTGGGGTTCATGTAAGGTTTAGGTTTTATCAGGTTTTTAGTGGGGTTCATGTAAAGTTTAGGTTCTACCAGGTTTTTAGTGGGTTTCATGTAAAGTTTATGTTCTATTATGTTTGTAGTGCGATTCATGTATAGTTTAGGTTCTATCAGGTTTTTAGTGGGATTCATGTAAAGTTTAGATTCTATCAGGTTTTTAGTAGGGTTCATGTAAAGTTTAAGTTCTACCAGGTCTTTAGTGGGGTTCATGTAAGGTTTAGGTTCTATCAGGTTTTCATTGGGGTTCATTTATAGTTTAGGTTCTATCAGGTTTTAAGTGGGGTTCATGTAAAGTTTAAGTTCTATCAGGATTTCAGTGGGGTTAATGTAAAGTTTAAGGTCTATCAGGTTTTTAGTGGGATTCATGTAAGGTTTAGGTTCTATCAGGTTTTTAGTGAAGTTCATGTAAAGTTTAGGTTTCATCAGGTTTTTAGTGGGGTTCATGTACAATTTAGGTTCTATCAGGTTTTTAGTGGGATTCATGTAAAGTTTAAGTTATATCAGGTTTTTAGTGAGGTTCATGTAAAGTTTAGGTTCTATCAGGTTTTTAGTGGGGTTCATGTAAAGTTTAAATTTTATCAGGATTTCAGTGGGGTTCATGTAAAGTTTAAGGTCTATCAGGTTTTTAGTGGGATTCATGTAAAGTTTAAGTTATATCAGGTTTTTAGTGAGGTTCATGTAAAGTTTAGGTTCTATCAGGTTTTTAGTGGGGTTCATGTAAATTTAGGCTTCATCAGGTTTTTAGTGGGGTTCATGTAAAGTTTAGGTTCTATCAGGTTTTTAGTGGGGTTCATGTAAAGTTTAAGTTCTATTATGTTTGTAGTGCGATTCATGTATAGTTTAGGTTCTATCAGGTTTTTAGTGGGGTTCATGTAAAGTTTAGGTTCTATCAGGTTTTTAGTAGGGTTCATTTAAAGTTTAAGTTCTACCAGGTTTTTAGTGGGGTTCATGTAAGGTTTAGATTCTATCAGGTTTTCAGTGGGGTTCATGTAAAGCTTAGGTTTCTATCAGATTTTTAGTGGGGTTCATGTAAAGTTTAAGTTCTATTATGTTTGTAGTGCGATTCATGTAAAGTTTAGGTTCTATCAGGTTTTTAGTGGGGTTCATGTAAAGTTTAGGTTCTATCAGGTTTTTAGTGGGGTTCATGCAAAGTTTAAGTTCTATCAGGTTTTTAGTGGGGTTAATGTAAGCTTTAGGTTCTATCAGGTTTTCAGTCGGATTCATGTATAGTTTAGGTTCTATCAGGTTTTAAGTGGGGTTCATGTAAAGTTTAAGTTCTATCAGGATTTCAGTGGGGTTAATGTAAAGTTTAAGGTCTATCAATTTTTTAGTGGGATTCATGTAAGGTTTAGGTTTCATCAGGTTTTTAGTGGGGTTCATGTAAGAATTAGGTTCTATCAGGTTTTTAGTGAAGTTCATGTAAAGTTTAGGTTTCATCAGGTTTTTAGTGGGGTTCATGTAAGGTTTAGGTTCTATCAGGTTTTTAGTGAAGTTCATGTAAAGTTTAAGTTATATCAGGTTTTTAGTGAGGTTCATGTAAGGTTTAGGTTCTATCAGGTTTTTAGTGGGGTTCATGTAAAGTTTAGGTTTCATCAGGTTTTTAGTGGGGTTCATGTAAAGTTTAGGTTCTATCAGTTTTTAGTGGGATTCATGTAAAGTTTAAGTTATATCAGGTTTTTAGTGAGGTTCATGTAAAGTTTAGGTTCTATCAGGTTTTTAGTGGGGTTCATGTAAAGTTTAGGTTTCATCAGGTTTTTAGTGGGGTTCATGTAAAGTTTAGGTTCTATCAGGTTTTTAGTGGGGTTCATGTAAAGTTTAAGTTCTATTATGTTTGTTGTGCGATTCATGTATAGTTTAGGTTCTATCAGGTTTTTAGTGGGGTTCATGTAAAGTTTAAGTTCTATCAGGTTTTTAGTAGGGTTCATGTAAAGTTTAAGTTCTACCAGGTTTTTAGTGGGGTTCATGTAAGGTTTAGATTCTTTCAGGTTTTCAGTGGGGTTAATGTAAAGTTTAGTTTCTATCAGATTTTTAGTGGGGTTCATGTAAAGTTTAAGTTCTATTATGTTTGTAGTGCGATTCATGTAAGGTTTAGGTTCTATCAGGTTTTTAGTGGGGTTCATGTAAAGTTTTGGTTCTATAAGGTTTTTAGTGGGGTTCATGTAAAGTTTAAGTTCTATCAGGTTTCTAGTGGGATTCATGTAAGCTTTAGGTTCTATCAGGTTTTCAGTGGGATTCATGTATAGTTTAGGTTCTATCAGGTTTTAAGTGGGGTTCATGTAAAGTTTAAGTTCTATCAGGATGTAAGTGGGGTTCATGTAAAGTTTAAGGTCTATCAGGTTTTTAGTGGGATTCATGTAAGGTTTAGGTTCTATCAGGTTTTTAGTAGGGTTCATGTAAAGTTTAGGTTCTATCAATTTTTAGTGGGATTCATGTAAAGTTTAAGTTATACCAGGTTTTTAGTGGGGTTCATGTAAGGTTTAGGTTTTATCAGGTTTTTAGTGGGGTTCATGTAAGGTTTAGGTTCTACCAGGTTTTTAGTGGGTTTCATGTAAAGTTTATGTTCTATTACGTTTGTAGTGCGATTCATGTATAGTTTAGGTTCTATCAGGTTTTTAGTGGGATTCATGTAAAGTTTAGATTCTATCAGGTTTTTAGTAGGGTTCATGTAAAGTTTAAGTTCTATCAGGTTTTTAGTGGGATTCATGTAAGCTTTAGGTTCTATCAGGTTTTCAGTGGGATTCATGTATAGTTTAGGTTCTATCAGGTTTTAAGTGGGGTTCATGTAAAGTTTAAGTTCTATCAGGATTTAAGTGGGGTTCATGTAAAGTTTAAGGTCTATCAGGTTTTTAGTGGGATTCATGTAAAGTTTAGGTTCTATCAGGTTTTTAGTAGGGTTCATGTAAAGTTTAGGTTCTATCAATTTTTAGTGGGATTCATGTAAAGTTTAAGCTATACCAGGTTTTTAGTGGGGTTCATGTAAGGTTTAGGTTTTATCAGGTTTTTAGTGGGGTTCATGTAAAGTTTAGATTCTATCAGGTTTTTAGTAGGGTTCATGTAAAGTTTAAGTTCTACCAGGTCTTTAGTGGGGTTCATGTAAGGTTTAGGTTCTATCAGGTTTTCATTGGGGTTCATTTATAGTTTAGGTTCTATCAGGTTTTAAGTGGGGTTCATGTAAAGTTTAAGTTCTATCAGGATTTCAGTGGGGTTAATGTAAAGTTTAAGGTCTATCAGGTTTTTAGTGGGATTCATGTAAGGTTTAGGTTCTATCAGGTTTTTAGTGAAGTTCATGTAAAGTTTAGGTTTCATCAGGTTTTTAGTGGGGTTCATGTACAATTTAGGTTCTATCAGGTTTTTAGTGGGATTCATGTAAAGTTTAAGTTATATCAGGGTTTTAGTGGGGTTCATGTAAAGTTTAGCTTCTATCAGGTTTTTAGTGGGATTCATGTAAAGTTTAAGTTATATCAGGTTTTTAGTGGGGTTCATGTAAAGTTTAGGTTTCATCAGGTTTTTAGTGGGGTTCATGTAAAGTTTAGGTTCTATCAGGTTTTTAGTGGGGTTCATGTAAAGTTTAAGTTCTATTATGTTTGTTGTGCGATTCATGTATAGTTTAGGTTCTATCAGGTTTTTAGTGGGGTTCATGTAAAGTTTAAGTTCTATCAGGTTTTTAGTAGGGTTCATGTAAAGTTTAAGTTCTACCAGGTTTTTAGTGGGGTTCATGTAAGGTTTAGATTCTTTCAGGTTTTCAGTGGGGTTAATGTAAAGTTTAGTTTCTATCAGATTTTTAGTGGGGTTCATGTAAAGTTTAAGTTCTATTATGTTTGTAGTGCGATTCATGTAAGGTTTAGGTTCTATCAGGTTTTTAGTGGGGTTCATGTAAAGTTTTGGTTCTATAAGGTTTTTAGTGGGGTTCATGTAAAGTTTAAGTTCTATCAGGTTTCTAGTGGGATTCATGTAAGCTTTAGGTTCTTTCAGGTTTTCAGTGGGATTCATGTATAGTTTAAACTCTATCAGGTTTTAAGTGGGGTTCATGTAAAGTTTAAGTTCTATCAGGATTTAAGTGGGGTTCATGTAAAGTTTAAGGTCTATCAGGTTTTTAGTGGGATTCATGTAAGGTTTAGGTTCTATCAGGTTTTTAGTGAAGTTCATGTAAAGTTTAGGTTTCATCAGGTTTTTAGTGGGGTTCATGTACAATTTAGGTTCTATCAGGTTTTTAGTGGGATTCATGTAAAGTTTAAGTTATATCAGGGTTTTAGTGGGGTTCATGTAAAGTTTAGCTTCTATCAGGTTTTTAGTGGGATTCATGTAAAGTTTAAGTTATATCAGGTTTTTAGTGGGGTTCATGTAAAGTTTAGGTTTCATCAGGTTTTTAGTGGGGTTCATGTAAAGTTTAGGTTCTATCAGGTTTTTAGTGGGGTTCATGTAAAGTTTAAGTTCTATTATGTTTGTTGTGCGATTCATGTATAGTTTAGGTTCTATCAGGTTTTTAGTGGGGTTCATGTAAAGTTTAAGTTCTATCAGGTTTTTAGTAGGGTTCATGTAAAGTTTAAGTTCTACCAGGTTTTTAGTGGGGTTCATGTAAGGTTTAGATTCTTTCAGGTTTTCAGTGGGGTTAATGTAAAGTTTAGTTTCTATCAGATTTTTAGTGGGGTTCATGTAAAGTTTAAGTTCTATTATGTTTGTAGTGCGATTCATGTAAGGTTTAGGTTCTATCAGGTTTTTAGTGGGGTTCATGTAAAGTTTTGGTTCTATAAGGTTTTTAGTGGGGTTCATGTAAAGTTTAAGTTCTATCAGGTTTCTAGTGGGATTCATGTAAGCTTTAGGTTCTATCAGGTTTTCAGTGGGATTCATGTATAGTTTAGGCTCTATCAGGTTTTAAGTGGGGTTCATGTAAAGTTTAAGTTCTATCAGGATTTAAGTGGGGTTCATGTAAAGTTTAAGGTCTATCAGGTTTTTAGTGGGATTCATGTAAGGTTTAGGTTCTATCAGGTTTTTAGTGAAGTTCATGTAAAGTTTAGGTTTCATCAGGTTTTTAGTGGGGTTCATGTACAATTTAGGTTCTATCAGGTTTTTAGTGGGATTCATGTAAAGTTTAAGTTATATCAGGGTTTTAGTGGGGTTCATGTAAAGTTTAAGTTCTACCAGGTCTTTAGTGGGGTTCATGTAAGGTTTAGGTTCTATCAGGTTTTCATTGGGGTTCATTTATAGTTTAGGTTCTATCAGGTTTTAAGTGGGGTTCATGTAAAGTTTAAGTTCTATCAGGATTTCAGTGGGGTTAATGTAAAGTTTAAGGTCTATCAGGTTTTTAGTGGGATTCATGTAAGGTTTAGGTTCTATCAGGTTTTTAGTGAAGTTCATGTAAAGTTTAGGTTTCATCAGGTTTTTAGTGGGGTTCATGTACAATTTAGGTTCTATCAGGTTTTTAGTGGGATTCATGTAAAGTTTAAGTTATATCAGGTTTTTAGTGAGGTTCATGTAAAGTTTAGGTTCTATCAGGTTTTTAGTGGGGTTCATGTAAAGTTTAAATTTTATCAGGATTTCAGTGGGGTTCATGTAAAGTTTAAGGTCTATCAGGTTTTTAGTGGGATTCATGTAAAGTTTAAGTTATATCAGGTTTTTAGTGAGGTTCATGTAAAGTTTAGGTTCTATCAGGTTTTTAGTGGGGTTCATGTAAATTTAGGCTTCATCAGGTTTTTAGTGGGGTTCATGTAAAGTTTAGGTTCTATCAGGTTTTTAGTGGGGTTCATGTAAAGTTTAAGTTCTATTATGTTTGTAGTGCGATTCATGTATAGTTTAGGTTCTATCAGGTTTTTAGTGGGGTTCATGTAAAGTTTAGGTTCTATCAGGTTTTTAGTAGGGTTCATTTAAAGTTTAAGTTCTACCAGGTTTTTAGTGGGGTTCATGTAAGGTTTAGATTCTATCAGGTTTTCAGTGGGGTTCATGTAAAGCTTAGGTTTCTATCAGATTTTTAGTGGGGTTCATGTAAAGTTTAAGTTCTATTATGTTTGTAGTGCGATTCATGTAAAGTTTAGGTTCTATCAGGTTTTTAGTGGGGTTCATGTAAAGTTTAGGTTCTATCAGGTTTTTAGTGGGGTTCATGCAAAGTTTAAGTTCTATCAGGTTTTTAGTGGGGTTAATGTAAGCTTTAGGTTCTATCAGGTTTTCAGTCGGATTCATGTATAGTTTAGGTTCTATCAGGTTTTAAGTGGGGTTCATGTAAAGTTTAAGTTCTATCAGGATTTCAGTGGGGTTAATGTAAAGTTTAAGGTCTATCAATTTTTTAGTGGGATTCATGTAAGGTTTAGGTTTCATCAGGTTTTTAGTGGGGTTCATGTAAGAATTAGGTTCTATCAGGTTTTTAGTGAAGTTCATGTAAAGTTTAGGTTTCATCAGGTTTTTAGTGGGGTTCATGTAAGGTTTAGGTTCTATCAGGTTTTTAGTGAAGTTCATGTAAAGTTTAAGTTATATCAGGTTTTTAGTGAGGTTCATGTAAGGTTTAGGTTCTATCAGGTTTTTAGTGGGGTTCATGTAAAGTTTAGGTTTCATCAGGTTTTTAGTGGGGTTCATGTAAAGTTTAGGTTCTATCAGTTTTTAGTGGGATTCATGTAAAGTTTAAGTTATATCAGGTTTTTAGTGAGGTTCATGTAAAGTTTAGGTTCTATCAGGTTTTTAGTGGGGTTCATGTAAAGTTTAGGTTTCATCAGGTTTTTAGTGGGGTTCATGTAAAGTTTAGGTTCTATCAGGTTTTTAGTGGGGTTCATGTAAAGTTTAAGTTCTATTATGTTTGTTGTGCGATTCATGTATAGTTTAGGTTCTATCAGGTTTTTAGTGGGGTTCATGTAAAGTTTAAGTTCTATCAGGTTTTTAGTAGGGTTCATGTAAAGTTTAAGTTCTACCAGGTTTTTAGTGGGGTTCATGTAAGGTTTAGATTCTTTCAGGTTTTCAGTGGGGTTAATGTAAAGTTTAGTTTCTATCAGATTTTTAGTGGGGTTCATGTAAAGTTTAAGTTCTATTATGTTTGTAGTGCGATTCATGTAAGGTTTAGGTTCTATCAGGTTTTTAGTGGGGTTCATGTAAAGTTTTGGTTCTATAAGGTTTTTAGTGGGGTTCATGTAAAGTTTAAGTTCTATCAGGTTTCTAGTGGGATTCATGTAAGCTTTAGGTTCTATCAGGTTTTCAGTGGGATTCATGTATAGTTTAGGTTCTATCAGGTTTTAAGTGGGGTTCATGTAAAGTTTAAGTTCTATCAGGATGTAAGTGGGGTTCATGTAAAGTTTAAGGTCTATCAGGTTTTTAGTGGGATTCATGTAAGGTTTAGGTTCTATCAGGTTTTTAGTAGGGTTCATGTAAAGTTTAGGTTCTATCAATTTTTAGTGGGATTCATGTAAAGTTTAAGTTATACCAGGTTTTTAGTGGGGTTCATGTAAGGTTTAGGTTTTATCAGGTTTTTAGTGGGGTTCATGTAAGGTTTAGGTTCTACCAGGTTTTTAGTGGGTTTCATGTAAAGTTTATGTTCTATTACGTTTGTAGTGCGATTCATGTATAGTTTAGGTTCTATCAGGTTTTTAGTGGGATTCATGTAAAGTTTAGATTCTATCAGGTTTTTAGTAGGGTTCATGTAAAGTTTAAGTTCTATCAGGTTTTTAGTGGGATTCATGTAAGCTTTAGGTTCTATCAGGTTTTCAGTGGGATTCATGTATAGTTTAGGTTCTATCAGGTTTTAAGTGGGGTTCATGTAAAGTTTAAGTTCTATCAGGATTTAAGTGGGGTTCATGTAAAGTTTAAGGTCTATCAGGTTTTTAGTGGGATTCATGTAAAGTTTAGGTTCTATCAGGTTTTTAGTAGGGTTCATGTAAAGTTTAGGTTCTATCAATTTTTAGTGGGATTCATGTAAAGTTTAAGCTATACCAGGTTTTTAGTGGGGTTCATGTAAGGTTTAGGTTTTATCAGGTTTTTAGTGGGGTTCATGTAAAGTTTAGATTCTATCAGATTTTTAGTAGGGTTCATGTAAAGTTTAAGTTCTACCAGGTCTTTAGTGGGGTTCATGTAAGGTTTAGGTTCTATCAGGTTTTCATTGGGGTTCATTTATAGTTTAGGTTCTATCAGGTTTTAAGTGGGGTTCATGTAAAGTTTAAGTTCTATCAGGATTTCAGTGGGGTTAATGTAAAGTTTAAGGTCTATCAGGTTTTTAGTGGGATTCATGTAAGGTTTAGGTTCTATCAGGTTTTTAGTGAAGTTCATGTAAAGTTTAGGTTTCATCAGGTTTTTAGTGGGGTTCATGTACAATTTAGGTTCTATCAGGTTTTTAGTGGGATTCATGTAAAGTTTAAGTTATATCAGGGTTTTAGTGGGGTTCATGTAAAGTTTAGCTTCTATCAGGTTTTTAGTGGGATTCATGTAAAGTTTAAGTTATATCAGGTTTTTAGTGGGGTTCATGTAAAGTTTAGGTTTCATCAGGTTTTTAGTGGGGTTCATGTAAAGTTTAGGTTCTATCAGGTTTTTAGTGGGGTTCATGTAAAGTTTAAGTTCTATTATGTTTGTTGTGCGATTCATGTATAGTTTAGGTTCTATCAGGTTTTTAGTGGGGTTCATGTAAAGTTTAAGTTCTATCAGGTTTTTAGTAGGGTTCATGTAAAGTTTAAGTTCTACCAGGTTTTTAGTGGGGTTCATGTAAGGTTTAGATTCTTTCAGGTTTTCAGTGGGGTTAATGTAAAGTTTAGTTTCTATCAGATTTTTAGTGGGGTTCATGTAAAGTTTAAGTTCTATTATGTTTGTAGTGCGATTCATGTAAGGTTTAGGTTCTATCAGGTTTTTAGTGGGGTTCATGTAAAGTTTTGGTTCTATAAGGTTTTTAGTGGGGTTCATGTAAAGTTTAAGTTCTATCAGGTTTCTAGTGGGATTCATGTAAGCTTTAGGTTCTTTCAGGTTTTCAGTGGGATTCATGTATAGTTTAAACTCTATCAGGTTTTAAGTGGGGTTCATGTAAAGTTTAAGTTCTATCAGGATTTAAGTGGGGTTCATGTAAAGTTTAAGGTCTATCAGGTTTTTAGTGGGATTCATGTAAGGTTTAGGTTCTATCAGGTTTTTAGTGAAGTTCATGTAAAGTTTAGGTTTCATCAGGTTTTTAGTGGGGTTCATGTACAATTTAGGTTCTATCAGGTTTTTAGTGGGATTCATGTAAAGTTTAAGTTATATCAGGGTTTTAGTGGGGTTCATGTAAAGTTTAGCTTCTATCAGGTTTTTAGTGGGATTCATGTAAAGTTTAAGTTATATCAGGTTTTTAGTGGGGTTCATGTAAAGTTTAGGTTTCATCAGGTTTTTAGTGGGGTTCATGTAAAGTTTAGGTTCTATCAGGTTTTTAGTGGGGTTCATGTAAAGTTTAAGTTCTATTATGTTTGTTGTGCGATTCATGTATAGTTTAGGTTCTATCAGGTTTTTAGTGGGGTTCATGTAAAGTTTAAGTTCTATCAGGTTTTTAGTAGGGTTCATGTAAAGTTTAAGTTCTACCAGGTTTTTAGTGGGGTTCATGTAAGGTTTAGATTCTTTCAGGTTTTCAGTGGGGTTAATGTAAAGTTTAGTTTCTATCAGATTTTTAGTGGGGTTCATGTAAAGTTTAAGTTCTATTATGTTTGTAGTGCGATTCATGTAAGGTTTAGGTTCTATCAGGTTTTTAGTGGGGTTCATGTAAAGTTTTGGTTCTATAAGGTTTTTAGTGGGGTTCATGTAAAGTTTAAGTTCTATCAGGTTTCTAGTGGGATTCATGTAAGCTTTAGGTTCTATCAGGTTTTCAGTGGGATTCATGTATAGTTTAGGCTCTATCAGGTTTTAAGTGGGGTTCATGTAAAGTTTAAGTTCTATCAGGATTTAAGTGGGGTTCATGTAAAGTTTAAGGTCTATCAGGTTTTTAGTGGGATTCATGTAAGGTTTAGGTTCTATCAGGTTTTTAGTGAAGTTCATGTAAAGTTTAGGTTTCATCAGGTTTTTAGTGGGGTTCATGTACAATTTAGGTTCTATCAGGTTTTTAGTGGGATTCATGTAAAGTTTAAGTTATATCAGGGTTTTAGTGGGGTTCATGTAAAGTTTAGCTTCTATCAGGTTTTTAGTGGGATTCATGTAAAGTTTAAGTTATATCAGGTTTTTAGTGGGGTTCATGTAAAGTTTAGGTTTCATCAGGTTTTTAGTGGGGTTCATGTAAAGTTTAGGTTCTATCAGGTTTTTAGTGGGGTTCATGTAAAGTTTAAGTTCTATTATGTTTGTTGTGCGATTCATGTATAGTTTAGGTTCTATCAGGTTTTTAGTGGGGTTCATGTAAAGTTTAAGTTCTATCAAGTTTTTAGTAGGGTTCATGTAAAGTTTAAGTTCTACCAGGTTTTTAGTGGGGTTCATGTAAGGTTTAGATTCTTTCAGGTTTTCAGTGGGGTTAATGTAAAGTTTAGTTTCTATCAGATTTTTAGTGGGGTTCATGTAAAGTTTAAGTTCTATTATGTTTGTAGTGCGATTCATGTAAGGTTTAGGTTCTATCAGGTTTTTAGTGGGGTTCATGTAAAGTTTTGGTTCTATAAGGTTTTTAGTGGGGTTCATGTAAAGTTTAAGTTCTATCAGGTTTCTAGTGGGATTCATGTAAGCTTTAGGTTCTTTCAGGTTTTCAGTGGGATTCATGTATAGTTTAGGCTCTATCAGGTTTTAAGTGGGGTTCATGTAAAGTTTAAGTTCTATCAGGATTTAAGTGGGGTTCATGTAAAGTTTAAGGTCTATCAGGTTTTTAGTGGGATTCATGTAAGGTTTAGGTTCTATCAGGTTTTTAGTGAAGTTCATGTAAAGTTTAGGTTTCATCAGGTTTTTAGTGGGGTTCATGTACAATTTAGGTTCTATCAGGTTTTTAGTGGGATTCATGTAAAGTTTAAGTTATATCAGGGTTTTAGTGGGGTTCATGTAAAGTTTAGCTTCTATCAGGTTTTTAGTGGGATTCATGTAAAGTTTAAGTTATATCAGGTTTTTAGTAGGGTTCATGTAAAGTTTAGGTTTCATCAGGTTTTTAGTGGGGTTCATGTAAAGTTTAGGTTCTATCAGGTTTTTAGTGGGGTTCATGTAAAGTTTAAGTTCTATTATGTTTGTTGTGCGATTCATGTATAGTTTAGGTTCTATCAGGTTTTTAGTGGGGTTCATGTAAAGTTTAAGTTCTATCAGGTTTTTAGTAGGGTTCATGTAAAGTTTAAGTTCTACCAGGTTTTTAGTGGGGTTCATGTAAGGTTTAGATTCTTTCAGGTTTTCAGTGGGGTTAATGTAAAGTTTAGTTTCTATCAGATTTTTAGTGGGGTTCATGTAAAGTTTAAGTTCTATTATGTTTGTAGTGCGATTCATGTAAGGTTTAGGTTCTATCAGGTTTTTAGTGGGGTTCATGTAAAGTTTTGGTTCTATAAGGTTTTTAGTGGGGTTCATGTAAAGTTTAAGTTCTATCAGGTTTCTAGTGGGATTCATGTAAGCTTTAGGTTCTATCAGGTTTTCAGTGGGATTCATGTATAGTTTAGGCTCTATCAGGTTTTAAGTGGGGTTCATGTAAAGTTTAAGTTCTATCAGGATTTAAGTGGGGTTCATGTAAAGTTTAAGGTCTATCAGGTTTTTAGTGGGATTCATGTAAGGTTTAGGTTCTATCAGGTTTTTAGTAGGGTTCATGTAAAGTTTAGGTTCTATCAATTTTTAGTGGGATTCATGTAAAGTTTAAGTTATACCAGGTTTTTAGTGGGGTTCATGTAAGGTTTAGGTTTTATCAGGTTTTTAGTGGGGTTTATGTAAAGTTTAGGTTCTACCAGGTTTTTAGTGGGTTTCATGTAAAGTTTATGTTCTATTATGTTTGTAGTGCGATTCATGTATAGTTTAGGTTCTATCAGGTTTTTAGTGGGATTCATGTAAAGTTTAGATTCTATCAGGTTTTTAGTAGGGTTCATGTAAAGTTTAAGTTCTACCAGGTCTTTAGTGGGGTTCATGTAAGGTTTAGGTTCTATCAGGTTTTCATTGGGGTTCATTTATAGTTTAGGTTCTATCAGGTTTTAAGTGGGGTTCATGTAAAGTTTAAGTTCTATCAGGATTTCAGTGGGGTTAATGTAAAGTTTAAGGTCTATCAGGTTTTTAGTGGGATTCATGTAAGGTTTAGGTTCTATCAGGTTTTTAGTGAAGTTCATGTAAAGTTTAGGTTTCATCAGGTTTTTAGTGGGGTTCATGTACAATTTAGGTTCTATCAGGTTTTTAGTGGGATTCATGTAAAGTTTAAGTTATATCAGGTTTTTAGTGAGGTTCATGTAAAGTTTAGGTTCTATCAGGTTTTTAGTGGGGTTCATGTAAAGTTTAAATTTTATCAGGATTTCAGTGGGGTTCATGTAAAGTTTAAGGTCTATCAGGTTTTTAGTGGGATTCATGTAAAGTTTAAGTTATATCAGGTTTTTAGTGAGGTTCATGTAAAGTTTAGGTTCTATCAGGTTTTTAGTGGGGTTCATGTAAATTTAGGTTTCATCAGGTTTTTAGTGGGGTTCATGTAAAGTTTAGGTTCTATCAGGTTTTTAGTGGGGTTCATGTAAAGTTTAAGTTCTATTATGTTTGTAGTGCGATTCATGTATAGTTTAGGTTCTATCAGGTTTTTAGTGGGGTTCATGTAAAGTTTAAGTTCTATCAGGTTTTTAGTGGGGTTAATGTAAGCTTTAGGTTCTATCAGGTTTTCAGTCGGATTCATGTATAGTTTAGGTTCTATCAGGTTTTAAGTGGGGTTCATGTAAAGTTTAAGTTCTATCAGGATTTTAGTGGGGTTAATGTAAAGTTTAAGGTCTATCAGATTTTTAGTGGGATTCATGTAAGGTTTAGGTTCTATCAGGTTTTTAGGGGGGTTCATGTAAGGTTTAGGTTCTATCAGGTTTTTAGTGATGTTCATGTAAAGTTTAGGTTTCATCAGGTTTTTAGTGGGATTCATGTAAAGTTTAGGTTCTATCAGGTTTTTAGTGGGATTCAAGTAAAGTTTAAGTTATATCAGGTTTTTAGTGAGGTTCATGTAAAGTTTAGGTTCTATCAGGTTTTTAGTGGGGTTCATGTAAAGTTTAGGTTTCATCAGGTTTTTAGTGGGGTTCATGCAAAGTTTAAGTTCTATCAGGTTTTTAGTGGGGTTAATGTAAGCTTTAGGTTCTATCAGGTTTTCAGTCGGATTCATGTATAGTTAAGGTTCTATCAGGTTTTTAGTGGGGTTCATGTAAGGTTTAGATTCTATCAGGTTTTCAGTGGGGTTCATGTAAAGCTTAGGTTTCTATCAGATTTTTAGTGGGGTTCATGTAAAGTTTAAGTTCTATTATGTTTGTAGTGCGATTCATGTAAAGTTTAGGTTCTATCAGGTTTTTAGTGGGGTTCATGTAAAGTTTAGGTTCTATCAGGTTTTTAGTGGGGTTCATGCAAAGTTTAAGTTCTATCAGGTTTTTAGTGGGGTTAATGTAAGCTTTAGGTTCTATCAGGTTTTCAGTCGGATTCATGTATAGTTTAGGTTCTATCAGGTTTTAAGTGGGGTTCATGTAAAGTTTAAGTTCTATCAGGATTTCAGTGGGGTTAATGTAAAGTTTAAGGTCTATCAATTTTTTAGTGGGATTCATGTAAGGTTTAGGTTTCATCAGGTTTTTAGTGGGGTTCATGTAAGGTTTAGGTTCTATCAGGTTTTTAGTGAAGTTCATGTAAAGTTTAGGTTTCATCAGGTTTTTAGTGGGGTTCATGTAAGGTTTAGGTTCTATCAGGTTTTTAGTGAAGTTCATGTAAAGTTTAAGTTATATCAGGTTTTTAGTGAGGTTCATGTAAGGTTTAGGTTCTATCAGGTTTTTAGTGGGGTTCATGTAAAGTTTAGGTTTCATCAGGTTTTTAGTGGGGTTCATGTAAAGTTTAGGTTCTATCAGTTTTTAGTGGGATTCATGTAAAGTTTAAGTTATATCAGATTTTTAGTGAGGTTCATGTAAAGTTTAGGTTCTATCAGGTTTTTAGTGGGGTTCATGTAAAGTTTAGGTTTCATCAGGTTTTTAGTGGGGTTCATGTAAAGTTTAGGTTCTATCAGGTTTTTAGTGGGGTTCATGTAAAGTTTAAGTTCTATTATGTTTGTTGTGCGATTCATGTATAGTTTAGGTTCTATCAGGTTTTTAGTGGGGTTCATGTAAAGTTTAAGTTCTATCAGGTTTTTAGTAGGGTTCATGTAAAGTTTAAGTTCTACCAGGTTTTTAGTGGGGTTCATGTAAGGTTTAGATTCTTTCAGGTTTTCAGTGGGGTTAATGTAAAGTTTAGTTTCTATCAGATTTTTAGTGGGGTTCATGTAAAGTTTAAGTTCTATTATGTTTGTAGTGCGATTCATGTAAGGTTTAGGTTCTATCAGGTTTTTAGTGGGGTTCATGTAAAGTTTTGGTTCTATAAGGTTTTTAGTGGGGTTCATGTAAAGTTTAAGTTCTATCAGGTTTCTAGTGGGATTCATGTAAGCTTTAGGTTCTATCAGGTTTTCAGTGGGATTCATGTATAGTTTAGGTTCTATCAGGTTTTAAGTGGGGTTCATGTAAAGTTTAAGTTCTATCAGGATGTAAGTGGGGTTCATGTAAAGTTTAAGGTCTATCAGGTTTTTAGTGGGATTCATGTAAGGTTTAGGTTCTATCAGGTTTTTAGTAGGGTTCATGTAAAGTTTAGGTTCTATCAATTTTTAGTGGGATTCATGTAAAGTTTAAGCTATACCAGGTTTTTAGTGGGGTTCATGTAAGGTTTAGGTTTTATCAGGTTTTTAGTGGGGTTCATGTAAAGTTTAGGTTCTACCAGGTTTTTAGTGGGTTTCATGTAAAGTTTATGTTCTATTATGTTTGTAGTGCGATTCATGTATAGTTTAGGTTCTATCAGGTTTTTAGTGGGATTCATGTAAAGTTTAGATTCTATCAGGTTTTTAGTAGGGTTCATGTAAAGTTTAAGTTCTATCAGGTTTTTAGTGGGATTCATGTAAGCTTTAGGTTCTATCAGGTTTTCAGTGGGATTCATGTATAGTTTAGGTTCTATCAGGTTTTAAGTGGGGTTCATGTAAAGTTTAAGTTCTATCAGGATTTAAGTGGGGTTCATGTAAAGTTTAAGGTCTATCAGGTTTTTAGTGGGATTCATGTAAAGTTTAGGTTCTATCAGGTTTTTAGTAGGGTTCATGTAAAGTTTAGGTTCTATCAATTTTTAGTGGGATTCATGTAAAGTTTAAGTTATACCAGGTTTTTAGTGGGGTTCATGTAAGGTTTAGGTTTTATCAGGTTTTTAGTGGGGTTCATGTAAAGTTTAGATTCTATCAGGTTTTTAGTAGGGTTCATGTAAAGTTTAAGTTCTACCAGGTCTTTAGTGGGGTTCATGTAAGGTTTAGGTTCTATCAGGTTTTCATTGGGGTTCATTTATAGTTTAGGTTCTATCAGGTTTTAAGTGGGGTTCATGTAAAGTTTAAGTTCTATCAGGATTTCAGTGGGGTTAATGTAAAGTTTAAGGTCTATCAGGTTTTTAGTGGGATTCATGTAAGGTTTAGGTTCTATCAGGTTTTTAGTGAAGTTCATGTAAAGTTTAGGTTTCATCAGGTTTTTAGTGGGGTTCATGTACAATTTAGGTTCTATCAGGTTTTTAGTGGGATTCATGTAAAGTTTAAGTTATATCAGGGTTTTAGTGGGGTTCATGTAAAGTTTAGCTTCTATCAGGTTTTTAGTGGGATTCATGTAAAGTTTAAGTTATATCAGGTTTTTAGTGGGGTTCATGTAAAGTTTAGGTTTCATCAGGTTTTTAGTGGGGTTCATGTAAAGTTTAAGTTCTATCAGGTTTCTAGTGGGATTCATGTAAGCTTTAGGTTCTATCAGGTTTTCAGTGGGATTCATGTATAGTTTAGGTTCTATCAGGTTTTAAGTGGGGTTCATGTAAAGTTTAAGTTCTATCAGGATGTAAGTGGGGTTCATGTAAAGTTTAAGGTCTATCAGGTTTTTAGTGGGATTCATGTAAGGTTTAGGTTCTATCAGGTTTTTAGTAGGGTTCATGTAAAGTTTAGGTTCTATCAATTTTTAGTGGGATTCATGTAAAGTTTAAGTTATACCAGGTTTTTAGTGGGGTTCATGTAAGGTTTAGGTTTTATCAGGTTTTTAGTGGGGTTCATGTAAAGTTTAGGTTCTACCAGGTTTTTAGTGGGTTTCATGTAAAGTTTATGTTCTATTATGTTTGTAGTGCGATTCATGTATAGTTTAGGTTCTATCAGGTTTTTAGTGGGATTCATGTAAAGTTTAGATTCTATCAGGTTTTTAGTAGGGTTCATGTAAAGTTTAAGTTCTATCAGGTTTTTAGTGGGATTCATGTAAGCTTTAGGTTCTATCAGGTTTTCAGTGGGATTCATGTATAGTTTAGGTTCTATCAGGTTTTAAGTGGGGTTCATGTAAAGTTTAAGTTCTATCAGGATTTAAGTGGGGTTCATGTAAAGTTTAAGGTCTATCAGGTTTTTAGTGGGATTCATGTAAAGTTTAGGTTCTATCAGGTTTTTAGTAGGGTTCATGTAAAGTTTAGGTTCTATCAATTTTTAGTGGGATTCATGTAAAGTTTAAGTTATACCAGGTTTTTAGTGGGGTTCATGTAAGGTTTAGGTTTTATCAGGTTTTTAGTGGGGTTCATGTAAAGTTTAGATTCTATCAGGTTTTTAGTAGGGTTCATGTAAAGTTTAAGTTCTACCAGGTCTTTAGTGGGGTTCATGTAAGGTTTAGGTTCTATCAGGTTTTCATTGGGGTTCATTTATAGTTTAGGTTCTATCAGGTTTTAAGTGGGGTTCATGTAAAGTTTAAGTTCTATCAGGATTTCAGTGGGGTTAATGTAAAGTTTAAGGTCTATCAGGTTTTTAGTGGGATTCATGTAAGGTTTAGGTTTTATCAGGTTTTTAGTGAAGTTCATGTAAAGTTTAGGTTTCATCAGGTTTTTAGTGGGGTTCATGTACAATTTAGGTTCTATCAGGTTTTTAGTGGGATTCATGTAAAGTTTAAGTTATATCAGGGTTTTAGTGGGGTTCATGTAAAGTTTAGCTTCTATCAGGTTTTTAGTGGGATTCATGTAAAGTTTAAGTTATATCAGGTTTTTAGTGGGGTTCATGTAAAGTTTAGGTTTCATCAGGTTTTTAGTGGGGTTCATGTAAAGTTTAGGTTCTATCAGGTTTTTAGTGGGGTTCATGTAAAGTTTAAGTTCTATTATGTTTGTTGTGCGATTCATGTATAGTTTAGGTTCTATCAGGTTTTTAGTGGGGTTCATGTAAAGTTTAAGTTCTATCAGGTTTTTAGTAGGGTTCATGTAAAGTTTAAGTTCTACCAGGTTTTTAGTGGGGTTCATGTAAGGTTTAGATTCTTTCAGGTTTTCAGTGGGGTTAATGTAAAGTTTAGTTTCTATCAGATTTTTAGTGGGGTTCATGTAAAGTTTAAGTTCTATTATGTTTGTAGTGCGATTCATGTAAGGTTTAGGTTCTATCAGGTTTTTAGTGGGGTTCATGTAAAGTTTTGGTTCTATAAGGTTTTTAGTGGGGTTCATGTAAAGTTTAAGTTCTATCAGGTTTCTAGTGGGATTCATGTAAGCTTTAGGTTCTATCAGGTTTTCAGTGGGATTCATGTATAGTTTAGGTTCTATCAGGTTTTAAGTGGGGTTCATGTAAAGTTTAAGTTCTATCAGGATGTAAGTGGGGTTCATGTAAAGTTTAAGGTCTATCAGGTTTTTAGTGGGATTCATGTAAGGTTTAGGTTCTATCAGGTTTTTAGTAGGGTTCATGTAAAGTTTAGGTTCTATCAATTTTTAGTGGGATTCATGTAAAGTTTAAGCTATACCAGGTTTTTAGTGGGGTTCATGTAAGGTTTAGGTTTTATCAGGTTTTTAGTGGGGTTCATGTAAAGTTTAGGTTCTACCAGGTTTTTAGTGGGTTTCATGTAAAGTTTATGTTCTATTATGTTTGTAGTGCGATTCATGTATAGTTTAGGTTCTATCAGGTTTTTAGTGGGATTCATGTAAAGTTTAGATTCTATCAGGTTTTTAGTAGGGTTCATGTAAAGTTTAAGTTCTATCAGGTTTTTAGTGGGATTCATGTTAGCTTTAGGTTCTATCAGGTTTTCAGTGGGATTCATGTATAGTTTAGGTTCTATCAGGTTTTAAGTGGGGTTCATGTAAAGTTTAAGTTCTATCAGGATTTAAGTGGGGTTCATGTAAAGTTTAAGGTCTATCAGGTTTTTAGTGGGATTCATGTAAAGTTTAGGTTCTATCAGGTTTTTAGTAGGGTTCATGTAAAGTTTAGGTTCTATCAATTTTTAGTGGGATTCATGTAAAGTTTAAGCTATACCAGGTTTTTAGTGGGGTTCATGTAAGGTTTAGGTTTTATCAGGTTTTTAGTGGGGTTCATGTAAAGTTTAGATTCTATCAGGTTTTTAGTAGGGTTCATGTAAAGTTTAAGTTCTACCAGGTCTTTAGTGGGGTTCATGTAAGGTTTAGGTTCTATCAGGTTTTCATTGGGGTTCATTTATAGTTTAGGTTCTATCAGGTTTTAAGTGGGGTTCATGTAAAGTTTAAGTTCTATCAGGATTTCAGTGGGGTTAATGTAAAGTTTAAGGTCTATCAGGTTTTTAGTGGGATTCATGTAAAGTTTAAGTTATATCAGGTTTTTAGTGGGGTTCATGTAAAGTTTAGGTTTCATCAGGTTTTTAGTGGGGTTCATGTAAAGTTTAGGTTCTATCAGGTTTTTAGTGGGGTTCATGTAAAGTTTAAGTTCTATTATGTTTGTTGTGCGATTCATGTATAGTTTAGGTTCTATCAGGTTTTTAGTGGGGTTCATGTAAAGTTTAAGTTCTATCAGGTTTTTAGTAGGGTTCATGTAAAGTTTAAGTTCTACCAGGTTTTTAGTGGGGTTCATGTAAGGTTTAGATTCTTTCAGGTTTTCAGTGGGGTTAATGTAAAGTTTAGTTTCTATCAGATTTTTAGTGGGGTTCATGTAAAGTTTAAGTTCTATTATGTTTGTAGTGCGATTCATGTAAGGTTTAGGTTCTATCAGGTTTTTAGTGGGGTTCATGTAAAGTTTTGGTTCTATAAGGTTTTTAGTGGGGTTCATGTAAAGTTTAAGTTCTATCAGGTTTCTAGTGGGATTCATGTAAGCTTTAGGTTCTTTCAGGTTTTCAGTGGGATTCATGTATAGTTTAGGCTCTATCAGGTTTTAAGTGGGGTTCATGTAAAGTTTAAGTTCTATCAGGATTTAAGTGGGGTTCATGTAAAGTTTAAGGTCTATCAGGTTTTTAGTGGGATTCATGTAAGGTTTAGGTTCTATCAGGTTTTTAGTGAAGTTCATGTAAAGTTTAGGTTTCATCAGGTTTTTAGTGGGGTTCATGTACAATTTAGGTTCTATCAGGTTTTTAGTGGGATTCATGTAAAGTTTAAGTTATATCAGGGTTTTAGTGGGTTTCATGTAAAGTTTAGCTTCTATCAGGTTTTTAGTGGGATTCATGTAAAGTTTAAGTTATATCAGGTTTTTAGTGGGGTTCATGTAAAGTTTAGGTTTCATCAGGTTTTTAGTGGGGTTCATGTAAAGTTTAGGTTCTATCAGGTTTTTAGTGGGGTTCATGTAAAGTTTAAGTTCTATTATGTTTGTTGTGCGATTCATGTATAGTTTAGGTTCTATCAGGTTTTTAGTGGGGTTCATGTAAAGTTTAAGTTCTATCAGGTTTTTAGTAGGGTTCATGTAAAGTTTAAGTTCTACCAGGTTTTTAGTGGGGTTCATGTAAGGTTTAGATTCTTTCAGGTTTTCAGTGGGGTTAATGTAAAGTTTAGTTTCTATCAGATTTTTAGTGGGGTTCATGTAAAGTTTAAGTTCTATTATGTTTGTAGTGCGATTCATGTAAGGTTTAGGTTCTATCAGGTTTTTAGTGGGGTTCATGTAAAGTTTTGGTTCTATAAGGTTTTTAGTGGGGTTCATGTAAAGTTTAAGTTCTATCAGGTTTCTAGTGGGATTCATGTAAGCTTTAGGTTCTATCAGGTTTTCAGTGGGATTCATGTATAGTTTAGGCTCTATCAGGTTTTAAGTGGGGTTCATGTAAAGTTTAAGTTCTATCAGGATTTAAGTGGGGTTCATGCAAAGTTTAAGGTCTATCAGGTTTTTAGTGGGATTCATGTAAGGTTTAGGTTCTATCAGGTTTTTAGTAGGGTTCATGTAAAGTTTAGGTTCTATCAATTTTTAGTGGGATTCATGTAAAGTTTAAGTTATACCAGGTTTTTAGTGGGGTTCATGTAAGGTTTAGGTTTTATCAGGTTTTTAGTGGGGTTCATGTAAAGTTTAGGTTCTACCAGGTTTTTAGTGGGTTTCATGTAAAGTTTATGTTCTATTATGTTTGTAGTGCGATTCATGTATAGTTTAGGTTCTATCAGGTTTTTAGTGGGATTCATGTAAAGTTTAGATTCTATCAGGTTTTTAGTAGGGTTCATGTAAAGTTTAAGTTCTACCAGGTCTTTAGTGGGGTTCATGTAAGGTTTAGGTTCTATCAGGTTTTCATTGGGGTTCATTTATAGTTTAGGTTCTATCAGGTTTTAAGTGGGGTTCATGTAAAGTTTAAGTTCTATCAGGATTTCAGTGGGGTTAATGTAAAGTTTAAGGTCTATCAGGTTTTTAGTGGGATTCATGTAAGGTTTAGGTTCTATCAGGTTTTTAGTGAAGTTCATGTAAAGTTTAGGTTTCATCAGGTTTTTAGTGGGGTTCATGTACAATTTAGGTTCTATCAGGTTTTTAGTGGGATTCATGTAAAGTTTAAGTTATATCAGGTTTTTAGTGAGGTTCATGTAAAGTTTAGGTTCTATCAGGTTTTTAGTGGGGTTCATGTAAAGTTTAAATTTTATCAGGATTTCAGTGGGGTTCATGTAAAGTTTAAGGTCTATCAGGTTTTTAGTGGGATTCATTTAAAGTTTAAGTTATATCAGGTTTTTAGTGAGGTTCATGTAAAGTTTAGGTTCTATCAGGTTTTTAGTGGGGTTCATGTAAATTTAGGTTTCATCAGGTTTTTAGTGGGGTTCATGTAAAGTTTAGGTTCTATCAGGTTTTTAGTGGGGTTCATGTAAAGTTTAAGTTCTATTATGTTTGTAGTGCGATTCATGTATAGTTTAGGTTCTATCAGGTTTTTAGTGGGGTTCATGTAAAGTTTAGGTTCTATCAGGTTTTTAGTAGGGTTCATTTAAAGTTTAAGTTCTACCAGGTTTTTAGTGGGGTTCATGTAAGGTTTAGATTCTATCAGGTTTTCAGTGGGGTTCATGTAAAGCTTAGGTTTCTATCAGATTTTTAGTGGGGTTCATGTAAAGTTTAAGTTCTATTATGTTTGTAGTGCGATTCATGTAAAGTTTAGGTTCTATCAGGTTTTTAGTGGGGTTCATGTAAAGTTTAGGTTCTATCAGGTTTTTAGTGGGGTTCATGCAAAGTTTAAGTTCTATCAGGTTTTTAGTGGGGTTAATGTAAGCTTTAGGTTCTATCAGGTTTTCAGTCGGATTCATGTATAGTTTAGGTTCTATCAGGTTTTAAGTGGGGTTCATGTAAAGTTTAAGTTCTATCAGGATTTCAGTGGGGTTAATGTAAAGTTTAAGGTCTATCAATTTTTTAGTGGGATTCATGTAAGGTTTAGGTTTCATCAGGTTTTTAGTGGGGTTCATGTAAGAATTAGGTTCTATCAGGTTTTTAGTGAAGTTCATGTAAAGTTTAGGTTTCATCAGGTTTTTAGTGGGGTTCATGTAAGGTTTAGGTTCTATCAGGTTTTTAGTGAAGTTCATGTAAAGTTTAAGTTATATCAGGTTTTTAGTGAGGTTCATGTAAGGTTTAGGTTCTATCAGGTTTTTAGTGGGGTTCATGTAAAGTTTAGGTTTCATCAGGTTTTTAGTGGGGTTCATGTAAAGTTTAGGTTCTATCAGTTTTTAGTGGGATTCATGTAAAGTTTAAGTTATATCAGGTTTTTAGTGAGGTTCATGTAAAGTTTAGGTTCTATCAGGTTTTTAGTGGGGTTCATGTAAAGTTTAGGTTTCATCAGGTTTTTAGTGGGGTTCATGTAAAGTTTAGGTTCTATCAGGTTTTTAGTGGGGTTCATGTAAAGTTTAAGTTCTATTATGTTTGTTGTGCGATTCATGTATAGTTTAGGTTCTATCAGGTTTTTAGTGGGGTTCATGTAAAGTTTAAGTTCTATCAGGTTTTTAGTAGGGTTCATGTAAAGTTTAAGTTCTACCAGGTTTTTAGTGGGGTTCATGTAAGGTTTAGATTCTTTCAGGTTTTCAGTGGGGTTAATGTAAAGTTTAGTTTCTATCAGATTTTTAGTGGGGTTCATGTAAAGTTTAAGTTCTATTATGTTTGTAGTGCGATTCATGTAAGGTTTAGGTTCTATCAGGTTTTTAGTGGGGTTCATGTAAAGTTTTGGTTCTATAAGGTTTTTAGTGGGGTTCATGTAAAGTTTAAGTTCTATCAGGTTTCTAGTGGGATTCATGTAAGCTTTAGGTTCTATCAGGTTTTCAGTGGGATTCATGTATAGTTTAGGTTCTATCAGGTTTTAAGTGGGGTTCATGTAAAGTTTAAGTTCTATCAGGATGTAAGTGGGGTTCATGTAAAGTTTAAGGTCTATCAGGTTTTTAGTGGGATTCATGTAAGGTTTAGGTTCTATCAGGTTTTTAGTAGGGTTCATGTAAAGTTTAGGTTCTATCAATTTTTAGTGGGATTCATGTAAAGTTTAAGTTATACCAGGTTTTTAGTGGGGTTCATGTAAGGTTTAGGTTTTATCAGGTTTTTAGTGGGGTTCATGTAAAGTTTAGGTTCTACCAGGTTTTTAGTGGGTTTCATGTAAAGTTTATGTTCTATTATGTTTGTAGTGCGATTCATGTATAGTTTAGGTTCTATCAGGTTTTTAGTGGGATTCATGTAAAGTTTAGATTCTATCAGGTTTTTAGTAGGGTTCATGTAAAGTTTAAGTTCTATCAGGTTTTTAGTGGGATTCATGTAAGCTTTAGGTTCTATCAGGTTTTCAGTGGGATTCATGTATAGTTTAGGTTCTATCAGGTTTTAAGTGGGGTTCATGTAAAGTTTAAGTTCTATCAGGATTTAAGTGGGGTTCATGTAAAGTTTAAGGTCTATCAGGTTTTTAGTGGGATTCATGTAAAGTTTAGGTTCTATCAGGTTTTTAGTAGGGTTCATGTAAAGTTTAGGTTCTATCAATTTTTAGTGGGATTCATGTAAAGTTTAAGCTATACCAGGTTTTTAGTGGGGTTCATGTAAGGTTTAGGTTTTATCAGGTTTTTAGTGGGGTTCATGTAAAGTTTAGATTCTATCAGGTTTTTAGTAGGGTTCATGTAAAGTTTAAGTTCTACCAGGTCTTTAGTGGGGTTCATGTAAGGTTTAGGTTCTATCAGGTTTTCATTGGGGTTCATTTATAGTTTAGGTTCTATCAGGTTTTAAGTGGGGTTCATGTAAAGTTTAAGTTCTATCAGGATTTCAGTGGGGTTAATGTAAAGTTTAAGGTCTATCAGGTTTTTAGTGGGATTCATGTAAGGTTTAGGTTCTATCAGGTTTTTAGTGAAGTTCATGTAAAGTTTAGGTTTCATCAGGTTTTTAGTGGGGTTCATGTACAATTTAGGTTCTATCAGGTTTTTAGTGGGATTCATGTAAAGTTTAAGTTATATCAGGGTTTTAGTGGGGTTCATGTAAAGTTTAGCTTCTATCAGGTTTTTAGTGGGATTCATGTAAAGTTTAAGTTATATCAGGTTTTTAGTGGGGTTCATGTAAAGTTTAGGTTTCATCAGGTTTTTAGTGGGGTTCATGTAAAGTTTAGGTTCTATCAGGTTTTTAGTGGGGTTCATGTAAAGTTTAAGTTCTATTATGTTTGTTGTGCGATTCATGTATAGTTTAGGTTCTATCAGGTTTTTAGTGGGGTTCATGTAAAGTTTAAGTTCTATCAGGTTTTTAGTAGGGTTCATGTAAAGTTTAAGTTCTACCAGGTTTTTAGTGGGGTTCATGTAAGGTTTAGATTCTTTCAGGTTTTCAGTGGGGTTAATGTAAAGTTTAGTTTCTATCAGATTTTTAGTGGGGTTCATGTAAAGTTTAAGTTCTATTATGTTTGTAGTGCGATTCATGTAAGGTTTAGGTTCTATCAGGTTTTTAGTGGGGTTCATGTAAAGTTTTGGTTCTATAAGGTTTTTAGTGGGGTTCATGTAAAGTTTAAGTTCTATCAGGTTTCTAGTGGGATTCATGTAAGCTTTAGGTTCTTTCAGGTTTTCAGTGGGATTCATGTATAGTTTAGGCTCTATCAGGTTTTAAGTGGGGTTCATGTAAAGTTTAAGTTCTATCAGGATTTAAGTGGGGTTCATGTAAAGTTTAAGGTCTATCAGGTTTTTAGTGGGATTCATGTAAGGTTTAGGTTCTATCAGGTTTTTAGTGAAGTTCATGTAAAGTTTAGGTTTCATCAGGTTTTTAGTGGGGTTCATGTACAATTTAGGTTCTATCAGGTTTTTAGTGGGATTCATGTAAAGTTTAAGTTATATCAGGGTTTTAGTGGGGTTCATGTAAAGTTTAGCTTCTATCAGGTTTTTAGTGGGATTCATGTAAAGTTTAAGTTATATCAGGTTTTTAGTGGGGTTCATGTAAAGTTTAGGTTTCATCAGGTTTTTAGTGGGGTTCATGTAAAGTTTAGGTTCTATCAGGTTTTTAGTGGGGTTCATGTAAAGTTTAAGTTCTATTATGTTTGTTGTGCGATTCATGTATAGTTTAGGTTCTATCAGGTTTTTAGTGGGGTTCATGTAAAGTTTAAGTTCTATCAGGTTTTTAGTAGGGTTCATGTAAAGTTTAAGTTCTACCAGGTTTTTAGTGGGGTTCATGTAAGGTTTAGATTCTTTCAGGTTTTCAGTGGGGTTAATGTAAAGTTTAGTTTCTATCAGATTTTTAGTGGGGTTCATGTAAAGTTTAAGTTCTATTATGTTTGTAGTGCGATTCATGTAAGGTTTAGGTTCTATCAGGTTTTTAGTGGGGTTCATGTAAAGTTTTGGTTCTATAAGGTTTTTAGTGGGGTTCATGTAAAGTTTAAGTTCTATCAGGTTTCTAGTGGGATTCATGTAAGCTTTAGGTTCTATCAGGTTTTCAGTGGGATTCATGTATAGTTTAGGCTCTATCAGGTTTTAAGTGGGGTTCATGTAAAGTTTAAGTTCTATCAGGATTTAAGTGGTGTTCATGTAAAGTTTAAGGTCTATCAGGTTTTTAGTGGGATTCATGTAAGGTTTAGGTTCTATCAGGTTTTTAGTAGGGTTCATGTAAAGTTTAGGTTCTATCAATTTTTAGTGGGATTTATGTAAAGTTTAAGTTATACCAGGTTTTTAGTGGGGTTCATGTAAGGTTTAGGTTTTATCAGGTTTTTAGTGGGGTTCATGTAAAGTTTAGGTTCTACCAGGTTTTTAGTGGGTTTCATGTAAAGTTTATGTTCTATTATGTTTGTAGTGCGATTCATGTATAGTTTAGGTTCTATCAGGTTTTTAGTGGGATTCATGTAAAGTTTAGATTCTATCAGGTTTTTAGTAGGGTTCATGTAAAGTTTAAGTTCTACCAGGTCTTTAGTGGGGTTCATGTAAGGTTTAGGTTCTATCAGGTTTTCATTGGGGTTCATTTATAGTTTAGGTTCTATCAGGTTTTAAGTGGGGTTCATGTAAAGTTTAAGTTCTATCAGGATTTCAGTGGGGTTAATGTAAAGTTTAAGGTCTATCAGGTTTTTAGTGGGATTCATGTAAGGTTTAGGTTCTATCAGGTTTTTAGTGAAGTTCATGTAAAGTTTAGGTTTCATCAGGTTTTTAGTGGGGTTCATGTACAATTTAGGTTCTATCAGGTTTTTAGTGGGATTCATGTAAAGTTTAAGTTATATCAGGTTTTTAGTGAGGTTCATGTAAAGTTTAGGTTCTATCAGGTTTTTAGTGGGGTTCATGTAAAGTTTAAATTTTATCAGGATTTCAGTGGGGTTCATGTAAAGTTTAAGGTCTATCAGGTTTTTAGTGGGATTCATGTAAAGTTTAAGTTATATCAGGTTTTTAGTGAGGTTCATGTAAAGTTTAGGTTCTATCAGGTTTTTAGTGGGGTTCATGTAAATTTAGGTTTCATCAGGTTTTTAGTGGGGTTCATGTAAAGTTTAGGTTCTATCAGGTTTTTAGTGGGGTTCATGTAAAGTTTAAGTTCTATTATGTTTGTAGTGCGATTCATGTATAGTTTAGGTTCTATCAGGTTTTTAGTGGGGTTCATGTAAAGTTTAGGTTCTATCAGGTTTTTAGTAGGGTTCATTTAAAGTTTAAGTTCTACCAGGTTTTTAGTGGGGTTCATGTAAGGTTTAGATTCTATCAGGTTTTCAGTGGGGTTCATGTAAAGCTTAGGTTTCTATCAGATTTTTAGTGGGGTTCATGTAAAGTTTAAGTTCTATTATGTTTGTAGTGCGATTCATGTAAAGTTTAGGTTCTATCAGGTTTTTAGTGGGGTTCATGTAAAGTTTAGGTTCTATCAGGTTTTTAGTGGGGTTCATGCAAAGTTTAAGTTCTATCAGGTTTTTAGTGGGGTTAATGTAAGCTTTAGGTTCTATCAGGTTTTCAGTCGGATTCATGTATAGTTTAGGTTCTATCAGGTTTTAAGTGGGGTTCATGTAAAGTTTAAGTTCTATCAGGATTTCAGTGGGGTTAATGTAAAGTTTAAGGTCTATCAATTTTTTAGTGGGATTCATGTAAGGTTTAGGTTTCATCAGGTTTTTAGTGGGGTTCATGTAAGAATTAGGTTCTATCAGGTTTTTAGTGAAGTTCATGTAAAGTTTAGGTTTCATCAGGTTTTTAGTGGGGTTCATGTAAGGTTTAGGTTCTATCAGGTTTTTAGTGAAGTTCATGTAAAGTTTAAGTTATATCAGGTTTTTAGTGAGGTTCATGTAAGGTTTAGGTTCTATCAGGTTTTTAGTGGGGTTCATGTAAAGTTTAGGTTTCATCAGGTTTTTAGTGGGGTTCATGTAAAGTTTAGGTTCTATCAGTTTTTAGTGGGATTCATGTAAAGTTTAAGTTATATCAGGTTTTTAGTGAGGTTCATGTAAAGTTTAGGTTCTATCAGGTTTTTAGTGGGGTTCATGTAAAGTTTAGGTTTCATCAGGTTTTTAGTGGGGTTCATGTAAAGTTTAGGTTCTATCAGGTTTTTAGTGGGGTTCATGTAAAGTTTAAGTTCTATTATGTTTGTTGTGCGATTCATGTATAGTTTAGGTTCTATCAGGTTTTTAGTGGGGTTCATGTAAAGTTTAAGTTCTATCAGGTTTTTAGTAGGGTTCATGTAAAGTTTAAGTTCTACCAGGTTTTTAGTGGGGTTCATGTAAGGTTTAGATTCTTTCAGGTTTTCAGTGGGGTTAATGTAAAGTTTAGTTTCTATCAGATTTTTAGTGGGGTTCATGTAAAGTTTAAGTTCTATTATGTTTGTAGTGCGATTCATGTAAGGTTTAGGTTCTATCAGGTTTTTAGTGGGGTTCATGTAAAGTTTTGGTTCTATAAGGTTTTTAGTGGGGTTCATGTAAAGTTTAAGTTCTATCAGGTTTCTAGTGGGATTCATGTAAGCTTTAGGTTCTATCAGGTTTTCAGTGGGATTCATGTATAGTTTAGGTTCTATCAGGTTTTAAGTGGGGTTCATGTAAAGTTTAAGTTCTATCAGGATGTAAGTGGGGTTCATGTAAAGTTTAAGGTCTATCAGGTTTTTAGTGGGATTCATGTAAGGTTTAGGTTCTATCAGGTTTTTAGTAGGGTTCATGTAAAGTTTAGGTTCTATCAATTTTTAGTGGGATTCATGTAAAGTTTAAGTTATACCAGGTTTTTAGTGGGGTTCATGTAAGGTTTAGGTTTTATCAGGTTTTTAGTGGGGTTCATGTAAAGTTTAGGTTCTACCAGGTTTTTAGTGGGTTTCATGTAAAGTTTATGTTCTATTATGTTTGTAGTGCGATTCATGTATAGTTTAGGTTCTATCAGGTTTTTAGTGGGATTCATGTAAAGTTTAGATTCTATCAGGTTTTTAGTAGGGTTCATGTAAAGTTTAAGTTCTATCAGGTTTTTAGTGGGATTCATGTAAGCTTTAGGTTCTATCAGGTTTTCACTGGGATTCATGTATAGTTTAGGTTCTATCAGGTTTTAAGTGGGGTTCATGTAAAGTTTAAGTTCTATCAGGATTTAAGTGGGGTTCATGTAAAGTTTAAGGTCTATCAGGTTTTTAGTGGGATTCATGTAAAGTTTAGGTTCTATCAGGTTTTTAGTAGGGTTCATGTAAAGTTTAGGTTCTATCAATTTTTAGTGGGATTCATGTAAAGTTTAAGTTATACCAGGTTTTTAGTGGGGTTCATGTAAGGTTTAGGTTTTATCAGGTTTTTAGTGGGGTTCATGTAAAGTTTAGATTCTATCAGGTTTTTAGTAGGGTTCATGTAAAGTTTAAGTTCTACCAGGTCTTTAGTGGGGTTCATGTAAGGTTTAGGTTCTATCAGGTTTTCATTGGGGTTCATTTATAGTTTAGGTTCTATCAGGTTTTAAGTGGGGTTCATGTAAAGTTTAAGTTCTATCAGGATTTCAGTGGGGTTAATGTAAAGTTTAAGGTCTATCAGGTTTTTAGTGGGATTCATGTAAGGTTTAGGTTCTATCAGGTTTTTAGTGAAGTTCATGTAAAGTTTAGGTTTCATCAGGTTTTTAGTGGGGTTCATGTACAATTTAGGTTCTATCAGGTTTTTAGTGGGATTCATGTAAAGTTTAAGTTATATCAGGGTTTTAGTGGGGTTCATGTAAAGTTTAGCTTCTATCAGGTTTTTAGTGGGATTCATGTAAAGTTTAAGTTATATCAGGTTTTTAGTGGGGTTCATGTAAAGTTTAGGTTTCATCAGGTTTTTAGTGGGGTTCATGTAAAGTTTAGGTTCTATCAGGTTTTTAGTGGGGTTCATGTAAAGTTTAAGTTCTATTATGTTTGTTGTGCGATTCATGTATAGTTTAGGTTCTATCAGGTTTTTAGTGGGGTTCATGTAAAGTTTAAGTTCTATCAGGTTTTTAGTAGGGTTCATGTAAAGTTTAAGTTCTACCAGGTTTTTAGTGGGGTTCATGTAAGGTTTAGATTCTTTCAGGTTTTCAGTGGGGTTAATGTAAAGTTTAGTTTCTATCAGATTTTTAGTGGGGTTCATGTAAAGTTTAAGTTCTATTATGTTTGTAGTGCGATTCATGTAAGGTTTAGGTTCTATCAGGTTTTTAGTGGGGTTCATGTAAAGTTTTGGTTCTATAAGGTTTTTAGTGGGGTTCATGTTAAGTTTAAGTTCTATCAGGTTTCTAGTGGGATTCATGTAAGCTTTAGGTTCTATCAGGTTTTCAGTGGGATTCATGTATAGTTTAGGCTCTATCAGGTTTTAAGTGGGGTTCATGTAAAGTTTAAGTTCTATCAGGATTTAAGTGGGGTTCATGTAAAGTTTAAGGTCTATCAGGTTTTTAGTGGGATTCATGTAAGGTTTAGGTTCTATCAGGTTTTTAGTGAAGTTCATGTAAAGTTTAGGTTTCATCAGGTTTTTAGTGGGGTTCATGTACAATTTAGGTTCTATCAGGTTTTTAGTGGGATTCATGTAAAGTTTAAGTTATATCAGGGTTTTAGTGGGGTTCATGTAAAGTTTAGCTTCTATCAGGTTTTTAGTGGGATTCATGTAAAGTTTAAGTTATATCAGGTTTTTAGTGGGGTTCATGTAAAGTTTAGGTTTCATCAGGTTTTTAGTGGGGTTCATGTAAAGTTTAGGTTCTATCAGGTTTTTAGTGGGGTTCATGTAAAGTTTAAGTTCTATTATGTTTGTTGTGCGATTCATGTATAGTTTAGGTTCTATCAGGTTTTTAGTGGGGTTCATGTAAAGTTTAAGTTCTATCAGGTTTTTAGTAGGGTTCATGTAAAGTTTAAGTTCTACCAGGTTTTTAGTGGGGTTCATGTAAGGTTTAGATTCTTTCAGGTTTTCAGTGGGGTTAATGTAAAGTTTAGTTTCTATCAGATTTTTAGTGGGGTTCATGTAAAGTTTAAGTTCTATTATGTTTGTAGTGCGATTCATGTAAGGTTTAGGTTCTATCAGGTTTTTAGTGGGGTTCATGTAAAGTTTAAGTTCTATCAGGTTTCTAGTGGGATTCATGTAAGCTTTAGGTTCTTTCAGGTTTTCAGTGGGATTCATGTATAGTTTAGGCTCTATCAGGTTTTAAGTGGGGTTCATGTAAAGTTTAAGTTCTATCAGGATTTAAGTGGGGTTCATGTAAAGTTTAAGGTCTATCAGGTTTTTAGTGGGATTCATGTAAGGTTTAGGTTCTATCAGGTTTTTAGTGAAGTTCATGTAAAGTTTAGGTTTCATCAGGTTTTTAGTGGGGTTCATGTACAATTTAGGTTCTATCAGGTTTTTAGTGGGATTCATGTAAAGTTTAAGTTATATCAGGGTTTTAGTGGGGTTCATGTAAAGTTTAGGTTCTATCAGGTTTTTAGTGGGGTTCATGTAAAGTTTAAGTTCTATTATGTTTGTTGTGCGATTCATGTATAGTTTAGGTTCTATCAGGTTTTTAGTGGGGTTCATGTAAAGTTTAAGTTCTATCAGGTTTTTAGTAGGGTTCATGTAAAGTTTAAGTTCTACCAGGTTTTTAGTGGGGTTCATGTAAGGTTTAGATTCTTTCAGGTTTTCAGTGGGGTTAATGTAAAGTTTAGATTCTATCAGATTTTTAGTGGGGTTCATGTAAAGTTTAAGTTCTATTATGTTTGTAGTGCGATTCATGTAAGGTTTAGGTTCTATCAGGTTTTTAGTGGGGTTCATGTAAAGTTTTGGTTCTATAAGGTTTTTAGTGGGGTTCATGTAAAGTTTAAGTTCTATCAGGTTTCTAGTGGGATTCATGTAAGCTTTAGGTTCTATCAGGTTTTCAGTGGGATTCATGTATAGTTTAGGCTCTATCAGGTTTTAAGTGGGGTTCATGTAAAGTTTAAGTTCTATCAGGATTTAAGTGGGGTTCATGTAAAGTTTAAGGTCTATCAGGTTTTTAGTGGGATTCATGTTAGGTTTAGATTCTATCAGGTTTTTAGTAGGGTTCATGTAAAGTTTAAGTTCTACCAGGTCTTTAGTGGGGTTCATGTAAGGTTTAGGTTCTATCAGGTTTTCATTGGGGTTCATTTATAGTTTAGGTTCTATCAGGTTTTAAGTGGGGTTCATGTAAAGTTTAAGTTCTATCAGGATTTCAGTGGGGTTAATGTAAAGTTTAAGGTCTATCAGGTTTTTAGTGGGATTCATGTAAGGTTTAGGTTCTATCAGGTTTTTAGTGAAGTTCATGTAAAGTTTAGGTTTCATCAGGTTTTTAGTGGGGTTCATGTACAATTTAGGTTCTATCAGGTTTTTAGTGGGATTCATGTAAAGTTTAAGTTATATCAGGTTTTTAGTGAGGTTCATGTAAAGTTTAGGTTCTATCAGGTTTTTAGTGGGGTTCATGTAAAGTTTAGGTTCTATCAGGTTTTTAGTGGAGTTCATGTAAGGTTTAGGTTCTATAAGGTTTTTAGTGGGGTTCATGTAAAGTTTAGGTTCTATCAGGTTTTTAGTGGGGTTCATGTAAAGTTTAAGTTCTATAAGGTTTTTAGTGGGGTTCATGTAAGCTTTAGGTTCTATCAGGTTTTCAGTCGGATTCATGTATAGTTTAGGTTCTATCAGGTTTTAAGTGGGGTGCATGTAAAGTTTAAGTTTTATCAGGATTTCAGTTAGGTTCATGTAAAGTTTAGGTTCTATCAGGTTTTTAGTGGGGTTCATGTAAAGTTTAAGTTCTATAAGGTTTTTAGTGGGGTTCATGTAAGCTTTAGGTTCTATCAGGTTTTCAGTCGGATTCATGTATAGTTTAGGTTCTATCAGGTTTTTAGTAGGGTTCATGTAAAGTTTAAGTTCTATCAGGTTTTTAGTGGGGTTCATGTAAGGTTTAGGTTCTATCAGGTTTTCAGTGGGGTTCATGTATAGTTTAGTTTCTATCAGGTTTTAATTGGGGTTCATGTAAAGTTTAAGTTCTATCAGGATTTCAGTGGGGTTCATGTAAAGTTTAGGTTTCATCAGCTTTTTAGTGGGGTTCAGGTAAAGTTTAGGTTCTATCAGGTTTTTAGTGGGATTCATGTAAGGTTTAGGTTCTATCAGGTTTTCAGTGGGGTTCATGTATAGTTTAGTTTCTATCAGGTTTTAATTGGGGTTCATGTAAAGTTTAGGTTCTATCAGATTTTTAGTGAAGTTCAGGTAAAGTTTAGGTTCTATCAGGTTTTTAGTGGGATTCATGTAAGGTTTAGGTTCTATCAGGTTTTCAGTGGGGTTCATGTATAGTTTAGTTTCTATCAGGTTTTAATTGGGGTTCATGTAAAGTTTAGGTTCTATCAGATTTTTAGTGAAGTTCATGTAAAGTTTAGGTTTCATCAGCTTTTTAGTGGGGTTCAGGTAAAGTTTAGGTTCTATCAGGTTTTTAGTGGGATTCATGTAAAGTTTAAGTTATATCAAACCTAAACTATACATGAACCCCACTGAAAACCTGATAGAACCTAAAGCTTACATGAACCCACTAAAAACCTGATAGAACTTAAACTTTACATGAACCCCACTAAAAACCTGATAGAACCTAAACTTTACATGAACCCCACTAAAAACCTCATAGAACCTAAACTTTACATGAACCCCACTAAAAACCTGATAGAACCTAATCTATACATGAATAGCACTACAAACATAATAGAACTTAAATTTTACATGAACCCCACTAAAAATCTGATAGAAACTAAACTTTACATGAACCCCACTAAAAACCTGATAGTATCTAAACTTTACATGAACCCCACTAAAAACCTGATAGAACCTAAACCTTACATGAATCCCACTGAAAACCTGATAGAACCTAAACTTTACATGAACCCCACTAAAAACCTGATAGAACTTTAACCTTACATGAACCCCACCAAAAACCTGATAGAACCTAAACTTTACATGAACCCCACAAAAAACCTGATAGAACCTAAACTTTACATGAACCCCACTAAACACCTGATGAAACCTAAACTTTACACAAACTTCACTAAAAACCTGATAGAACCTAAACCTTACATGAATCCCACTAAAGACCTGATAGACCTTAACCTTTACATGAACCCCCCTGAAATCCTGATAGAGCTTAAACTTTACATGAACCCCACTTAAAACCTGATAGAACTTAAACTATACATGAACCCCACTGAAAACCTGATAGAACCTAAACTTTACATGAACCCCCCTAAAAACCTGATAGAATTTAAACTTTACATTAACCCTACTAAAAACCTGATATAACCTAAACATTACATGAACCCCACTAAAAACCTGATAGAACTTAAACTTTGCATGAACCCCACTAAAGACCTGATAGAAGCTAAACTTTACATGAACCCCACTTAAAACCTGATAGAACCTAAACCTTACATTAACCCCACTAAAACCCTGATAGAACTTAAACTTTACATGAACCCCACTAAAAACCTGATAGAACCTAAACTTTACATGAACCCCACTAAAAACCTCATAGAACCTAAACTATACATGAATCGCACTACAAACATTATAGAACTTAAAATTTACATGAACCCCACTAAAAATCTAATAGAAACTAAACTTTACATGAACCCCACTAAAAATCTGATAGAAACTAAATTTTATATGAACCCCACTAAAAACCTGATAGAACCTAAACTTTACATGAACCCCACTAAAAACCTGATAGAAGCTAAAACTTACATGAACCCCACTAAAAACCTGATAGATCCTAAACTTTACATAATCCCCACTAAAAGCCTGATACAACTTAAGCTTTACATGAACCCCACTAAAAACCTGATAAAACTTAAACTTTACATGAACCCCACTAAAAACCTGATAGAAGCTAAACTTTACATGAACCCCACTAAAAACCTGATAGAACCTAAACCTTACATGAATCCCAGTAAAAACCTGATAGACCTTAAACTTGACATGAACCCCACTGAAATCCTCATAGAACCTAAACTATACATGAACCCCACTGAAAACCTGATAGAACCTAAAGCTTACATGAACCCCACTAAAACCCTGATAGAACTTAAACTTTACATCAACCCCACTAAAAACCTGATAGAACCTAAACTTTACATGAACCCAACTAAAAACCTGATAGAACCTAAACTATACATGAATCGCACTACAAACATTATAGAACTTAAAATTTACATGAACCCCACTAAAAATCTAATAGAAACTAAACTTTACATGAACCCCCCTAAAAATCTGATAGAAATAAATTTTATATGAACCCCACTAAAAACCTGCTAGAACCTAACCTTTACATGAACCCCACTAAAACCTGATAGAACCTAAAACTTACATGAACCCCACTAAAAACCTGATAGATCCTAAACTTTACATAATCCCCACTAAAAGCCTGATACAACTTAAACTTTACATGAACCCCGCTAACAAACTGATAGAAGATAAACTTTACATGAACCCCACTAAAAGCCTGATACAACTTAAACTTTACATGAATCCCACTAAAAACCTGATAGAACTTAAACTTTACATGAACCCCACTAAATATTTGATAGAAACTAAACTTTACATCAACCCCACTAAAAACCTGATAGATCCTAAATTTATATGAACCCCACTAAAAACCTGATAGAACCTAAACCTTACATGAACCCCACCAAAAACCTGAAAGAACCTAAACTTTACACGAACTTCACTAAAAACCTGATAGAACTTAAACTTTACAGGAATCCCACTAAAAACCTGATAGAAGCTAAACTTTATATGAACCCTACTAAAAACCTGATAGAACCTAAACTTTACATGAACCCCACTAAAAATCTGATAGAAGATAAACTTCCCATGAATCCCACTAAAAACCTCATAGAACCTAAACCTTACATGAATCCCACTAAAAACCTGATATAACTTAAACTTTACATGAACCCCACTAAAAACCTGATAGAACCTAAACTTTACATGAACCCCACAAAAAACCTGATAGAACCTAAACTTTTAATGAACCCCAACTAAAAACCTGATAGAACCTAAAATTTACATGAACTCCACTTAAAACCTGATAGAACTTAAACTTTACAGGAACCCCACTTAAAACCTGATAGATCCTAAATTTTACATAATCCCCACTAAAAACCTGATAGAACTTAAACTTTACATGAATCCCACTGAAAACCTGATAGAACCTAAACTTTACATGAACCCCACTAAAAACTTGATAGAAACTAAACTTTACATAAATCCCACTAAAAACCTAACAAAGCCTAAACTTTACATGAACCCCACTAAAAACCTGATAGAACCTAATCTTTACATGAACCTCACTAAAAACCTGATATAACTTAAACTTTACATGAATCCCACTAAAAACCTGATAGATCTTAAACTTTACATGAACCCCACTGAAATCCTGATAGAACCTAAACTATACATGATCCCCACTGAAAACCTGATAGAACCTAAAGCTTACATGAACCCCACTAAAAACCTGATAGATCTTAAACTTTACATAATCCCCACTAAAAGCCTGATACAACTTAAACTTTACATGAACCCCACTAAAAACCTGACAGAACTTAAATTTTACATGAACCCCACTAAAAACCTGATAGAAGCTAAACTTTACATGAACCCCGCTTACAAACTGATAGAAGATAAACTTTGCATGAACCCCGCTAACAAACTGATAGAAGATAAACTTTACATGAACCCCACTAAAAACCTGATAGAAATTAAACTTTACATGAACCCCACTAAAAATATCATAGAAACTAAACTTTACATCAACCCCACTAAAAACCTGATAGATCCTAAACTTTATATGAACCCCACTAAAAACCTGATAGAAACTAAACTTTACATGAACCCCACTGAAAACCTGATAGAATCTAAACCTTACATGAACCCCACTGAAAACCTGATAGAATCTAAACCTTACATGATCCCCACTAAAAACCTGATAGAACCTAAACTTTACATGAATCGCACTACAAACATAATAGAACCTAAACTTTACATGAACCCCACTAAAAACCTGATAGAACCTAAACTTTACATGAATCGCACTACAAACATAATAGAACTTAAACTTTACATGAACCCCACTAAAAATCTGATAGAAACTTAAACTTTACATGAACCCCACTGAAAACCTGATAGAATCTAAACCTTACATGAACCCCACTGAAAACCTGATAGAATCTAAACCTTACATGAACCCCACTAAAAACCTCATAAAACCTAAACCTTACATGAACCCCACCAAAAACCTGATAGAATCTAAACTTTACATGAACCCCACTAAAAACCTGATGAAACCTAAACTTTACACGAACTTCACTAAAAACCTGATAGAACCTAAACTTTTAATGAATCCCACTAAAAACCTGATAGAACTTAAACTTTACAGGACCACCACTGAAAACCTGATAGAACCTAAACTTTACATGAACTCCACTAAAAACCTGATAGATCCTAAACTTAATATTAATCCCACTGAAAACCTGATAGATCTTAAACTTTACATGAACCCCACTGAAATCCTGATAGAACCTAAACTATACATGATCCCCACTGAAAACCTGATAGAACCTAAAGCTTACATGAACCCCACTAAAAACCTGATAGATCTTAAACTTTACATAATCCCCACTAAAAGCCTGATACAACTTAAACTTTACATGAACCCCACAAAAAACCTGATAGAACCTAAACTTTACATGAACCCCACTAAACACCTGATGAAACCTAAACTTTACACAAACTTCACTAAAAACCTGATAGAACCTAAACCTTACATGAATCCCACTAAAGACCTGATAGACCTTAACCTTTACATGAACCCCCCTGAAATCCTGATAGAACTTAAACTTTACATGAACCCCACTTAAAACCTGATAGAACTTAAACTATACATGAACCCCACTGAAAACCTGATAGAACCTAAACTTTACATGAACCCCCCTAAAAACCTGATAGAATTTAAACTTTACATTAACCCTACTAAAAACCTGATATAACCTAAACTTTACATGAACCCCACTAAAAACCTGATAGAACTTAAACTTTGCATGAACCCCACTAAAGACCTGATAGAAGCTAAACTTTACATGAACCCCACTTAAAACCTGATAGAACCTAAACCTTACATTAACCCCACTAAAACCCTGATAGAACTTAAACTTTACATGAACCCCACTAAAAACCTGATAGAACCTAAACTTTACATGAACCCCACTAAAAACCTCATAGAACCTAAACTATACATGAATCGCACTACAAACATTATAGAACTTAAAATTTACATGAACCCCACTAAAAATCTAATAGAAACTAAACTTTACATGAACCCCACTAAAAATCTGATAGAAACTAAATTTTATATGAACCCCACTAAAAACCTGATAGAACCTAAACTTTACATGAACCCCACTAAAAACCTGATAGAAGCTAAAACTTACATGAACCCCACTAAAAACCTGATAGATCCTAAACTTTACATAATCCCCACTAAAAGCCTGATACAACTTAAGCTTTACATGAACCCCACTAAAAACCTGATAAAACTTAAACTTTACATGAACCCCACTAAAAACCTGATAGAAGCTAAACTTTACATGAACCCCACTAAAAACCTGATAGAACCTAAACCTTACATGAATCCCAGTAAAAACCTGATAGACCTTAAACTTGACATGAACCCCACTGAAATCCTCATAGAACCTAAACTATACATGAACCCCACTGAAAACCTGATAGAACCTAAAGCTTACATGAACCCCACTAAAACCCTGATAGAACTTAAACTTTACATGAACCCCACTAAAAACCTGATAGAACCTAAACTTTACATGAACCCAACTAAAAACCTGATAGAACCTAAACTATACATGAATCGCACTACAAACATTATAGAACTTAAAATTTACATGAACCCCACTAAAAATCTAATAGAAACTAAACTTTACATGAACCCCCCTAAAAATCTGATAGAAATAAATTTTATATGAACCCCACTAAAAACCTGCTAGAACCTAACCTTTACATGAACCCCACTAAAACCTGATAGAACCTAAAACTTACATGAACCCCACTAAAAACCTGATAGATCCTAAACTTTACATAATCCCCACCTAAAGCCTGATACAACTTAAACTTTACATGAACCCCGCTAACAAACTGATAGAAGATAAACTTTACATGAACCCCACTAAAAGCCTGATACAACTTAAACTTTACATGAATCCCACTAAAAACCTAATAGAACTTAAACTTTACATGAACCCCACTAAATATTTGATAGAAACTAAACTTTACATCAACCCCACTAAAAACCTGATAGATCCTAAACTTTACATGAACCCCACTAAAAACCTGATGAAACCTAAACTTTACACGAACTTCACTAAAAACCTGATAGAACCTAAACTTTTAATGAATCCCACTAAAAACCTGATAGAACTTAAACTTTACAGGACCACCACTGAAAACCTGATAGAACCTAAACTTTACATGAACTCCACTAAAAACCTGATAGATCCTAAACTTAATATTAATCCCACTGAAAACCTGATAGATCTTAAACTTTACATGAACCCCACTGAAATCCTGATAGAACCTAAACTATACATGATCCCCACTGAAAACCTGATAGAACCTAAAGCTTACATGAACCCCACTAAAAACCTGATAGATCTTAAACTTTACATAATCCCCACTAAAAGCCTGATACAACTTAAACTTTACATGAACCCCACAAAAAACCTGATAGAACCTAAACTTTACATGAACCCCACTAAACACCTGATGAAACCTAAACTTTACACAAACTTCACTAAAAACCTGATAGAACCTAAACCTTACATGAATCCCACTAAAGACCTGATAGACCTTAACCTTTACATGAACCCCCCTGAAATCCTGATAGAACTTAAACTTTACATGAACCCCACTTAAAACCTGATAGAACTTAAACTATACATGAACCCCACTGAAAACCTGATAGAACCTAAACTTTACATGAACCCCCCTAAAAACCTGATAGAATTTAAACTTTACATTAACCCTACTAAAAACCTGATATAACCTAAACTTTACATGAACCCCACTAAAAACCTGATAGAACTTAAACTTTGCATGAACCCCACTAAAGACCTGATAGAAGCTAAACTTTACATGAACCCCACTTAAAACCTGATAGAACCTAAACCTTACATTAACCCCACTAAAACCCTGATAGAACTTAAACTTTACATGAACCCCACTAAAAACCTGATAGAACCTAAACTTTACATGAACCCCACTAAAAACCTCATAGAACCTAAACTATACATGAATCGCACTACAAACATTATAGAACTTAAAATTTACATGAACCCCACTAAAAATCTAATAGAAACTAAACTTTACATGAACCCCACTAAAAATCTGATAGAAACTAAATTTTATATGAACCCCACTAAAAACCTGATAGAACCTAAACTTTACATGAACCCCACTAAAAACCTGATAGAAGCTAAAACTTACATGAACCCCACTAAAAACCTGATAGATCCTAAACTTTACATAATCCCCACTAAAAGCCTGATACAACTTAAGCTTTACATGAACCCCACTAAAAACCTGATAAAACTTAAACTTTACATGAACCCCACTAAAAACCTGATAGAAGCTAAACTTTACATGAACCCCACTAAAAACCTGATAGAACCTAAACCTTACATGAATCCCAGTAAAAACCTGATAGACCTTAAACTTGACATGAACCCCACTGAAATCCTCATAGAACCTAAACTATACATGAACCCCACTGAAAACCTGATAGAACCTAAAGCTTACATGAACCCCACTAAAACCCTGATAGAACTTAAACTTTACATGAACCCCACTAAAAACCTGATAGAACCTAAACTTTACATGAACCCAACTAAAAACCTGATAGAACCTAAACTATACATGAATCGCACTACAAACATTATAGAACTTAAAATTTACATGAACCCCACTAAAAATCTAATAGAAACTAAACTTTACATGAACCCCCCTAAAAATCTGATAGAAATAAATTTTATATGAACCCCACTAAAAACCTGCTAGAACCTAACCTTTACATGAACCCCACTAAAACCTGATAGAACCTAAAACTTACATGAACCCCACTAAAAACCTGATAGATCCTAAACTTTACATAATCCCCACCTAAAGCCTGATACAACTTAAACTTTACATGAACCCCGCTAACAAACTGATAGAAGATAAACTTTACATGAACCCCACTAAAAGCCTGATACAACTTAAACTTTACATGAATCCCACTAAAAACCTAATAGAACTTAAACTTTACATGAACCCCACTAAATATTTGATAGAAACTAAACTTTACATCAACCCCACTAAAAACCTGATAGATCCTAAATTTATATGAACCCCACTAAAAACCTGATAGAACCTAAACCTTACATGAACCCCACCAAAAACCTGAAAGAACCTAAACTTTACACGAACTTCACTAAAAACCTGATAGAACTTAAACTTTACAGGAATCCCACTAAAAACCTGATAGAAGCTAAACTTTATATGAACCCTACTAAAAACCTGATAGAACCTAAACTTTACATGAACCCCACTAAAAATCTGATAGAAGATAAACTTCCCATGAATCCCACTAAAAACCTCATAGAACCTAAACCTTACATGAATCCCACTAAAAACCTGATATAACTTAAACTTTACATGAACCCCACTAAAAACCTGATAGAACCTAAACTTTACATGAACCCCACAAAAAACCTGATAGAACCTAAACTTTTAATGAACCCCAACTAAAAACCTGATAGAACCTAAAATTTACATGAACTCCACTTAAAACCTGATAGAACTTAAACTTTACAGGAACCCCACTTAAAACCTGATAGATCCTAAATTTTACATAATCCCCACTAAAAACCTGATAGAACTTAAACTTTACATGAACCCCACTAAAAACCTGATAGAACTTAAACTTTACATGAACCCCACTAAAAACCTTACAGAAGCTAAACTTTACATGAACCCCACTAAAAACCTGATAGAAGATAAACTTCACATGAATCCCACTGAAAACCTGATAGAACCTAAACTTTACATGAACCCCACTAAAAACTTGATAGAAACTAAACTTTACATAAATCCCACTAAAAACCTAACAAAGCCTAAACTTTACATGAACCCCACTAAAAACCTGATAGAACCTAATCTTTACATGAACCTCACTAAAAACCTGATATAACTTAAACTTTACATGAATCCCACTAAAAACCTGATAGATCTTAAACTTTACATGAACCCCACTGAAATCCTGATAGAACCTAAACTATACATGATCCCCACTGAAAACCTGATAGAACCTAAAGCTTACATGAACCCCACTAAAAACCTGATAGATCTTAAACTTTACATAATCCCCACTAAAAGCCTGATACAACTTAAACTTTACATGAACCCCACTAAAAACCTGACAGAACTTAAATTTTACATGAACCCCACTAAAAACCTGATAGAAGCTAAACTTTACATGAACCCCGCTTACAAACTGATAGAAGATAAACTTTGCATGAACCCCGCTAACAAACTGATAGAAGATAAACTTTACATGAACCCCACTAAAAACCTGATAGAAATTAAACTTTACATGAACCCCACTAAAAATATCATAGAAACTAAACTTTACATCAACCCCACTAAAAACCTGATAGATGCTAAACTTTATATGAACCCCACTAAAAACCTGATAGAAACTAAACTTTACATGAACCCCACTGAAAACCTGATAGAATCTAAACCTTACATGAACCCCACTGAAAACCTGATAGAATCTAAACCTTACATGATCCCCACTAAAAACCTGATAGAACCTAAACTTTACATGAATCGCACTACAAACATAATAGAACCTAAACTTTACATGAACCCCACTAAAAACCTGATAGAACCTAAACTTTACATGAATCGCACTACAAACATAATAGAACTTAAACTTTACATGAACCCCACTAAAAATCTGATAGAAACTTAAACTTTACATGAACCCCACTGAAAACCTGATAGAATCTAAACCTTACATGAACCCCACTGAAAACCTGATAGAATCTAAACCTTACATGAACCCCACTAAAAACCTCATAAAACCTAAACCTTACATGAACCCCACCAAAAACCTGATAGAATCTAAACTTTACATGAACCCCACTAAAAACCTGATGAAACCTAAACTTTACACGAACTTCACTAAAAACCTGATAGAACCTAAACTTTTAATGAATCCCACTAAAAACCTGATAGAACTTAAACTTTACAGGACCACCACTGAAAACCTGATAGAACCTAAACTTTACATGAACTCCACTAAAAACCTGATAGATCCTAAACTTAATATTAATCCCACTGAAAACCTGATAGATCTTAAACTTTACATGAACCCCACTGAAATCCTGATAGAACCTAAACTATACATGATCCCCACTGAAAACCTGATAGAACCTAAAGCTTACATGAACCCCACTAAAAACCTGATAGATCTTAAACTTTACATAATCCCCACTAAAAGCCTGATACAACTTAAACTTTACATGAACCCTACTAAAAACCTGACAGAACTTAAATTTTACATGAACCCCACTAAAAACCTGATAGAAGCTAAACTTTACATGAACCCCGCTTACAAACTGATAGAAGATAAACTTTGCATGAACCCCGCTAACAAACTGATAGAAGATAAACTTTACATGAACCCCACTAAAAACCTGATAGAAATTAAACTTTACATGAACCCCACTAAAAATATCATAGAAACTAAACTTTACATCAACCCCACTAAAAACCTGATAGATCCTAAACTTTATATGAACCCCACTAAAAACCTGATAGAAACTAAACTTTACATGAACCCCACTGAAAACCTGATAGAATCTAAACCTTACATGAACCCCACTGAAAACCTGATAGAATCTAAACCTTACATGAACCCCACTAAAAACCTGATAGAACCTAAACTTTACATGAATCGCACTACAAACATAATAGAACCTAAACTTTACATGAACCCCACTAAAAACCTGATAGAACCTAAACTTTACATGAATCGCACTACAAACATAATAGAACTTAAACTTTACATGAACCCCACTAAAAATCTGATAGAATCTAAACCTTACATGAACCCCACTAAAAACCTCATAAAACCTAAACCTTACATGAACCCCACCAAAAACCTGATAGAATCTAAACTTTACATGAACCCCACTAAAAACCTGATGAAACCTAAACTTTACACGAACTTCACTAAAAACCTGATAGAACCTAAACTTTTAATGAATCCCACTAAAAACCTGATAGAACTTAAACTTTACAGGAACACCACTGAAAACCTGATAGAACCTAAACTTTACATGAACTCCACTAAAAACCTGATAGATCCTAAACTTAATATTAATCCCACTGAAAACCTGATAGATCTTAAACTTTACATGAACCCCACTGAAATCCTGATAGAACCTAAACTATACATGATCCCCACTGAAAACCTGATAGAACCTAAAGCTTACATGAACCCCACTAAAAACCTGATAGATCTTAAACTTTACATAATCCCCACTAAAAGCCTGATACAACTTAAACTTTACATGAACCCCACTAAAAACCTGACAGAACTTAAATTTTACATGAACCCCACTAAAAACCTGATAGAAGCTAAACTTTACATGAACCCCGCGTACAAACTGATAGAAGATAAACTTTGCATGAACCCCGCTAACAAACTGATAGAAGATAAACTTTACATGAACCCCACTAAAAACCTGATAGAAATTAAACTTTACATGAACCCCACTAAAAATATCATAGAAACTAAACTTTACATCAACCCCACTAAAAACCTGATAGATCCTAAACTTTATATGAACCCCACTAAAAACCTGATAGAAACTAAACTTTACATGAACCCCACTGAAAACCTGATAGAATCTAAACCTTACATGAACCCCACTGAAAACCTGATAGAATCTAAACCTTACATGAACCCCACTAAAAACCTGATAGAACCTAAACTTTACATGAATCGCACTACAAACATAATAGAACCTAAACTTTACATGAACCCCACTAAAAACCTGATAGAACCTAAACTTTACATGAATCGCACTACAAACATAATAGAACTTAAACTTTACATGAACCCCACTAAAAATCTGATAGAAACTTAAACTTTACATGAACCCCACTGAAAACCTGATAGAATCTAAACCTTACATGAACCCCACTGAAAACCTGATAGAATCTAAACCTTACATGAACCCCACTAAAAACCTCATAAAACCTAAACCTTACATGAACCCCACCAAAAACCTGATAGAATCTAAACTTTACATGAATCGCACTACAAACATAATAGAACCTAAACTTTACATGAACCCCACTAAAAACCTGATAGAACCTAAACTTTACATGAATCGCACTACAAACATAATAGAACTTAAACTTTACATGAACCCCACTAAAAATCTGATAGAAACTTAAACTTTACATGAACCCCACTGAACACCTGATAGAATCTAAACCTTACATGAACCCCACTGAAAACCTGATAGAATCTAAACCTTACATGAACCCCACTAAAAACCTCATAAAACCTAAACCTTACATGAACCCCACCAAAAACCTGATAGAATCTAAACTTTACATGAACCCCACTAAAAACCTGATGAAACCTAAACTTTACACGAACTTCACTAAAAACCTGATAGAACCTAAACTTTTAATGAATCCCACTAAAAACCTGATAGAACTTAAACTTTACAGGAACACCACTGAAAACCTGATAGAACCTAAACTTTACATGAACTCCACTAAAAACCTGATAGATCCTAAACTTAATATTAATCCCACTGAAAACCTGATAGATCTTAAACTTTACATGAACCCCACTGAAATCCTGATAGAACCTAAACTATACATGATCCCCACTGAAAACCTGATAGAACCTAAAGCTTACATGAACCCCACTAAAAACCTGATAGAACTTAAACTTTACATAATCCCCACTAAAAGCCAGATACAACTTAAACTTTACATGAACCCCACTAAAAACCTGACAGAACTTAAATTTTACATGAACCCCACTAAAAACCTGATAGAAGCTAATTTTTACATGAACCCCGCTTACAAACTGATAGAAGATAAACTTTGCATGAACCCCGCTAACAAACTGATAGAAGATAAACTTTACATGAACCCCACTAAAAACCTGATAGAAATTAAACTTTACATGAACCCCACTAAAAATATCATAGAAACTAAACTTTACATCAACCCCACTAAAAACCTGATAGATCCTAAACTTTATATGAACCCCACTAAAAACCTGATAGAAACTAAACTTTACATGAACCCCACTGAAAACCTGATAGAATCTAAACCTTACATGAACCCCACTGAAAACCTGATAGAATCTAAACCTTACATGAACCCCACTAAAAACCTGATAGAACTTAAACTTTACATGAATCGCACTACAAACATAATAGAACCTAAACTTTACATGAACCCCACTAAAAACCTGATAGAACCTAAACTTTACATGAATCGCACTACAAACATAATAGAACTTAAACTTTACATGAACCCCACTAAAAATCTGATAGAAACTTAAACTTTACATGAACCCCACTGAAAACCTGATAGAATCTAAACCTTACATGAACCCCACTGAAAACCTGATAGAATCTAAACCTTACATGAACCCCACTAAAAACCTCATAAAACCTAAACCTTACATGAACCCCACCAAAAACCTGATAGAATCTAAACTTTACATGAACCCCACTAAAAACCTGATAGAACCTAAACTTTTAATGAATCCCACTAAAAACTTGATAGAACTTAAACTTTACAGGAACACCACTGAAAACCTGATAGAACCTAAACTTTACATGAACTCCACTAAAAACCTGATGGATCCTAAACTTAATATTAATCCCACTGAAAACCTGATAGAACCTAAACTTAACATGAATCCCACTAAAAACCTGATATAATTTAAACTTTACATGAACCCTACTAAAAACCTGATAGAACCTAAACTTTACATGAACCCCACTAAAAACCTGATAGAAGCTAAACTTTACATGAACCCCACTAAAAACCTGATAGAACTTAAACTTTTCATGAACCCCACTAAAAACTTGATAGAAGCTAAACTTAATATGAACCCCACTAAAAACCCGATAGATCCTAATCTTTACATAATCCCCACTAAAAGCCTGATAGAACCTAAACTTAACATGAACCCCACTATAAACCTGATAGATCCTAAACTTTACATAATCCCCACTAAAAGCCTGATACAACTTAAACTTTACATGAACCCTACGAAAAACCTGATAGAACTTAAACTTTACATGAACCCCACTAAAAACCTGATAGAAGCTAAAATTTACATGAACTGCACTAAAAACCTGATAGAACCTAAACTTAATATAAACCCCACTAAAAACCCGATAGATCCTAATCTTTACATAATCCCCACTAAAAGCCTGATAGAACCTAAACTTTAGATGAATCTCACTAAAAACCTGATAGAACCTAAAACTTACATGAACCCCACTCAAAACCTGATAGAACCTAAAACTTACATGAACCCCACTAAAAACCTGATAGATCCTAAACTTTACATGAACCCCACTAAAAACCTGATAGAAGCTAAACTTTACATGAACCCCACCAAAAACCTGATAGAATCTAAACTTTACATGAACCCCACTAAAAACCTGATGAAACCTAAACTTTACACGAACTTCACTAAAAACCTGATAGAACCTAAACTTTTAATGAATCCCACTAAAAAGCTGATAGAACTTAAACTTTACAGGAACACCACTGAAAACCTGATATAACTTAAACTTTACACGAACCCTACTAAAAACCTGATAGAACCTAAACTTTACATGAACCCCACTAAAAACCTGATAGAACTTAAACTTTACATGAACCCCACTAAAAACCTGATAGAAGCTAATCTTTACATGAACACAATTAAAAACCTGAAAGAAGCTAAACTTTACATGAACCCACTAAAAACCTGATAAAACCAAAACTTTACATGAACTCCACTAAAAACCTGATAGATCCTAAACTTAATATTAATCCCACTGAAAACCTGATAGAACATAAACTTAACATGAATCCCACTAAAAACCTGATAGAACCTAAGCTTTACATAATCCCCACTAAAAGCCTGATATAATTTAAACTTTACATGAACCCTACTAAAAACCTGATAGAACCTAAACTTTACATGAACCCTACTAAAAACCTGATAGAACCTAAACTTTACATGAACCCCACTAAAAATCTGATAGAAGCTAAATTTTACATGAACCCCACTAAAAACCTGATAGAACTTAAACTTTACATGAACCCCACTAAAAGCCTGATACAACTTAAACTTTACATGAACCCTACGAAAAACCTGATAGAACTTAAACTTTACATGAACCCCACTAAAAGCCTGATAGAACCTAAACTTTAAATGAATCTCACTAAAAACCTGATAGATCCTAAACTTTACATAATCCCCACTAAAAACCTGATACAACTTAAACTTTACATGAACCCCACTAAAAACCTGATAGAACTTAAACTTTACTTGAACCCCACTAAAAACCTGATAGAACTTAAACTTTACATGAACCCCACTAAAAATTTGATAGAAACTAAACTTTACATCAACCCCACTAAAAACCTGATAGATCCTAAACTTTATATGAACCCCACTAAAAACCTGATAGAACTTAAACTTTTCATGAACCCCACTAAAAACTTGATAGAAGCTAAACTTTACATGAACTGCACTAAAAACCTGATAGAACCTAAACTTAATATGAACCCCACTAAAAACCCGATAGATCCTAATCTTTACATAATCCCCACTAAAAGCCTGATAGAACCTAAACTTTAAATGAATCTCACTAAAAACCTGATAGAACCTAAAACTTACATGAACCCCCCTCAAAACCTGATAGAACCTAAAACTTACATGAACCCCACTAAAAACCTGATAGATCCTAAACTTTACATAATCCCCACTAAAAACCTGATACAACTTAAACTTTACATGAACCTAAACTTAACATGAATCCCACTAAAAACCTGATAGAACCTAAACTTTACATAATCCCCACTAAAAGCCTGATATAACTTAAACTTTACTTGAACCCTACTAAAAACCTGATAGAACCTAAACTTTACATGAACCCCACTAAAAACCTGATAGAACTTAAACTTTACATGAACCCCACTAAAAACCTGATAGAAGCTAAACTTTACATGAACCCCACCAAAAACCTGATAGAAACTAAACTTTACATGAACCCCACTAAAAACCTGATGAAACCTAAACTTTACACGAACTTCACTAAAAACCTGATAGAACCTAAACTTTTAATGAATCCCACTAAAAAGCTGATAGAACTTAAACTTTACAAGAACACCACTGAAAACCTGATAGAACTTAAACTTTACATGAACCCACTAAAAACCTGATAAAACCAAAACTTTACATGAACTCCACTAAAAGCCTGATATAATTTAAACTTTACATGAACCCTACTAAAAACCTGATAGAAGCTAAACTTTACATGAACTGCACTAAAAACCTGATAGAATCTAAACTTAATATGAACCCCACTAAAAACCCGATAGATCCTAATCTTTACATAATCCCCACTAAAAACCTGATAGAACCTAAGCTTTACATAATCCCCACTAAAAGCCTGATATAACTTAAACTTTACACGAACCCTACTAAAAACCTGATAGAACCTAAACTTTACATGAACCCCACTAAAAACCTGATAGAACTTAAACTTTACATGAACCCCACTAAAAACCTGATAGAAACTAAACTTTACATGAACACAATTAAAAACCTGAAAGAAGCTAAACTTTACATGAACCCACTAAAAACCTGATAAAACCAAAACTTTACATGAACTCCACTAAACACCTGATAGATCCTAAACTTAATATTAATCCCACTGAAAACCTGATAGAACCTAAACTTAACATGAATCCCACTAAAAACCTGATAGAACCTAAGCTTTACATAATCCCCACTAAAAGCCTGATATAATTTAAACTTTACATGAACCCTACTAAAAACCTGATAGAACCTAAACTTTACATGAACCCTACTAAAAACCTGATAGAACCTAAACTTTACATGAACCCCACTAAAAATCTGATAGAAGCTAAACTTTACATGAACCCCACTAAAAACCTGATAGAACTTAAACTTTACAGGAACCCCACTAAAAACTTGATAGAAGCTAAACTTTACATAATCCCCACTAAAAGCCTGATAGAACCTAAACTTAACATGAACCCCACTATAAACCTGATAGATCCTAAACTTTACATAATCCCCACTAAAAGCCTGATACAACTTAAACTTTACATGAACCCTACGAAAAACCTGATAGAACTTAAACTTTACATGAACCCCACTAAAAACCTGATAGAAGCTAAACTTTACATGAACTGCACTAAAAACCTGATAGAATCTAAACTTAATATGAACCCCACTAAAAACCCGATAGATCCTAATCTTTACATAATCCCCACTAAAAGCCTGATAGAACCTAAACTTTAAATGAACCCCACTATAAACCTGATAGATCCTAAACTTTACATAATCCCCACTAAAAGCCTGATACAACTTAAACTTTACATGAACCCTACGAAAAACCTGATAGAACTTAAACTTTACATGAACCCCACTAAAAACCTGATACAACTTAAACTTTACATGAACCCTACGAAAAACCTGATAGAACTTAAACTTTACATGAACCCCACTAAAAACCTGATAGAAGCTAAACTTTACATGAACTGCACTAAAAACCTGATAGAATCTAAGCTTAATATGAACCCCACTAAAAACCCGATAGATCCTAATCTTTACATAATCCCCACTAAAAACCTGATAGAACCTAAACTTTAAATGAATCTCACTAAAAACCTGATAGAACCTAAAACTTACATGAACCCCACTCAAAACCTGATAGAACCTAAAACTTACATGAACCCCACTAAAAACCTGATAGATCCTAAACTTTACATAATCCCCACTAAAAACCTGATACAACTTAAACTTTACATGAACCCCACTAAAAACCTGATAGAACTTAAACTTTATTTGAACCCCACTAAAAACCTGATAGAACTTAAACTTTACATGAACCCCACTAAAAATTTGATAGAAACTAAACTTTACATCAACCCCACTAAAAACCTGATAGACCCTAAATTTTACATGAACGCACTAATAACCTGATAGAACCTAAACTTAACATGAATCCCACTAAAAACCTGATTGAACCTAAACTTTAGATAATCCCTACTAAAAGCCTGATATAACTAAAACTTTACATGAACCCTATTAAAAACCTGATAGATCCTAAACTTTACATAATCCCCACTAAAAGCCTGATACAACTTAAACTTTATATGAACCCCACTAAAAACCTGATAGAACCTAAACTTAATTTGAACCCCACTAAAAACCCGATAGATCCTAATCTTTACATAATCCCCACTAAAAGCCTGATATAACCTAAACTTAACATGAACCCCATTAAAAACCTGATAGATCCTAAACTTTACATTATACCGACTAAAAGCCTGATACAACTTAAACTTTACATGAACCCCACTAAAAACCTGATAGAACCTAAACTTTACATGAACCCCACTAAAAACCTGATAGAACCTAAACTATACATGAATCGCACTACAAACATAATAGAACTTAAAATTTACATGAACCCCACTAAAAATCTGAAAGAAACTAAACTTTACATGAACCCCACTAAAAACCTGATAGATCCTAAACTTTATTTGAACCCCACTAAAAACCTGATAGAACCTAAACCTTACATGAACCCCACGAAAAACCTGATAGAACCTAAACTTTACACGAACTTCACTAAAAACCTGATAAAACCTAAACTTTACATAAACCCCACTAAAAACCTGATAGAACTTAAACTTTACATGAACCCACTAAAAACCTGATAAAACCTAAACTTTACAAGAACTCCATTAAAAACCTGATAGATCCTAAACTTAATATTAATCCCACTGAAAACCTGATAGAACCTAAACTTAACATGAATCCCACTAAAAACCTGATAGAACCTAAACTTTACATTATCCCTACTAAAAGCCTGATATAACTAAAACTTTACATGAACCCTATTAAAAACCTGATAGAACCTAAACTTTACATGAACCCCACTAAAAACCTGATAGAACTTAAACTTTACATGAATCCCACTAAAAACCTGATAGGAGCTAAACTTTACATGAACCCCACTAAAAACCTGATAGAACTTAAACTTTACATGAATCCCACTGAAAACCTGACAGAACCTAAACTTAACATGAACCCCACTAAAAACCTGATAGAACCTAAACTTTACATAATCCCCACTAAAAGCCTGATACAACTTAAACTTTACATGAACCCCACTAAAAACCTGATAGAACTTAAACTTTACATGAACCCCACTAAAAACCTGATAGAAGCTAAACTTTACATGAACTCCACTAAAAACCTGATAGAACCTAAACTTAATATGAACCCCACTAAAAACCCGATAGATCCTAAACTATACATGAATCGCACTACAAACATAATAGAACTTAAAATTTACATGAACCCCACTAAAAATCTGAAAGAAACTAAACTTTACATGAACCCCACTAAAAACCTGATAGATGCTAAACTTTATATGAACCCCACTAAAAGCCTGATATAACTTAAACTTTACTTGAACCCTACTAAAAACCTGATAGAACCTAAACTTTACATGAACCCCACTAAAAACCTGATAGAACTTAAACTTTACATGAACCCCACTAAAAACCTGATAGAAGCTAAACTTTACATGAACCCCACCAAAAACCTGATAGAAGCTAAACTTTACATGAACCCCACTAAAAACCTGATAGAACTTAAACTTTACATTATCCCTACTAAAAGCCTGATATAACTAAAACTTTACATGAACCCTATTAAAAACCTGATAGAACCTAAACTTTACATGAACCCCACTAAAAACCTGATAGAACTTAAACTTTACATGAATCCCACTAAAAACCTGATAGGAGCTAAACTTTACATGAACCCCACTAAAAACCTGATAGAACTTAAACTTTACATGAATCCCACTGAAAAACTGACAGAACCTAAACTTAACATGAACCCCACTAAAAACCTGATAGAACCTAAACTTTACATAATCCCCACTAAAAGCCTGATACAACTTAAACTTTACATGAACCCCACTAAAAACCTGATAGAACTTAAACTTTACATGAACCCCACTAAAAACCTGATAGAAGCTAAACTTTACATGAACTCCACTAAAAACCTGATAGAACCTAAACTTAATATGAACCCCACTAAAAACCCGATAGATCCTAAACTATACATGAATCGCACTACAAACATAATAGAACTTAAAATTTACATGAACCCCACTAAAAATCTGAAAGAAACTAAACTTTACATGAACCCCACTAAAAACCTGATAGATGCTAAACTTTATATGAACCCCACTAAAAGCCTGATATAACTTAAACTTTACTTGAACCCTACTAAAAACCTGATAGAACCTAAACTTTACATTAACCCCACTAAAAACCTGATAGAACTTAAACTTTACATGAACCCCACTAAAAACCTGATAGAAGCTAAACTTTACATGAACCCCACCAAAAACCTGATAGAAGCTAAACTTTACATGAACCCCACTAAAAACCTGATAGAACTTAAACTTTACATGAACCCCACTAAAAACCTGATAGAAGCTAAACTTAATATGAGCCCCACTAAAAACATGACAGAAGCTAAACTTTACATGAACCCCACTAAAAACCTGATAGAACTTAAACTTTACATGAACCCCACTAAAAATCTGATAGAAGCTAAACTTTACATGAACTCCACTAAAAACCTGATAGAACCTAAACTTAATATGAACCCCACTAAAAACCTGATAGAAGCTAAACTTTACATGAACTCCACTAAAAACCTGATAGATCCTAAACTTAATATTAATCCCACTGAAAACGTGACAAACCTAAACTTAACATGAATCCCACTAAAAACCTGATAGAACCTAAACTTTACATAATCCCCACTAAAAGCCTGTTATAACTTAAACTTTACATGAACCCTACTAAAAACCTGATAGAACCTAAACTTTACATGAACCCCACTAAAAACCTGATAGAACTTAAACTTTACATGAACCCCACTAAAAACCTGATAGAAGCTAAACTTTACATGAACCCCACTAAAAACCTGAAAGAACTTAAACTTTACATGAACCCCACTAAAAACCTGATAGAAGCTAAACTTTACATGAACCCCACTAAAAACCTGATAGAAGCTAAACTTTACATAAACCCCAATAAAAACCTGATGGAACCTAAACTATACATGAATCGCACTACAAACATAATAGAACTTAAAATTTACATGAACCCCACTAAATATCTGAAAGAAACTAAACTTTACATGAACTTCACTAAAAACCTGATAGAACTTAAACTTTACATGAACCCCACTAAAAACCTGATAGAAGCTAAACTTTACATGAACTCCACTAAAAACCTGATAGAACCTAAACTTAATATGAACCCCACTAAAAACCTGATAGATCCTAAACTTTACATAATCCCCACTAAAAGCCTGATACCACTTAAACTTTACATGAACCCCACTAAAAACCTGATAGAACCTAAACTTTACATGAACCCCACTAAAAACCTGATGGAACCTAAACTATACATGAATCGCACTACAAACATAATAGAACTTAAAATTTACATGAACCCCACTAAAAATTTGAAAGAAACTAAACTTTACATGAACCCCACTAAAAACCTGATAGTTCCTAAACTTTATATGAACCCCACTAAAAACCTGATAGAACCTAAACCTTACATGAACCCCACCAAAAACCTGATAGAACCTAAACTTTACACGAACTTCACTAAAAACCTGATAGAACCTAAACCCCACTAAAAACCTGATAGATCCTAAACTTAATATTAATCCCACTGAAAACCTGATAGAACGTAAGCTTTACATAATCCCCACTAAAAGCCTGATATAACTTAAACTTTACATGAACCCTACTAAAAACCTGATAGAACCACTAAAAACGCAGGTGTGTTAAGGCTGTTCCTTAGATTGCATGCAAGAAAAAGGGGGGATCTAGTATGTAAAATAAAATAAGTGGGTTTAACATGCGGTATCTTATGTCAACATTTTGCTTAAGCTTCTTAGAAGACAGTAAAAGTTTGGTTTTGTGGTAGTAAATATATTTTATTTGTAAATCAACATGGTCACGTGACCAAATTCAGCAGCACCAATTCGCCTTAACTAATTTCTAAAAGTTCTAGAATTTTGAGTGAAAATTGAATAAAAAACGTTTATTTTTCAGAAAAGTGCTACGAGAGGAACCATGAAGCTAACAATAAAGATTAAGACGATCTGAAAATGTGCGTTTGACCAATTTTGTTTGTCAATATTGTAAAAATTGTGAACTGTCGTCTTCTGTCGTGTTTTTCTTTGATCTCGTAGACAAATTATGTAATTTTATTATACCCCTGTTGTGAATATGTTTTAAACTGATACTTTATTGCAACACAATATCTAGAACTTTCTTCTCAAAGTAGTACACCCTCAATTATTATTCAATATAAATATGCCACTGTGAAACAATAAAACGCTCAAGTGATCCGGTGAAACAGAACAAGGGAGATAACAATTATGTTGTATCGGCGCTAAATACGAATGCAATTTTTTTTTCTTTCTTCTTCCTACTATTAAAAAAATCCACAATTACTTTTTGAATTGTAATATCTCATCTCTAAATCCCATTTTCTGAGTCCAGATAGATTATAAATATTAGGACTGCATCATAATGCAATATAGTCATACCCATGTCGTCTGCTTCACACACTCTTTATCACTTTCTGGTGCAAATCACACTATTGACATTATAAAACTTGTGTGTATATCGTTCAATGAATGCATTTAATCTGCTTACGTTATACATGCATGCATGTATTGTGTAGTTTATAAAAGGGAATCACCAAACTGAGGAAAAAAAGGGGGGGTGCCACAAATATCTAGTTTTCATACCCACCAAGTCCATCCTTTTTATCCAATGGAAATAACACAGCTGAAAAATCGTGATTGACTCATTATTTATTAAATATATATTTAATATAAATATAGATTTTATTAAAAAAAAAAAATTTTTTTGCATGATGAGAATGATCTCAAGAGATTTTTTTTTTTAAAATACGATAGGTAAATACCTGAAAAATAGCCAAAAAAAATGTCTTGTCCCAATTCCTTTTTATTTTTTTATTTTTTTTATACAATATTCTGATATCAGGTCCCACCGTCAGAGAGAGGTCAGGCAGCCATCATGACAGGAAGAAACAGGAATCAATGATATTTTCCATCCAATCATTTAAAATGCTGTTTCCTTCAATATAATTTAAGGGTTTCTATAATCCACTGGAATTGTTGCAGCCTTTTTATGCTCTTGTTAACATTAATTGCCATACCATAACATACCCTTGGTTTTAATTTCTACATCAGGATTCAGTTCAGGATGAATTATTGCAATTTGTAAAAGTTATACTTGCAAGAGCAACAAAAGACAAGGCTCAAATTGATCATTTTAATTCAGAAAGTGATAATGACAGTATAAAAGCACAATATAACAACTCATTGCCGCTCAATATACGCTATGACAATTATACTACATTTATGCAAACATTTCCTAAAATGCTTATAAATTCTTACATATATTTTTGTCAGAAAGTGCCACTTATACAGAACTATGTTTATAAGAACACATATTATGCCACAAACAATAAGAATGGTGAAAAATCAAGATTCGTCAATCATTTTTCTCTACAAAGTTGGCTACAATTGACCAATAGCCAAAAACATGGACATCAGCTTGAAAACTGTAATGAGTGCAATACTACTCAATTCTACATAAAGCAGTCCCCTTAGAGGCAAAAAACACATATAAAATGTCTCAGGATTTAACAACAAACATTAGTCAACACACAATATCTAGAAATCCTAGTAATAAAGGTATCAAAGTGGCAAAATCAATGGTTAACATTCTTAACCCAGTTTTTGAAAAAGAATTTGGCTATACTTTTCAAAAAGCAATGATAGAGGCCCATAATCTCTCACCACAAGAATCTTCAAAGTTGAAAAATCAGTTCGACAAACAAAACAAAGTATTACCAAGTCAATAGAAGAAAATGACAAAGATGCAACAATTTTATTATCTATGGGCAAATCATACAGTCAATATGAAAGAGAACGTTTAGGACTTTGTTACCAATCCAAAACAGATGCCGAAAAATCCATGCTAAAAAGAAATGAACAGGAGTTAGATGGTAAAGTCAAACCAAAGAAACACCATGGTAAATACACCAATTACTGTTTTGACAAAGATACATTTTTGGAAGAAATGAAGAAAAATTTTGTCAATTGGCAACAAAATATAATCTAAAATCATTAAAATCCAACGATGCACCTGGAAATGGTGGGCAAGTACACTCATGAATTTTGCAAAAGACAACGGCATAGAAATCAATAAATTAAATACACATATGAATGTAAGTGGTAAGGACATATTACACAGAATAAGAAGATCAAAGAAAAGAGCACTGAATTCACGAGTCTCAATTCCAACCCCAAGACTTGGCAGGGTTCTCAAACAAGTTGTAAAAAAAAGTGGAGCAAGGAATAATAAGAACTAGAATTGACATAGCTCCAAAATCGTTTGAAAAAAATGTTATTGGTAGCGATGGAAAACTCGCTTCAACACAAACATAAGTGTATGGGAAAAAAATACCCCTAAAAGACATAATAATATCAAAAACAAAACGTCTACATGCTGCAGGCATCTTGAATATATATTCAGATGATCTCTACACGTCCCTATCACTAGATGATATAAAAATACGATTTCAGAGAATGGAAGAAAAAGTACAAAAAGATAACACTGAGGAAACATTAAGAAATAAATTGAAGTCTCTGGAAAGAACGAGAAATATTAAAATATGGCATGAGCATTCAGATGTACTAAATCATACCTATGTCAGTTTTATGGTGTCATACATTTACGACAAGGCAAATTTTCTGACCGACGAGGAATATAAATTCAAATACCAACAAAAAAAATTAGTCAACGTGCAAGCAATAGTAGAAAGACCTCAACTATATATATTAGGACAATCAGGTACATTTAGGACATTCATTACCGAACTTTCGAATATTTATACATTTTTAATACATAGCAAGATGTACTTGATACAACATAATGTGATAAAAGTTTTCCGGGTACCACGATTTCCTCCACCAATATAACTGATCTCCATGATATAACTGAATATTGTTGCAAGTGGTATTAAACACTATTAACAAGTTATTTATACAAGATTGAAAAACATGTGGAAATAGAGATTGATGATCATTTCCTACATGTTCTCTTTATACAAACAATGCTCATTTAATGTACTTGTATCACTCTATAAAAAGGAAAGTGTGGCTTTGGAAAAAAAAGTAATAAAAACCACGTCTTTTACCTTGAATATATTAGTTCAAGGTAGGTCACAATGGCCTCATTTTTATACATCATACATCTTACTCCATAATATATTGTGCTTGGAGCAGTAGAAAATATCAATATTTTGTCTTTGGTTTGATCCAACAAGGATCAAAATATAAATAGCACTGAACATAGAAAACTTAATTTACAGCACAAGAATTTTATTTTCAATCAGGTATTCAAGCATGGTGAAAAACAAAAGTAAAAATAGGATTGACGTAAAACCTTGAGACGTGTAGTCAATTAGGACAGACGCAAGGTCATGACAATCGCTCACTTGAACCTTTTGGTCAGTTGAGCTAATAAAATAAAGGTGTATTATAATTTTCTGAAATGTTTTCCAAAATTTAACATGACACTAAGTAAAAAACACACAATAAAACTACCGTAATAGACTTCTAGTTGATCCTATTCATACAAGAAAAAACAAGATTGTAAGTGCATTATACCACTAAATATATGTAGTCAAACTTGCCTCAACGATCACCTCATGTAAAAGGACAGCTTAACAAACCTCCCGACCAGGGTTATTTTACTACAGTCTGAAGGTAGACATGTCGCTCGGACACATTATTCTGATTCAGTGTTAACCAATCTTTAATGTTGCATGCTTACCAGAGAAGCTACAAATACCAATTTTATAGTTTTTGGTTTGATCCAATTGGGGCTCAAACCCATGATCTATCACACTCCAGTCCAGGTGAGCACGCAAACAATTACATATACACCACAGAAGCATTTAACTACTTATGTATAATTCGCACAAAAAACACTGCTGCAGTATAAAGCAACTATTATGTTTTCCAATCAACTACCTCCTGATAATAAGAGCAACATTTTCTAAAGTGGTAAATTTCAATTTGTTCCTGTGGTGAACGTTGAATATGTAGATTGACTGTACATTTAATGCATACAATATCAATAAGTATTACATTTTACCTCTATAACTAGTACATACAAGGACCAGATAATGTATATAAACGAAAGGATAAAAGATGTTGAAGATATACAGAATGGAATCACAGTTGACAATATTGTTTTATATGATAAGCTAAGGATCTTTAGTGGTGATGGACCAGCTCGGCAATTTGAGTGTGGTCAACAACGTGGAGGACATTACAGTTGTATTTGTGGAGTGGAAACAAGGAACCATACCAATTTTTTATGTACTTGGAAAATACTGCCAATGTCTCTTGATGATCGTCAAAATTTGCTCCAACAAGGGATTCTTTGGAAGAAAAGTCTCTCAGGAGACTTATATCCTTTCAGAAATTTAAAGAAAAAAGAACTTGAGGAAGAACTTGAAGCAAGATCAGTTGAAATTACAGACGAAACAAAGCCAAAACTTGTAGAGCATTTAAATGATATTTTACATGGTATTTGTAGACCACCAGCCCTCATGTTAAAGTCACCCACAAAATCTTCCAAAGAGCTGTACATAGATGATTACGAGATACTGGGTTGCGAACCTCTCCATGATATAACAAACATAATACAACACTTGATCGAGGAACTTCCTTAACATATAGAAAATTTAGAAGCTAGGCGGGATTTAGAAAAATTTGCCTCAAACACTATTGGTGAAAAAAAACCAAATTAAGGGATCAGCTTTATGCTGTCAAATTAGCAATGTTTATTACCACGAAACATGACGAGGGAAAAATTAATAGACATTATAAGCATAGCTTACAGCCCCGAGTCAAAACGATACCCTCGACAAATTTTGAGGTTGTTTAATGCATGTTTCAAGTTTGGTGTCATAGCCAAAACAGTATTTGGATCTCCAAAGAAAATGACCACGAGGAAATTTTTTGGAAGCCATTTTCACAGCATCGTTTCCCACCTTCCTGTAATTTATAGAATATTTAACACCAAGACAATCCTAACTGAGCAAGAAGGGAGAGGATTCGGAGATATCAGGTCAATTTCAGAGCGAACAACAAACAGAAAACCCGGACAAATTATTGAAAATTGCATAATTAGATTCAATAACAAGACAACGATGATCGATCAGATTCTTTCCAAAAACAGGATTCTAGCATCAGTAGTCAATCGAAACTTCTTCCAGACAGACCAAGGACACTTTTCTCAAAGAGTCTTCTAAGTAACAATGCCCAACTTGTTCAAGGTCATTTATCAAGAATTGCTGATTTTCTTCTGCCAGGGGAAGGTATTTGGTGGCACATGGATGTAGATGGAGATGTTATTTTCCATGACAGTCAGGCTGATCCTTTGACACACTTGGAAGGCCCAGTTCTTTCACATTTTCGCTCCTCATCTGTGAAAGAAGAAAGTAAATTAATTGAAATGGCATGGCAAGAATGCATTAACAAGGCAAAATCTTCAACAATAATTCTACCCTTATCACAAATTAAAACATTTAGTTGCCCGAAAAGTGCCTTGGTTAGATTTAAGAAAAGAAATAGGTACATTTATGATATAAACATTAACATTTCATAGCAAAACATATCAATGATACAATGTAATCTTTATGACATCATCAACATCACATTAGAAAACACATTATATATCATCGCAATCCTCGAAATGAAAATTATAGATTCTAAATACACAAATGTAATAACGAGGACTGTTATCGTGTCCATCTCAACCTTCATAACTGCTGTTATTCTTTTATAATAAATTATATATATAACTGTTTTCCACTTTATTTCAGAATTGACTACAGACATAATAATAGACATTCCTAACGACATAGAAACAGTACTGAGAAATGGTAAGTAGTAGTGTACATTGATTGCTGTTTTATATTTACAAACATTATACATAAATATTCCAGTTATAATTTAAAACTTACTAAGTTATACAATGTCTAAATATTGGGGTTAAGGCTATGGTGTTTAAACCTGCTTTCAACATATTTCAGATATATCGTGACGATCAGTTTTATTAGTGGAGGAAACCAGAGTACCCAAAGAAAATCGTAGACCCGTCCTGTCGCAAGTCACTTACGGGATTTGAACTTGCAACATCAAATTGCAAAGGTAGTTGTAAATCCAACTACCATATGATCACGGCCCGACAGAATTCGAACTCAAATTAGTGGTGATAGGCACTGATTGCATAGATAGTTGTAAAACCATAGGATGTGTATCTCTTATGTGTTTATCTTCATTCTCTGAAGGTGCAGACTTTGACACCCACACAGAAGTGTGCGAGTGAAATTTCAAGGTTTCATACTGTGAAGAGTAATACAAACATGTATACTGTTAGTAAACAAATATAAATTGTCCTTGGACACTAGTCTTAGTGTTAACCTTGATTAGTCAATAAAACTCTGCATTGACTCTTATAATAAATGTTAGTACTGCATAATTTGTAAAATATATCTTATTTTCTCAATAATTAATTCAAAATAAAGATGCACAACGTTTTAATTTGTGCCCATTTCTGAAATATTTTACCTCAAGTATGAGACATCATTTAAAAAAACCCAAAACATTTTAGCTGTATCTTCTGAACAACCACATGTATGCAATGATGACTGTAACAATGGGTCAGCCAAGCAGATCCAGACCACAAATGGACATCAGACTGGTAAGTTCTACTTTCTGCAATGTAATTTAGATAATTTTAATATCTTTCTATTGAAATTGAAATATAAAAGTTTTCATTATTTTCTTGGCATGAGAAAAGCAAAGAGTAGATATTAACATTTTGGCAGATATTTATCAATTCAAATTGGGTAATTTGGTAATATATTTCAAGCCATAACTGACACGAGCGTGTGATTGTTGTTTAGCACCTAATGAGCAATTTTTCGGCTATATCATGGCAAGGACAAGTTACATTTTGATGATGATGACTCTTTCCTCGATAAAATATACATACATGTATATATCTTCAAATGATTTTTTGACTACATGTTTAAAGAAAAGCACCATTTTCATGACAATATTGATGTTACTTCTATGCAATCCCTGAATTTTTCCAATTTCAGATGTAGCGTCCATCCAGGAAGACAGTATTGAATTGGTTAAAGAATCTGTGAAAATGTCAGCAGCAAAATCAAAATGTAGCAATGGTGAGTATTAACCTGTTTCAAGTTTTCTAATTTGAATATTAAAATAATGCAGGACAAAATGGTTCTTTTACCTTTTCTCATTATCATATTATAGGTAATAATTCCTGTAAGACAGCTACTGTATTAGAAAATCTGCCAAAGATAGACAAAAATGAACTACTGAAGACCTATATCCATGACAGTGCATGTACAGGTAAATAATGGATTGATTTTTTGGTGTTTAACATCACTTTCAGCAATATTTCTGTGTTTCTGCTAACATGCTCTAAAATATAAGGGTTGGTAGGTAGGAAAAACATTTAATTTTTTTAAATATTTTTAGCTAGTTTGTAGAGGACACTTTCTGACTTTAATAGTGCTTGATCAAATATATATGGTAAAAAAAACCTTTAGGGTAGGCACAAAAAAAATAGGGTCGGTACAAATGTAACTTTTTTTTTTGCCTCCTGTATATAATATAATGTATAAATTTCTTTCAGACTTGGCATTGTCAATAAGAATTAAAGATACCACAAATAAGGACGTATTGGACAAGTATCGTGCCATGACAAAAGGTAACGCAAAGTCAACAGTTTTGTGCATGTTAAATCAGACATATGCCATGTATACGGTAGTTTCCTTAGGATGATAAACAAATTCCATGGACGTAACTAGACTCTTTTTCAATGAGGAAAAAATCACTTAAAATCGCCGAGCGGAAGGAGGGGAAAAATCGGGCGAGAGGTCCACATTCTCCATATCAAGTGACCAATAACCAGAGCCCTTTTAGCAACTATGTTGATACAATAATTGCAAGCACCAAACATTCCTACAGCATTATATGGAGCGAAGTGTATCAAAGATGTGTGTTCCAATCCTGTCTAGAGTAGAACAAAACCATTGTCAGCTCCATAATCAAATTGTAACACTGAAGTCATAATATTACAGGATAATTATTGTCAACGATACTAGAAATTATCCGTCAGTTTGATGCTAATAACCTAACTCATTGAGCCACCCTTATCAGTTTTGAAGCTCTTGGTATATATTATCACTAGTATTGAATCTCCTCCTATTTGACTCGATGCAATCCTAGGGATAGTCTGTCTCAACCTTCAAACTGCTGTTATTCTATATATATCAACAAACTTGGTGCTTTTTTCAGATTTACAGCACAGCCACAGATCAGAACAGCAAAATATATCTCTCAAAAGAAAAATAATGGGTATGTAAAGTACTGTTTGTACAAATTAGAATAAGATACAAACTAGGTACCTGGAAGTGTTTGGGATGGACACAGAAAGCAACTATTATACCTGCACTCACAGTTGGCGATGCAGGTACACATGATCTTGAGCTGAGGATATAAAATATCAAAAAGTTATTTTTGTTCAAAACGTCCTGAGCTTTCTGAATCTGATACATGTAAGGATTGAAGCAATAACCTGGTATATTCAGATTGTAAAATTTCAGATTAAAACACTATTTTTGAAATTAAAGATATGTTGAAAGCTTGAAACTATAAAATGAACAACTGCATACTATTTTGATCATACAGAATAGTGAGTGTCAATGTCTAAAAAATAAATGATCAGATTGGACATGTTGGACAGGCAAATTTATAAGTTGAGTTAATTTTATGTGCATTAAATAAGAAAAACAATCCATTTTAGAATCAACAAGAGAAGAACAGAAAACTTGCAAGAGAAAACTATTTGAGAATGATATGACTGGTAGGTTTGTTAATGTGTGAAATAAATCCAGTAATAATGCAAAAATAGTCAGAGCTACATGTATGAGAAATTTAAAATTTAAAAGGGAAGTAAGGTCACAGAGAATTTGTTTTGCTTCCCCATATTATAATTAGAGGGTAGAACATTTTTGTATTGATTAATACTGTTCAATATCTTTATTGTAAGAGTTCATATTTGCCGGATGTCTTCAATGTGATCATGGCATTGATCTCCCCTTACACAAACCAGCCTTTTATTGTCCCCATCCCCATCCGCATCGTTTCTTAAGACCACCCTAGCCAATGGCGTAAAGATTGTCAAAAAGGTTATAGCAAGTAAATTCAGGTTTCATTTGCTAGCAATATATATGCAATGGGGTGTTTTCGCAATTTCAGCTGCACACCTGTACCTACCAAATTTACCTTGAAGAGCACCCCCCCCCCCCCCCCCCCAACCCTCGTGAGACTAGTGAAAGAATGAATGTTATTGTTATTGATAAAAAAACAATTAATCTGAAAACTGTTTATAATATTGATATGTGATGTCTTTTTTTCATAAATAAAATGTCACAAAATGTTTGGGCCACCAATTATGTCATTTGAACCAGTGACTTAATTTTTTACTAGACCAAAAAATGTTTTTCGGGCCAGCCAAAGCCTGGCCCTCATTTCAGGCACTGGGTTGATCCTCGTCATCTTTTGTTTTATAGTGAACAGTCTCATTTGCAGATTCATTGTATATGTAGTCCAAAACATGATACTTGTCACATATTTCAGCTCACATGACTGTATTTACTTTCATGGACTGCCATTATAATTCCTTTTTTCATTTTGTTTACAGATCAGACAATGCCTTCAACAGTTGGTGCTGTACTTAGACTATTAGGAAATATAGAAGAAGTGCAATTTTTTATAAAATACAGAAAACTGTTAAAAGACCAACCCTGGAACCATTCATTCAAAGACAAATATGACATAGCAATAGCTAAAGTACAAACAAAAGTCTTGAAGAAGCACACTCAACTGAAACATTCATTAGAAGACAAATCATTAACAACTATGGCAGAAAAACTACTCAGATATTGGAAAATGGATGTTTTTTGAAGAACAGCATGACTTTATTTTAAACCAGTGAGTGATTGATTGTTGTTAAACACCAAGTGAGCAATTTTTTCAGCTATATCAGGACAAAGAACAAGTTGTATTACGACAGTATGTTGATGATGGTCAATTTGTTAATTAACTTTGTATAGTGCTGACTTGCTTATACAAGTCTATGGGTAGATGACTGACAATTAATTAATCTGCATTGAGTCGAATCCATGATCTACCACACTTTATCAGGCAAGCACACGATAACCATTAGGCCAAAAACATACATGCATGTTTTGGGTTTATGAAACATAGCAAAGCCAAACAAAGATCTTCAATTTATATATATATATACAGGTATATATTATTTGGACAGGTGTCATTATAAATACATTTGTTTTTTCTGAAATTAAGTTGTCGAAAATGCCACAAGTTTTAACTACATGTATCTAAATCATGGTATTCATTTAAGACAAGCCTCACACTGAACACGAAAATTGAAATGTTATTTTCTATTAACGATTTGTAATTTTTTTCATTTTATCTTTACACAGGATATTAAAGAGACAAGGCTGATAAGGAATGTAATTAGAAGCAGCCATCCACAAAAGACAATTGTCTCTGGCTATTTTGATTCCAACCAATAATTAATAAATAAAAATGTGAACTTTTTTATACATGTATTATGAAGTATCAATTTAAGATTTGTAATTTATAAAAAAGAACAAAAGTAATGATTTATTGCTGGATCTTGATGAAATTCATACATAATTAATTTGCATGTTTTTGCTATTGAAATCAAATTTGTGCTTTCATTAAGCAAATGATAATTATAAATAAATCAAATCAAATAATTTTTATTGATCTAATAATCCAAACAAAGGATTATCAATTACCTGTATATGCACTTGAATGATCCATTGTCAAAATGACTTATATGAGGGGAATTTAATGTATGACTGTCATTGACACTTTCCCACTGGGCTTCAAGCTTTAATATTAATGCTGGTCTAATTTGATATATTACATGTACAAGATTAAATGTTTAACTGGGCTACAATTGGCACCTTATATACTTACATGTCTTGAATTTTTCATCAATTTTTGGGGAATAGTCAAAAATTGAATTTACCCACTTAATAAGTATTTCATATACCATAAGTCAAATACAGCCAAGATGAATAAATAAGGAAACTGAATGAATGAACTGATCAGACAATTAAGGTTTTTATGAAAGTAAAGGGTGTTAAGTTTAAGAAATTTAGAGTCTTGAACTTTTATTTTTTACTTTAAAATTGCTATGAAAATTTAATGTAAATTTACAATACATGTACGACAACTTAATCGTGTTATGAATTAGCCCAGTGGTCTCATTTTTTTTTACATATTGATGATTTAATTGTTTGTTTCTGGTGAATTTCTTAAATAATGAAACTTTTAACCATGAATTATGTGTGTGTGTATATATGAATGTATTTGTTATTGCCCCTTGAGGGACCTAATTGGAATAAACATATTGGTATTGTAGGTGGGGCTTAAAATCAGGGGAGATTATACAAAATAAAACATGCTTTTATATTCAACTTCATGGGTTTATATCTTTGTAAACAAACATTAATACTGTAGAAAGGGGTGAGAAAAAGTGTCTGAAGAGGAGTAATGGATTAAGGTAAATTTAACAAAAGTGGATGCAAACTAATGTTGGACATTTACAATATATATTGATCATCATTTGTACATATTATGTACATCAGAAATCATTGTTAGTGCTTGTTAATGTACTGTATGTAAAGATTGATGAATAAATTTATTGGTACATTTTTCACAGACCAGCATACTTGTTTACAGTGGATTATGAAAAGGCAGTTTTAACAGTTATAAGCAACAAAACCACTCAATAATCAACAAATAACCTCTCATATCAAATCATTGAACACAAAGAAGATCACAAGATATTATGATGGAAATCAAGCTCCTGGAAAGGGTCAGGCACAAAAATGACAATAATTCACAAAATGTATTCACAAAAAAAAATTCTTTTCCAGTTTGCTCTTTATCAATAGTTCAATATTATAATTTGTTGATGTTTACCAGATTTTATACTGTTCAGTTCTAACATAATATATTCAGCTACAACTATGAAGAACTTCAGTTTTCCTGCTACCCCATTTGTCGAAGACCGGGACAAGTAAAACTTCTAGATTCAGACATGTGAAAATTATGAAAGAAGTTGCTTGAATAAATAGAATTTTTTTCTAAATGTCGTTTTATGGCAAGTAGCTACCGGTAGGTGAAAAAAAAAATAAGGCAAAGGCCAAAGACTGGAACTTGTGAACAATTATTTCTTTTTTGACTATGAGTAGATAAGGTTTTATTGTTGGTCAAACTTTGGCCTACCCACATCTTATTACATGTTTTTTATTGTTTGCTACCATTACTTTTTATTAGTGTCAAACTGAAAGAATTTGTTGTTTGTTACCGTTATCTTGAAAAAAAAAGTGCCAAGGCCATTATATATGTATGAACTGAAAGATTGTTGAAAGTGGCCAGGCCTCGACAGTAACGTTTGTCCGATACCAGTGAAAACTGACGTCGGACAAGTAGATCTTGTATTATGGCTGACCGACGGGACAAGTGAAAAAATCAGATTCCCAAACGAGCCGGTACGACGGACAAATCTATTTCCACTGGTATAAAATACTGGGTTTGTTGTATTAAGGAGCCCTGTTTGATCTCCAATTTGTCCATAATTCATTTTGATTAAGACTAAAGTGAAACGCCAGTTCAAAACTAAAAATCACTGGTATGCAAGGCTCCAATCAAGGTAGACAGAAATAAAAATGTGACATTGTATGTTAAGGTAGTTATGAATAAAAAAAATCCAGAACAAATCAGTTCAGGCAGTTTTAACTATTTACTAAATTTGGGCAGGGTAACATCAGAGGGGTCGCGAAACAATGTTTCGATTAATCGCAATTGACTTCTCCCAGAAGTCTCCCCACTTCTCCCTGTGAGCTCTCTGAAAGAGAAATCACCTCTCCCTCTAATTTGAAAGTAGTGGGAGCCCTGGATAATTATTCTCTAGTTTATGTAAATTTTATTAATTTTTTCGGACAACTAAAATATTGAGTCGGACAAGTACTTTTTTTAGTTAGTTGTCCGAAGGGACAAGTTGAAAAATATGTTAATGTAGAGGCCTGGTGGCATAAAACCCCCCCCCCCTATTCTCACCTCTAGTGTTGTTGGGAGTGCCATATTTTGTAGTAAATTTTTCGCTGGCTTTTGTATCTCAGTGTGGGAAACATTTTTTTCTCTTAGCTCGCCATTTTGGCTACAGTTTGTAGTTGCTTCAAAATTGTACTCGCCAAGTTAGAATTGCACTTGGCACGATGGTCGGTCGCCAGATTTTCGAGTTCTACCACAAACGTTTTGGCCAAATTTTTTCTCTACTCGCTTTTGGCGAGTGGTGGTTTCTTTCAAATAACTGTGGTTAACACCATTACATCTCTATATATAACCGACAGCAGTATTTGTTTCATTCTTTTAATAGGGGAGGTTATGGTGTAATCATTAGCATAATAAATTTACCTCCAGGAGCGATGATAAATTATGGGTTCCAGCCAGTCTTATCACACCAGACTGAAAATGGTAATTTATTGTGAATGCTTCTCCACTAAACACCCTGAGCATTGATTCAAATTATTGATTACAAAATTGTATATTTACATGTATGTCTTGTATGTTAAATCACAGTCACTTGAAGTTTCAAAAATAAAAAATAATAAGAATAACTTCGAAAAATTCTTATTTTTTTTTATTTTTGAAACTTCAAGTGACTGTGGTTAAATCCAATCAATCTAATCATACCAATTAATGTAAATATTGTGATTTTCATGTAATTATACTGCCTATCATGGGCGTCTTTAATTGACAAATAAACATTCTATTCTATTCATTATCATGATTATGGAGTAATTGTTATTTAGTGTTATTGTTAGAGCAGACTTGTCGACTCGAGAGCTACTGGGATTACTGGTACACAACGAAGCAAACATGATCTACTCATCAAAATCTATCTTGTTCTCCCAGTTATATAGCTGAAATAATTTGATGCTAACAATAAACAATAATCACTGACTGTGCCATGGTTCACTCTAGTCTAGACCACAACAAAATTTGAAGAATATGGGGGTGGGTTTGTACTGATTAAACTTACCCTTGAAAGTGTCTGTGCTCAGTCCTGAAGATTGACAAATCCTTGGAACCAAATTAAGGCTTAATTTTGTGAAGAATTAGCTCTATAGGTCCTATTTTTTTCTTTTAGTCGCCATATGAAATTAATGTCCATGAACACGTGCTTGTCCGTTTCCCATTGGCATTTCGTTAATTTGTTTCGTGACACCATAATACTTCGCATAAACGTAGCTATTCTCTCGATTTTAACAGGTTGCTTTAGATGGACATTATGCGTCGCTTATGTTGACTTTGTGTCGAATATATCCCTTCATTCCAGCCAAATTGGCGCCTTGATCAGCAAGTAAGATCTCCATTTTGAACAGGTGCGTGGAAATATTTTTTAAGCTTCTTCTCGACAACGATTTCCAAATATGGGCATAAGTAGGTGGAGTTTGCTACGACTGACAGAAACAAAATAAAAGGCGATCGCAAGCGATATTTTTAAATTTGTTATTAAATAACAAACTAATAAGTTTTCTAACATTTATTTGCATCTTACTTTCACAACGGTAACATGAAATATGCATGAAAAAGTCACAAAATCACCGTTTCTCCAATCAAGTGACAATCGACGCTGCCGCCGTTTCCATGGAAGTGACGCCATGACATGAATAAATTTAATGACGATGAAGGGAGACAACTCTTTCATAAAACAGACACTGAATCAGCCTTAACATACCTGCGAACCTGATAGAAGCTAAACTTTACATGAACCCCACTACAAACCTGATAGAAGCTAAACTTTACATGAACCCCACTAAAAACCTGATAGAACTTAAACTTTACATGAACCCCACTAAAAACCTGATAGAAGCTAAACTTTACATGAACTCCACTAAAAACCTGGTAGAACCTAAACTTAATATGAACACCACTAAAAACCCGATAGATCCTAATCTTTACATAATCCCCACTAAAAGCCTGATAGAACCTAAACTTAACAGGAACCCCACTAAAAACCTGATAGATCCTAAACTTTACATAATCCCCACTAAAAGCCTGATAGAACCTAAACTTAACATGAACCCCACTAAAAACCTGATAGATCCTAAGCTTTACATAATCCCCACTAAAAGCCTGATACAACTTAAACTTTACATGAACCCCACTAAAAACCTGATAGAACTTAAACTTTACATCAACCCCACTAAAATATGATAGAACCTAAACTTTAAATGAATCTCACTAAAAACCTGATAGAACTTAAACTTTACATGAACCCCACTAAAAGCCTGATAGAACTTAAACTTTACATGAACCCCACTAAAAACTTGATAGAAGCTAAACTTTACATGAACCCCACTAAAAACCTGATAGAAGCTAAACTTTACATGAACCCCACTAAAAACCTGATAGAACTTAAACTTTACATGAACCCCACTAAAAACCTGATAAAAGCTAAACTTTACATGAACTCCACTAAAAACCTGACAGAACCTAAACTTAATATGAACCCCACTAAATACCCGATAGATCCTAATCTTTACATAATCCCCACTAAAAGCCTGATAGAACCTAAACTTAACATGAACCCCACTAAAAACCTGATAGATCCTAAACTTTACATCATCCCCACTAAAAGCCTGATACAACTTAAACTTTACATGAACCCCACTAAAAACCTGATAGAACTTAAACTTTACATGAACCCCACTAAAAACCTGATAGAACTTAAACTTTACATCAACCCCACTAAAATATGATAGAACCTAAACTTTAAATGAATCTCACTAAAAACCTGATAGAACTTAAACTTTACATAATCCCCACTAAAAGCCTGATACAACTTAAACTTTACCTGAACCCCACTAAAAACCTGATAGAACTTAAACTTTACATCAACCCCACTAAAATATGATAGAACCTAAACTTTACATGAACCCCACTAAAAACCTGATAGACCCTAAACTTTACATGAACCGCACTAATAACCTGATAGAACCTAAACTTTACATGAACCCCACTAAAAACCTGATAGAACTCAAACTTTACATGAACCCCACTAAAAACCTGATAGAAGCTAAACTTTACATGAACCCCACTAAAAACCTGATAGAAGCTAAACTTTACATGAACCCCACTAAAAATCTGATAGAAGCTAAACTTTACATGAACCCCACTAAAAACCTGATAGAACTTAAACTTTACATGAACCCCACTAAAAACCTGATAGATGCTAAACTTTACATGAACTCCACTAAAAACCTGATAGAACCTAAACTTAATATGAACCCCACTAAAAACCCGATAGATCCTAATCTTTACATAATCCCCACTAAAAGCCTGATAGAACTTAAACTTTAGAACAACCCCACTAAAATATGATAGAACCTAAACTTTAAATGAATCTCACTAAAAACCTGATAGAACTTAAACTTTACATGAACCCCACTAAAAACCTGATAGAAGCTAAACTTTACATGAACCCCACTAAAAACCTGATAGAAGCTAAACTTTACATGAACCCCACTAAAAACCTGATAAAACTTAAACTTTACATAAACCCCACTAAAAACCTGATAGAAGCTAAACTTTACATGAACTCCACTAAAAACCTGATAGAACCTAAACTTAATATGAACCCCACTAAAAACCCGATAGATCCTAATGTTTACATAATCCCCACTAAAAGCCTGATAGAACCTAAACTTAACATGAACCCCACTAAAAACCTGATAGATCCTAAACTTTACATAATCCCCACTAAAAGCCTGATACAACTTAAACTTTACATGAACCCCACTAAAAACCTGATAGAACTTAAACTTTACATGAACCCCACTAAAAACCTGATAGAAGCTAAACTTTACATGAACTCCACTAAAAACCTGACAGAACCTAAACTTAATATGAACCCCACTAAATACCCGATAGATCCTAATCTTTACATAATCCCCACTAAAAGCCTGATAGAACCTAAACTTAACATGAACCCCACTAAAAACCTGATAGATCCTAAACTTTACATCATCCCCACTAAAAGCCTGATACAACTTAAACTTTACATGAACCCCACTAAAAACCTGATAGAACTTAAACTTTACATCAACCCCACTAAAATATGATAGAACCTAAACTTTAAATGAATCTCACTAAAAACCTGATAGAACTTAAACTTTACATAATCCCCACTAAAAGCCTGATACAACTTAAACTTTACCTTAACCCCACTAAAAACCTGATAGAACTTAAACTTTACATCAACCCCACTAAAATATGATAGAACCTAAACTTTACATGAACCCCACTAAAAACCTGATAGACCCTAAACTTTACATGAACCGCACTAATAACCTGATAGAACATCAACTTTACATGAACCCCAATAAAAACCTGATAGAACCTAAACTTTACATGAACCCCACTAAAAACCTGATAGAACTTAAACTTTACATGAACCCCACTAAAAACCTGATAGAAGCTAAACTTTACATGAACCCCACTAAAAACCTGATAGAAGCTAAACTTTACATGAACCCCACTAAAAACCTGATAGAACTTAAACTTTACATGAACCCCACTAAAAACCTGATAGATGCTAAACTTTACATGAACTCCACTAAAAACCTGATAGAACCTAAACTTAATATGAACCCCACTAAAAACCCGATAGATCCTAATCTTTACATAATCCCCACTAAAAGCCTGATAGAACTTAAACTTTAGAACAACCCCACTAAAATATGATAGAACCTAAACTTTACATGAACCCCACTATAAACCTGATAGAACTTAAACTTTACATGAACCCCACTAAAAACCTGATAGAAGCTAAACTTTACATGAACCCCACTAAAAACCTGATAGAAGCTAAACTTTACATGAACCCCACTAAAAACCTGATAAAACTTAAACTTTACATAAACCCCACTAAAAACCTGATAGAAGCTAAACTTTACATGAACTCCACTAAAAACCTGATAGAACCTAAACTTAATATGAACCCCACTAAAAACCCGATAGATCCTAATGTTTACATAATCCCCACTAAAAGCCTGATAGAACCTAAACTTAACATGAACCCCACTAAAAACCTGATAGATCCTAAACTTTACATAATCCCCACTAAAAGCCTGATACAACTTAAACTTTACATGAACCCCACTAAAAACCTGATAGAACTTAAACTTTACATGAACCCCACTAAAAACCTGATAGAAGCTAAACTTTACATGAACTCCACTAAAAACCTGACAGAACCTAAACTTAATATGAACCCCACTAAATACCCGATAGATCCTAATCTTTACATAATCCCCACTAAAAGCCTGTTAGAACCTAAACTTAACATGAACCCCCCTAAAAACCTGATAGATCCTAAACTTTACATCATCCCCACTAAAAGCCTGATACAACTTAAACTTTACATGAACCCCACTAAAAACCTGATAGAACTTAAACTTTACATCAACCCCACTAAAATATGATAGAACCTAAACTTTAAATGAATCTCACTAAAAACCTGATAGAACTTAAACTTTACATAATCCCCACTAAAAGCCTGATACAACTTAAACTTTACCTGAACCCCACTAAAAACCTGATAGAACTTAAACTTTACATCAACCCCACTAAAATATGATAGAACCTAAACTTTACATGAACCCCACTAAAAACCTGATAGACCCTAAACTTTACATGAACCGCACTAATAACCTGATAGAACATCAACTTTACATGAACCCCAATAAAAACCTGATAGAACCTAAACTTTACATGAACCCCACTAAAAACCTGATAGAACTTAAACTTTACATGAACCCCACTAAAAACCTGATAGAAGCTAAACTTTACATGAACCCCACTAAAAACCTGATAGAAGCTAAACTTTACATGAACCCCACTAAAAACCTGATAGAACTTAAACTTTACATGAACCCCACTAAAAACCTGATAGATGCTAAACTTTACATGAACTCCACTAAAAACCTGATAGAACCTAAACTTAATATGAACCCCACTAAAAACCCGATAGATCCTAATCTTTACATAATCCCCACTAAAAGCCTGATAGAACTTAAACTTTAGAACAACCCCACTAAAATATGATAGAACCTAAACTTTACATGAACCCCACTATAAACCTGATAGAACTTAAACTTTACATGAACCCCACTAAAAACCTGATAGAAGCTAAACTTTACATGAACTCCACTAAAAACCTGGTAGAACCTAAGCTTAATATGAACACCACTAAAAACCCGATAGATCCTAATCTTTACATAATCCCCACTAAAAGCCTGATAGAACCTAAACTTAACAGGAACCCCACTAAAAACCTGATAGATCCTAAACTTTACATAATCCCCACTAAAAGCCTGATAGAACCTAAACTTAACATGAACCCCACTAAAAACCTGATAGATCCTAAGCTTTACATAATCCCCACTAAAAGCCTGATACAACTTAAACTTTACATGAACCCCACTAAAAACCTGATAGAACTTAAACTTTACATCAACCCCACTAAAATATGATAGAACCTAAACTTTAAATGAATCTCACTAAAAACCTGATAGAACTTAAACTTTACATGAACCCCACTAAAAGCCTGATAGAACTTAAACTTTACATGAACCCCACTAAAAACTTGATAGAAGCTAAACTTTACATGAACCCCACTAAAAACCTGATAGAAGCTAAACTTTACATGAACCCCACTAAAAACCTGATAGAACTTAAACTTTACATGAACCCCACTAAAAACCTGATAAAAACTAAACTTTACATGAACTCCACTAAAAACCTGACAGAACCTAAACTTAATATGAACCCCACTAAATACCCGATAGATCCTAATCTTTACATAATCCCCACTAAAAGCCTGATAGAACCTAAACTTAACATGAACCCCACTAAAAACCTGATAGATCCTAAACTTTACATCATCCCCACTAAAAGCCTGATACAACTTAAACTTTACATGAACCCCACTAAAAACCTGATAGAACTTAAACTTTACATGAACCCCACTAAAAACCTGATAGAACTTAAACTTTACATCAACCCCACTAAAATATGATAGAACCTAAACTTTAAATGAATCTGACTAAAAACCTGATAGAACTTAAACTTTACATAATTCCCACTAAAAGCCTGATACAACTTAAACTTTACCTGAACCCCACTAAAAACCTGATAGAACTTAAACTTTACATCAACCCCACTAAAATATGATAGAACCTAAACTTTACATGAACCCCACTAAAAACCTGAAAGACCCTAAACTTTACATGAACCGCACTAATAACCTGATAGAACCTAAACTTTACATGAACCCCACTAAAAACCTGATAGAACTTAAACTTTACATGAACCCCACTAAAAACCTGATAGAAGCTAAACTTTACATGAACCCCACTAAAAGCCTGATAGAAGCTAAACTTTACATGAACCCCACTAAAAATCTGATAGAAGCTAAACTTTACATGAACCCCACTAAAAACCTGATAGAACTTAAACTTTACATGAACCCCACTAAAAACCTGATAGATGCTAAACTTTACATGAACTCCACTAAAAACCTGATAGAACCTAAACTTAATATGAACCCCACTAAAAACCCGATAGATCCTATTCTTTACATAATCCCCACTAAAAGCCTGATAGAACTTAAACTTTAGAACAACCCCACTAAAATATGATAGAACCTAAACTTTTAATGAATCTCACTAAAAACCTGATAGAACTTAAACTTTACATGAACCCCACTAAAAACCTGATAGAAGCTAAACTTTACATGAACCCCACTAAAAACCTGATAGAAGCTAAACTTTACATGAACCCCACTAAAAACCTGATAAAACTTAAACTTTACATAAACCCCACTAAAAACCTGATAGAAGCTAAACTTTACATGAACTCCACTAAAAACCTGATAGAACCTAAACTTAATATGAACCCCACTAAAAACCCGATAGATCCTAATGTTTACATAATCCCCACTAAAAGCCTGATAGAACTTAAACTTAACATGAACCCCACTAAAAACCTGATAGATCCTAAACTTTACATAATCCCCACTAAAAGCCTGATACAACTTAAACTTTACATGAACCCCACTAAAAACCTGATAGAACTTAAACTTTACATGAACCCCACTAAAAACCTGATAGAACTTAAACTTTACATGAACCCCAATAAAAACCTGATAGACCCTAAATTTTACATGAACCGCACTAATAACCTGATAGAACCTAAACTTAATATGAACCCCACTAAAAACCCGGTAGATCCTAATCTTTACATAATCCCCACTAAAAGCCTGATAGATCCTAAACTTTACATAATCCCCACTAAAAGCCTGATACAACTTAAACTTTACATGAACCCCACTAAAAACCTGATAGAACTTAAACTTTACATGAACCCCACTAAAAATCTGATAGAAGCTAAACTTTACATGAACCCCACTAAAAACCTGATAGAACCTAAACTTAATATGAACCCCACTAAAAACCCGATAGATCCTAATCTTTACATAATCCCCACTAAAAGCCTGATAGAACCTAAACTTAACATGAACCCCACTAAAAACCTGATAGATCCTAAACTTTACATAATGCCCACTAAAAACCTGATACAACTTAAACTTTACATGAACCCCACTAAAAACCTGATAGAACTTAAACTTTACATGAACCCCACAAAAAACCTGATAGAAGCTAAACTTTACATGAACTCAACTAAAACCTGATAGAACCTAAACTTAATATGAACCCCACTAAAAACCCGATAGATCCTAATCTTTACATAATCCCCACTAAAAGCCTGATAGATCCTAAACTTTACATAATCCCCACTAAAAGCCTGATACAACTTAAACTTTACATGAACCCCACTAAAAACCTGATAGAACTTAAACTTTACATGAACCCCACTAAAAACCTGATAGAAGCTAAACTTTACATGAACCCCACTAAAAACCTGATAGAAGCTAAACTTTACATGAACCCCACTAAAAACCTGATAAAACTAAAACTTTACATAAACCCCACTAAAAACCTGATAGAAGCTAAACATTACATGAACTCCACTAAAAACCTGATAGAACCTAAACTTAATATGAACCCCACTAAAAACCCGATAGATCCTAATGTTTACATAATCCCCACTAAAAGCCTGATAGAACCTAAACTTAACATGAACCCCACTAAAAACCTGATAGATCCTAAACTTTACATAATCCCCACTAAAAGCCTGATACAACTTAAACTTTACATGAACCCCACTAAAAACCTGATAGAACTTAAACTTTACATGAACCCCACTAAAAACCTGATAGAAGCTAAACTTTACATGAACTCCACTAAAAACCTGACAGAACCTAAACTTAATATGAACCCCACTAAATACCCGATAGATCCTAATCTTTACATAATCCCCACTAAAAGCCTGATAGATCCTAAACTTAACATGAACCCCACTAAAAACCTGATAGATCCTAAACTTTACATCATCCCCACTAAAAGCCTGATACAACTTAAACTTTACATGAACCCCACTAAAAACCTGATAGAACTTAAACTTTACATCAACCCCACTAAAATATGATAGAACCTAAACTTTAAATGAATCTCACTAAAAACCTGATAGAACTTAAACTTTACATAATCCCCACTAAAAGCCTGATACAACTTAAACTTTACCTGAACCCCACTAAAAACCTGATAGAACCTAAACTTTACATGAACCGCACTAATAACCTGATAGAACATCAACTTTACATGAACCCCAATAAAAACCTGATAGAACCTAAACTTTACATGAACCCCACTAAAAACCTGATAGAACTTAAACTTTACATGAACCCCACTAAAAACCTGATAGAAGCTAAACTTTACATGAACCCCACTAAAAACCTGATAGAAGCTAAACTTTACATGAACCCCACTAAAAACCTGATAGAACTTAAACTTTACATGAACCCCACTAAAAACCTGATAGATGCTAAACTTTACATGAACTCCACTAAAAACCTGATAGAACCTAAACTTAATATGAACCCCACTAAAAACCCGATAGATCCTAATCTTTACATAATCCCCACTAAAAGCCTGATAGAACTTAAACTTTAGAACAACCCCACTAAAATATGATAGAACCTAAACTTTAAATGAATCTCACTAAAAACCTGATAGAACTTAAACTTTACATGAACCCCACTAAAAACCTGATAGAAGCTAAACTTTACATGAACCCCACTAAAAACCCGATAGAAGCTAAACTTTACATGAACCCCACTAAAAACCTGATAAAACTTAAACTTTACATAAACCCCACTAAAAACCTGATAGAAGCTAAACTTTACATGAACTCCACTAAAAACCTGATAGAACCTAAACTTAATATGAACTCCACTAAAAACCCGATAGATCCTAATGTTTACATAATCCCCACTAAAAGCCTGATAGAACCTAAACTTAACATGAACCCCACTAAAAACCTGATAGATCCTAAACTTTACATAATCCCCACTAAAAGCCTGATACAACTTAAACTTTACATGAACCCCACTAAAAACCTGATAGAACTTAAACTTTACATGAACCCCACTAAAAACCTGATAGAACTTAAACTTTACATGAACCCCAATAAAAACCTGATAGACCCTAAATTTTACATGAACCGCACTAATAACCTGATAGAACCTAAACTTAATATGAACCCCACTAAAAACCCGGTAGATCCTAATCTTTACATAATCCCCACTAAAAGCCTGATAGATCCTAAACTTTACATAATCCCCACTAAAAGCCTGATACAACTTAAACTTTACATGAACCCCACTAAAAACCTGATAGAACTTAAACTTTACATGAACCCCACTAAAAATCTGATAGAAGCTAAACTTTACATGAACCCCACTAAAAACCTGATAGAACCTAAACTTAATATGAATCCCACTAAAAACCCGATAGATCCTAATCTTTACATAATCCCCACTAAAAGCCTGATAGAACCTAAACTTAACATGAACCCCACTAAAAACCTGATAGATCCTAAACTTTACATAATGCCCACTAAAAACCTGATACAACTTAAACTTTACATGAACCCCACTAAAAACCTGATAGAACTTAAACTTTACATGAACCCCACAAAAAACCTGATAGAAGCTAAACTTTACATGAACTCAACTAAAACCTGATAGAACCTAAACTTAATATGAACCCCACTAAAAACCCGATAGATCTTAATCTTTACATAATCCCCACTAAAAGCCTGATAGATCCTAAACTTTACATAATCCCCACTAAAAGCCTGATACAACTTAAACTTTACATGAACCCCACTAAAAACCTGATAGAACTTAAACTTTACATGAACCCCACTAAAAACCTGATAGAAGCTAAACTTTACATGAACCCCACTAAAAACCTGATAGAAGCTAAACTTTACATGAACCCCACTAAAAACCTGATAAAACTAAAACTTTACATAAACCCCACTAAAAACCTGATAGAAGCTAAACATTACATGAACTCCACTAAAAACCTGATAGAACCTAAACTTAATATGAACCCCACTAAAAACCCGATAGATCCTAATGTTTACATAATCCCCACTAAAAGCCTGATAGAACCTAAACTTAACATGAACCCCACTAAAAACCTGATAGATCCTAAACTTTACATAATCCCCACTAAAAGCCTGATACAACTTAAACTTTACATGAACCCCACTAAAAACCTGATAGAACTTAAACTTTACATGAACCCCACTAAAAACCTGATAGAAGCTAAACTTTACATGAACTCCACTAAAAACCTGACAGAACCTAAACTTAATATGAACCCCACTAAATACCCGATAGATCCTAATCTTTACATAATCCCCACTAAAAGCCTGATAGATCCTAAACTTAACATGAACCCCACTAAAAACCTGATAGATCCTAAACTTTACATCATCCCCACTAAAAGCCTGATACAACTTAAACTTTACATGAACCCCACTAAAAACCTGATAGAACTTAAACTTTACATCAACCCCACTAAAATATGATAGAACCTAAACTTTAAATGAATCTCACTAAAAACCTGATAGAACTTAAACTTTACATAATCCCCACTAAAAGCCTGATACAACTTAAACTTTACCTGAACCCCACTAAAAACCTGATAGAACCTAAACTTTACATGAACCCCACTAAAAACCTGATAGACCCTAAACTTTACATGAACCGCACTAATAACCTGATAGAACATCAACTTTACATGAACCCCAATAAAAACCTGATAGAACCTAAACTTTACATGAACCCCACTAAAAACCTGATAGAACTTAAACTTTACATGAACCCCCCTAAAAACCTGATAGAAGCTAAACTTTACATGAACCCCACTAAAAACCTGATAGAAGCTAAACTTTACATGAACCCCACTAAAAACCTGATAGAACTTAAACTTTACATGAACCCCACTAAAAACCTGATAGATGCTAAACTTTACATGAACTCCACTAAAAACCTGATAGAACCTAAACTTAATATGAACCCCACTAAAAACCCGATAGATCCTAATCTTTACATAATCCCCACTAAAAGCCTGATAGAACTTAAACTTTAGAACAACCCCACTAAAATATGATAGAACCTAAACTTTAAATGAATCTCACTAAAAACCTGATAGAACTTAAACTTTACATGAACCCCACTAAAAACCTGATAGAAGCTAAACTTTACATGAACCCCACTAAAAACCCGATAGAAGCTAAACTTTACATGAACCCCACTAAAAACCTGATAAAACTTAAACTTTACATAAACCCCACTAAAAACCTGATAGAAGCTAAACTTTACATGAACTCCACTAAAAACCTGATAGAACCTAAACTTAATATGAACTCCACTAAAAGCCCGATAGATCCTAATGTTTACATAATCCCCACTAAAAGCCTGATAGAACCTAAACTTAACATGAACCCCACTAAAAACCTGATAGATCCTAAACTTTACATAATCCCCACTAAAAGCCAGATACAACTTAAACTTTACATGAACCCCACTAAAAACCTGATAGAACTTAAACTTTACATGAACCCCACTAAAAACCTGATAGAACTTAAACTTTACATGAACCCCAATAAAAACCTGATAGACCCTAAATTTTACATGAACCGCACTAATAACCTGATAGAACCTAAACTTAATATGAACCCCACTAAAAACCCGGTAGATCCTAATCTTTACATAATCCCCACTAAAAGCCTGATAGATCCTAAACTTTACATAATCCCCACTAAAAGCCTGATACAACTTAAACTTTACATGAACCCCACTAAAAACCTGATAGAACTTAAACTTTACATGAACCCCACTAAAAATCTGATAGAAGCTAAACTTTACATGAACCCCACTAAAAACCTGATAGAACCTAAACTTAATATGAACCCCACTAAAAACCCGATAGATCCTAATCTTTACATAATCCCCACTAAAAGCCTGATAGAACCTAAACTTAACATGAACCCCACTAAAAACCTGATAGATCCTAAACTTTACATAATGCCCACTAAAAACCTGATACAACTTAAACTTTACATGAACCCCACTAAAAACCTGATAGAACTTAAACTTTACATGAACCCCACAAAAAACCTGATAGAAGCTAAACTTTACATGAACTCAACTAAAACCTGATAGAACCTAAACTTAATATGAACCCCACTAAAAACCTGATAGATCCTAATCTTTACATAATCCCCACTAAAAGCCTGATAGATCCTAAACTTTACATAATCCCCACTAAAAGCCTGATACAACTTAAACTTTACATGAACCCCACTAAAAACCTGATAGAACTTAAACTTTACATGAACCCCACTAAAAATCTGATAGAAGCTAAACTTTACATGAACCCCACTAAAAACCTGATAGAACCTAAACTTAATATGAACCCCACTAAAAACCCGATAGATCCTAATGTTTACATAATCCCCACTAAAAGCCTGATAGAACCTAAACTTAACATGAACCCCACTAAAAACCTGATAGATCCTAAACTTTACATAATCCCCACTAAAAGCCTGATACAACTTAAACTTTACATGAACCCCACTAAAACCCTGATAGAACTTAAACTTTACATGAACCCCACTAAAAACCTGATAGACCCTAAATTTTACATGAACCGCACTAATAACCTGATAGAACCTAAACTTAATATGAACCCCACTAAAAACCCGATAGATCCTAATCTTTACATAATCCCCACTAAAAGCCTGATAGATCCTAAACTTTACATAATCCCCACTAAAAGCCTGATACAACTTAAACTTTACATGAACCCCACTAAAAACCTGATAGAACTTAAACTTTACATGAACCCCACTAAAAATCTGATAGAAGCTAAACTTTACCTGAACCCCACTAAAAACCTGATAGAACCTAAACTTAATATGAACCCCACTAAAAACCCGATAGATCCTAATCTTTACATAATCCCCACTAAAAGCCTGATAGAACCTAAACTTAACATGAACCCCACTAAAAACCTGATAGATCCTAAACTTTACATAATGCCCACTAAAAGCCTGATACAACTTAAACTTTACATGAACCCCCCTAAAAACCTGATAGAACTTAAACTTTACATGAACCCCACAAAAAACCTGATAGAAGCTAAACTTTACATGAACTCAACTAAAACCTGATAGAACCTAAACTTAATATGAACCCCACTAAAAACCCGATAGATCCTAATCTTTACATAATCCCCACTAAAAGCCTGATAGATCCTAAACTTTACATAATCCCCACTAAAAGCCTGATACAACTTAAACTTTACATGAACCCCACTAAAAACCTGATAGAACTTAAACTTTACATGAACCCCACTAAAAATCTGATAGAAGCTAAACTTTACATGAACCCCACTAAAAACCTGATAGAACCTAAACTTAATATGAACCCCACTAAAAACCCGATAGATCCTAATCTTTACATAATCCCCACTAAAAGCCTGATAGAACCTAAACTTAACATGAACCCCACTAAAAACCTGATAGATCCTAAACTTTACATAATGCCCACTAAAAGCCTGATACAACTTAAACTTTACATGAACCCCACTAAAAACCTGATAGAACTTAAACTTTACATGAACCCCACAAAAAACCTGATAGAAGCTAAACTTTACATGAACTCAACTAAAACCTGATAGAACCTAAACTTAATATGAACCCCACTAAAAACCCGATAGATCCTAATCTTTACATAATCCCCACTAAAAACCTGATAGAACCTAAACTTAACATGAACCTTACTAAAAACCTGATAGAACTTAAACTTTACATGAACCCCACTAAAAACCTGATAGAAGCTAAACTTTACATGAACCCCACTAAAAACCTGATAGAAGCTAAACTTTACATGAACCCCACTAAAAACCTGATAGAAGCTAAACTTTACATGAACTCCACTAAAAACCTGATAGAAACTAAACTTAATATGAACCCCACTAAAAACCCGATAGATCCTAATCTTTACATAATCCCCACCAAAAGCCTGATACAACTTAAACTTTACATGAACCCCACTAAAAACCTGATAGAACTTAAACTTTACATGAACCCCACTAAAAACCTGATAGAAGCTAAACTTTACATGAACTCCACTAAAAACCTGATAGAACCTAAACTTAATATGAACCCCACTAAAAACCCGATAGATCCTAATCTTTACATAATCCCCACTAAAAGCCTGATAGAACCTAAACTTAACATGAAACCCACTAAAAACCTGACAGATCCTAAACTTTACATCATCCCCACTAAAAGCCTGATACAACTTAAACTTTACATGAACCCCACTAAAAACCTGATAGAACTTAAACTTTACATCAACCCCACTACAATATGATAGAACCTAAACTTTAAATGAATCTCACTAAAAACCTGATAGAACTTAAACTTTACATAATCCCCACTAAAAGCCTGATACAACTTAAACTTTACATGAAACCCACTAAAAACCTGATAGAACTTAAACTTTACATCAACCCCACTAAAAACCTGATAGATGCTAAACTTTACATGAACTCCACTAAAAACCTGATAGAACCTAAACTTAATATGAACCCCACTAAAAACCCGATAGATCCTAATCTTTACATAATCCCCACTAAAAGCCCGATAGAACCTAAACTTAACATGAACCCCACTAAAAACCCGATAGATCCTAAACTTTACATAATCCCCACTAAAAGCCTGATACAACTTAAATTTTACATGAACCCCACTAAAAACCTGATAGAACTTAAACTTTACATCAACCCCACTAAAATATGATAGAACCTAAACATTACATGAACCCCACTAAAAACCTGATAGACCCTAAATTTTACATGAACCGCACTAATAACCTGATAGAACCTCAACTTTACATGAACCCCAATAAAAACCTGATAGAACCTAAACTTTACATGAACCCCACTAAAAACCTGATAGAACTTAAACTTTACATGAACCCCACTAAAAACCTGATAGAAGCTAAACTTTACATGAACCCCACTAAAAACCTGATAGAAGCTAAACTTTACATGAACCCCACTAAAAACCTGATAGAACTTAAACTTTACATGAACCCCACTAAAAACCTGATAGATGCTAAACTTTACATGAACTCCACTAAAAACCTGATAGAACCTAAACTTAATATGAACCCCACTAAAAACCCGATAGATCCTAATCTTTATATAATCCCCACTAAAAGCCTGATAGAACCTAAACTTAACATGAACCCCACTAAAAACCTGATAGATCCTAAACTTTACATAATGCCCACTAAAAGCCTGATACAACTTAAACTTTACATGAACCCCACTAAAAACCTGATAGAACTTAAACTTTACATGAACCCCACAAAAAACCTGATAGAAGCTAAACTTTACATGAACTCAACTAAAACCTGATAGAACCTAAACTTAATATGAACCCACTAAAAACCCGATAGATCCTAATCTTTACATAATCCCCACTAAAAACCTGATAGAACCTAAACTTAACATGAACCCCACTAAAAACCTGATAGAACTTAAACTTTACATGAACCCCACTAAAAACCTGATAGAAGCTAAACTTTACATGAACCCCACTAAAAACCTGATAGAAGCTAAACTTTACATGAACCCCACTAAAAACCTGATAGAAGCTAAACTTTACATGAACTCCACTAAAAACCTGATAGAAACTAAACTTAATATGAACCCCACTAAAAATCCGATAGATCCTAATCTTTACATAATCCCCACCAAAAGCCTGATACAACTTAAACTTTACATGAACCCCACTAAAAACCTGATAGAACTTAAACTTTACATGAACCCCACTAAAAACCTGATAGAAGCTAAACTTTACATGAACTCCACTAAAAACCTGATAGAACCTAAACTTAATATGAACCCCACTAAAAACCCGATAGATCCTAATCTTTACATAATCCCCACTAAAAGCCTGATAGAACCTAAACTTAACATGAAACCAACTAAAAACCTGACAGATCCTAAACTTTACATCATCCCCACTAAAAGCCTGATACAACTTAAACTTTACATGAACCCCACTAAAAACCTGATAGAACTTAAACTTTACATCAACCCCACTACAATATGATAGAACCTAAACTTTAAATGAATCTCACTAAAAACCTGATAGAACTTAAACTTTACATGAACCCCACTAAAAACCTGATAGAAGCTAAACTTTACATGAACCCCACTAAAAACCCGATAGAAGCTAAACTTTACATGAACCCCACTAAAAACCTGATAAAACTTAAACTTTACATAAACCCCACTAAAAACCTGATAGAAGCTAAACTTTACATGAACTCCACTAAAAACCTGATAGAACCTAAACTTAATATGAACTCCACTAAAAACCCGATAGATCCTAATGTTTACATAATCCCCACTAAAAGCCTGATAGAACCTAAACTTAACATGAACCCCACTAAAAACCTGATAGATCCTAAACTTTACATAATCCCCACTAAAAGCCTGATACAACTTAAACTTTACATGAACCCCACTAAAAACCTGATAGAACTTAAACTTTACATGAACCCCACTAAAAACCTGATAGAACTTAAACTTTACATGAACCCCAATAAAAACCTGATAGACCCTAAATTTTACATGAACCGCACTAATAACCTGATAGAACCTAAACTTAATATGAACCCCACTAAAAACCCGGTAGATCCTAATCTTTACATAATCCCCACTAAAAGCCTGATAGATCCTAATCTTTACATAATCCCCACTAAAAGCCTGATAGAACCTAAACTTAACATGAACCCCACTAAAAACCTGATAGATCCTAAACTTTACATAATGCCCACTAAAAACCTGATACAACTTAAACTTTACATGAACCCCACTAAAAACCTGATAGAACTTAAACTTTACATGAACCCCACAAAAAACCTGATAGAAGCTAAACTTTACATGAACTCAACTAAAACCTGATAGAACCTAAACTTAATATGAACCCCACTAAAAACCCGATAGATCCTAATCTTTACATAATCCCCACTAAAAGCCTGATAGATCCTAAACTTTACATAATCCCCACTAAAAGCCTGATACAACTTAAACTTTACATGAACCCCACTAAAAACCTGATAGAACTTAAACTTTACATGAACCCCACTAAAAACCTGATAGAAGCTAAACTTTACATGAACCCCACTAAAAACCTGATAGAAGCTAAACTTTACATGAACCCCACTAAAAACCTGATAAAACTAAAACTTTACATAAACCCCACTAAAAACCTGATAGAAGCTAAACTTTACATGAACTCCACTAAAAACCTGATAGAACCTAAACTTAATATGAACCCCACTAAAAACCCGATAGATCCTAATGTTTACATAATCCCCACTAAAAGCCTGATAGAACCTAAACTTAACATGAACCCCACTAAAAACCCGATAGATCCTAATGTTTACATAATCCCCACTAAAAGCCTGATAGAACCTAAACTTAACATGAACCCCACTAAAAACCTGATAGATCCTAAACTTTACATAATCCCCACTAAAAGCCTGATACAACTTAAACTTTACATGAACCCCACTAAAAACCTGATAGAAATTAAACTTTACATGAACCCCACTAAAAACCTGATAGAAGCTAAACTTTACATGAACTCCACTAAAAACCTGACAGAACCTAAACTTAATATGAACCCCACTAAATACCCGATAGATCCTAATCTTTACATAATCCCCACTAAAAGCCTGATAGAACCTAAACTTAACATGAACCCCACTAAAAACCTGATAGATCCTAAACTTTACATCATCCCCACTAAAAGCCTGATAGAACTTAAACTTTACATCAACCCCACTAAAATATGATAGAACCTAAACTTTAAATGAATCTCACTAAAAACCTGATAGAACTTAAACTTTACATAATCCCCACTAAAAGCCTGATACAACTTAAACTTTACCTGAACCCCACTAAAAACCTGATAGAACCTAAACTTTACATGAACCCCACTAAAAACCTGATAGACCCTAAACTTTACATGAACCGCACTAATAACCTGATAGAACATCAACTTTACATGAACCCCAATAAAAACCTGATAGAACCTAAACTTTACATGAACCCCACTAAAAACCTGATAGAACTTAAACTTTACATGAACCCCACTAAAAACCTGATAGAAGCTAAACTTTACATGAACCCCACTAAAAACCTGATAGAAGCTAAACTTTACATGAACCCCACTAAAAACCTGATAGAACTTAAACTTTACATGAACCCCACTAAAAACCTGATAGATGCTAAACTTTACATGAACTCCACTAAAAACCTGATAGAACCTAAACTTAATATGAACCCCACTAAAAACCCGATAGATCCTAATCTTTACATAATCCCCACTAAAAGCCTGATAGAACTTAAACTTTAGAACAACCCCACTAAAATATGATAGAACCTAAACTTTAAATGAATCTCACTAAAAACCTGATAGAACTTAAACTTAACATGAACCCCACTAAAAACCTGATAGAAGCTAAACTTTACATGAACCCCACTAAAAACCCGATAGAAGCTAAACTTTACATGAACCCCACTAAAAACCTGATAAAACTTAAACTTTACATAAACCCCACTAAAAACCTGATAGAAGCTAAACTTTACATGAACTCCACTAAAAACCTGATAGAACCTAAACTTAATATGAACTCCACTAAAAACCCGATAGATCCTAATGTTTACATAATCCCCACTAAAAGCCTGATAGAACCTAAACTTAACATGAACCCCACTAAAAACCTGATAGATCCTAAACTTTACATAATCCCCACTAAAAGCCTGATACAACTTAAACTTTACATGAACCCCACTAAAAACCTGATAGAACTTAAACTTTACATGAACCCCACTAAAAACCTGATAGAACTTAAACTTTACATGAACCCCAATAAAAACCTGATAGACCCTAAATTTTACATGAACCGCACTAATAACCTGATAGAACCTAAACTTAATATGAACCCCACTAAAAACCCGGTAGATCCTAATCTTTACATAATCCCCACTAAAAGCCTGATAGATCCTAAACTTTACATAATCCCCACTAAAAGCCTGATACAACTTAAACTTTACATGAACCCCACTAAAAACCTGATAGAACTTAAACTTTACATGAACCCCACTAAAAATCTGATAGAAGCTAAACTTTACATGAACCCCACTAAAAACCTGATAGAACCTAAACTTAATATGAACCCCACTAAAAACCCGATAGATCCTAATCTTTACATAATCCCCACTAAAAGCCTGATAGAACCTAAACTTAACATGAACCCCACTAAAAACCTGATAGATCCTAAACTTTACATAATGCCCACTAAAAACCTGATACAACTTAAACTTTACATGAACCCCACTAAAAACCTGATAGAACTTAAACTTTACATGAACCCCACAAAAAACCTGATAGAAGCTAAACTTTACATGAACTCAACTAAAACCTGATAGAACCTAAACTTAATATGAACCCCACTAAAAACCCGATAGATCCTAATCTTTACATAATCCCCACTAAAAGCCTGATAGATCCTAAACTTTACATAATCCCCACTAAAAGCCTGATACAACTTAAACTTTACATGAACCCCACTAAAAACCTGATAGAACTTAAACTTTACATGAACCCCACTAAAAATCTGATAGAAGCTAAACTTTACATGAACCCCACTAAAAACCTGATAGAACCTAAACTTAATATGAACCCCACTAAAAACCCGATAGATCCTAATGTTTACATAATCCCCACTAAAAGCCTGATAGAACCTAAACTTAACATGAACCCCACTAAAAACCTGATAGATCCTAAACTTTACATAATCCCCACTAAAAGCCTGATACAACTTAAACTTTACATGAACCCCACTAAAAACCTGATAGAACTTAAACTTTACATGAACCCCACTAAAAACCTGATAGAACTTAAACTTTACATGAACCCCACTAAAAACCTGATAGACCCTAAATTTTACATGAACCGCACTAATAACCTGATAGAACCTAAACTTAATATGAACCCCACTAAAAACCCGATAGATCCTAATCTTTACATAATCCCCACTAAAAGCCTGATAGATCCTAAACTTTACATAATCCCCACTAAAAGCCTGATACAACTTAAACTTTACATGAACCCCACTAAAAACCTGATAGAACTTAAACTTTACATCAACCCCACTAAAAACCTGATAGATGCTAAACTTTACATGAACTCCACTAAAAACCTGATAGAACCTAAACTTAATATGAACCCCACTAAAAACCCGATAGATCCTAATCTTTACATAATCCCCACTAAAAGCCCGATAGAACCTAAACTTAACATGAACCCCACTAAAAACCCGATAGATCCTAAACTTTACATAATCCCCACTAAAAGCCTGATACAACTTAAATTTTACATGAACCCCACTAAAAACCTGATAGAACTTAAACTTTACATCAACCCCACTAAAATATGATAGAACCTAAACATTACATGAACCCCACTAAAAACCTGATAGACCCTAAATTTTACATGAACCGCACTAATAACCTGATAGAACCTCAACTTTACATGAACCCCAATAAAAACCTGATAGAACCTAAACTTTACATGAACCCCACTAAAAACCTGATAGAACTTAAACTTTACATGAACCCCACTAAAAACCTGATAGAAGCTAAACTTTACATGAACCCCACTAAAAACCTGATAGAAGCTAAACTTTACATGAACCCCACTAAAAACCTGATAGAACTTAAACTTTACATGAACCCCACTAAAAACCTGATAGATGCTAAACTTTACATGAACTCCACTAAAAACCTGATAGAACCTAAACTTAATATGAACCCCACTAAAAACCCGATAGATCCTAATCTTTATATAATCCCCACTAAAAGCCTGATAGAACCTAAACTTAACATGAACCCCACTAAAAACCTGATAGATCCTAAACTTTACATAATGCCCACTAAAAGCCTGATACAACTTAAACTTTACATGAACCCCACTAAAAACCTGATAGAACTTAAACTTTACATGAACCCCACAAAAAACCTGATAGAAGCTAAACTTTACATGAACTCAACTAAAACCTGATAGAACCTAAACTTAATATGAACCCACTAAAAACCCGATAGATCCTAATCTTTACATAATCCCCACTAAAAACCTGATAGAACCTAAACTTAACATGAACCCCACTAAAAACCTGATAGAACTTAAACTTTACATGAACCCCACTAAAAACCTGATAGAAGCTAAACTTTACATGAACCCCACTAAAAACCTGATAGAAGCTAAACTTTACATGAACCCCACTAAAAACCTGATAGAAGCTAAACTTTACATGAACTCCACTAAAAACCTGATAGAAACTAAACTTAATATGAACCCCACTAAAAATCCGATAGATCCTAATCTTTACATAATCCCCACCAAAAGCCTGATACAACTTAAACTTTACATGAACCCCACTAAAAACCTGATAGAACTTAAACTTTACATGAACCCCACTAAAAACCTGATAGAAGCTAAACTTTACATGAACTCCACTAAAAACCTGATAGAACCTAAACTTAATATGAACCCCACTAAAAACCCGATAGATCCTAATCTTTACATAATCCCCACTAAAAGCCTGATAGAACCTAAACTTAACATGAAACCAACTAAAAACCTGACAGATCCTAAACTTTACATCATCCCCACTAAAAGCCTGATACAACTTAAACTTTACATGAACCCCACTAAAAACCTGATAGAACTTAAACTTTACATCAACCCCACTACAATATGATAGAACCTAAACTTTAAATGAATCTCACTAAAAACCTGATAGAACTTAAACTTTACATGAACCCCACTAAAAACCTGATAGAAGCTAAACTTTACATGAACCCCACTAAAAACCCGATAGAAGCTAAACTTTACATGAACCCCACTAAAAACCTGATAAAACTTAAACTTTACATAAACCCCACTAAAAACCTGATAGAAGCTAAACTTTACATGAACTCCACTAAAAACCTGATAGAACCTAAACTTAATATGAACTCCACTAAAAACCCGATAGATCCTAATGTTTACATAATCCCCACTAAAAGCCTGATAGAACCTAAACTTAACATGAACCCCACTAAAAACCTGATAGATCCTAAACTTTACATAATCCCCACTAAAAGCCTGATACAACTTAAACTTTACATGAACCCCACTAAAAACCTGATAGAACTTAAACTTTACATGAACCCCACTAAAAACCTGATAGAACTTAAACTTTACATGAACCCCAATAAAAACCTGATAGACCCTAAATTTTACATGAACCGCACTAATAACCTGATAGAACCTAAACTTAATATGAACCCCACTAAAAACCCGGTAGATCCTAATCTTTACATAATCCCCACTAAAAGCCTGATAGATCCTAATCTTTACATAATCCCCACTAAAAGCCTGATAGAACCTAAACTTAACATGAACCCCACTAAAAACCTGATAGATCCTAAACTTTACATAATGCCCACTAAAAACCTGATACAACTTAAACTTTACATGAACCCCACTAAAAACCTGATAGAACTTAAACTTTACATGAACCCCACAAAAAACCTGATAGAAGCTAAACTTTACATGAACTCAACTAAAACCTGATAGAACCTAAACTTAATATGAACCCCACTAAAAACCCGATAGATCCTAATCTTTACATAATCCCCACTAAAAGCCTGATAGATCCTAAACTTTACATAATCCCCACTAAAAGCCTGATACAACTTAAACTTTACATGAACCCCACTAAAAACCTGATAGAACTTAAACTTTACATGAACCCCACTAAAAACCTGATAGAAGCTAAACTTTACATGAACCCCACTAAAAACCTGATAGAAGCTAAACTTTACATGAACCCCACTAAAAACCTGATAAAACTAAAACTTTACATAAACCCCACTAAAAACCTGATAGAAGCTAAACTTTACATGAACTCCACTAAAAACCTGATAGAACCTAAACTTAATATGAACCCCACTAAAAACCCGATAGATCCTAATGTTTACATAATCCCCACTAAAAGCCTGATAGAACCTAAACTTAACATGAACCCCACTAAAAACCTGATAGATCCTAAACTTTACATAATCCCCACTAAAAGCCTGATACAACTTAAACTTTACATGAACCCCACTAAAAACCTGATAGAACTTAAACTTTACATGAACCCCACTAAAAACCTGATAGAAGCTAAACTTTACATGAACTCCACTAAAAACCTGACAGAACCTAAACTTAATATGAACCCCACTAAATACCCGATAGATCCTAATCTTTACATAATCCCCACTAAAAGCCTGATAGAACCTAAACTTAACATGAACCCCACTAAAAACCTGATAGATCCTAAACTTTACATCATCCCCACTAAAAGCCTGATACAACTTAAACTTTACATGAACCCCACTAAAAACCTGATAGAACTTAAACTTTACATCAACCCCACTAAAATATGATAGAACCTAAACTTTAAATGAATCTCACTAAAAACCTGATAGAACTTAAACTTTACATAATCCCCACTAAAAGCCTGATACAACTTAAACTTTACCTGAACCCCACTAAAAACCTGATAGAACCTAAACTTTACATGAACCCCACTAAAAACCTGATAGACCCTAAACTTTACATGAACCGCACTAATAACCTGATAGAACATCAACTTTACATGAACCCCAATAAAAACCTGATAGAACCTAAACTTTACATGAACCCCACTAAAAACCTGATAGAACTTAAACTTTACATGAACCCCACTAAAAACCTGATAGAAGCTAAACTTTACATGAACGCCACTAAAAACCTGATAGAAGCTAAACTTTACATGAACCCCACTAAAAACCTGATAGAACTTAAACTTTACATGAACCCCACTAAAAACCTGATAGATGCTAAACTTTACATGAACTCCACTAAAAACCTGATAGAACCTAAACTTAATATGAACCCCACTAAAAACCCGATAGATCCTAATCTTTACATAATCCCCACTAAAAGCCTGATAGAACTTAAACTTTAGAACAACCCCACTAAAATATGATAGAACCTAAACTTTAAATGAATCTCACTAAAAACCTGATAGAACTTAAACTTAACATGAACCCCACTAAAAACCTGATAGAAGCTAAACTTTACATGAACCCCACTAAAAACCCGATAGAAGCTAAACTTTACATGAACCCCACTAAAAACCTGATAAAACTTAAACTTTACATAAACCCCACTAAAAACCTGATAGAAGCTAAACTTTACATGAACTCCACTAAAAACCTGATAGAACCTAAACTTAATATGAACTCCACTAAAAACCCGATAGATCCTAATGTTTACATAATCCCCACTAAAAGCCTGATAGAACCTAAACTTAACATGAACCCCACTAAAAACCTGATAGATCCTAAACTTTACATAATCCCCACTAAAAGCCTGATACAACTTAAACTTTACATGAACCCCACTAAAAACCTGATAGAACTTAAACTTTACATGAACCCCACTAAAAACCTGATAGAACTTAAACTTTACATGAACCCCAATAAAAACCTGATAGACCCTAAATTTTACATGAACCGCACTAATAACCTGATAGAACCTAAACTTAATATGAACCCCACTAAAAACCCGGTAGATCCTAATCTTTACATAATCCCCACTAAAAGCCTGATAGATCCTAAACTTTACATAATCCCCACTAAAAGCCTGATACAACTTAAACTTTACATGAACCCCACTAAAAACCTGATAGAACTTAAACTTTACATGAACCCCACTAAAAATCTGATAGAAGCTAAACTTTACATGAACCCCACTAAAAACCTGATAGAACCTAAACTTAATATGAACCCCACTAAAAACCCGATAGATCCTAATCTTTACATAATCCCCACTAAAAGCCTGATAGAACCTAAACTTAACATGAACCCCACTAAAAACCTGATAGATCCTAAACTTTACATAATGCCCACTAAAAACCTGATACAACTTAAACTTTACATGAACCCCACTAAAAACCTGATAGAACTTAAACTTTACATGAACCCCACAAAAAACCTGATAGAAGCTAAACTTTACATGAACTCAACTAAAACCTGATAGAACCTAAACTTAATATGAACCCCACTAAAAACCCGATAGATCCTAATCTTTACATAATCCCCACTAAAAGCCTGATAGATCCTAAACTTTACATAATCCCCACTAAAAGCCTGATACAACTTAAACTTTACATGAACCCCACTAAAAACCTGATAGAACTTAAACTTTACATGAACCCCACTAAAAATCTGATAGAAGCTAAACTTTACATGAACCCCACTAAAAACCTGATAGAACCTAAACTTAACATGAACCCCACTAAAAACCTGATAGATCCTAAACTTTACATAATCCCCACTAAAAGCCTGATACAACTTAAACTTTACATGAACCCCACTAAAAACCTGATAGAACTTAAACTTTACATGAACCCCACTAAAAACCTGATAGAACTTAAACTTTACATGAACCCCACTAAAAACCTGATAGACCCTAAATTTTACATGAACCGCACTAATAACCTGATAGAACCTAAACTTAATATGAACCCCACTAAAAACCCGATAGATCCTAATCTTTACATAATCCCCACTAAAAGCCTGATAGATCCTAAACTTTACATAATCCCCACTAAAAGCCTGATACAACTTAAACTTTACATGAACCCCACTAAAAACCTGATAGAACTTAAACTTTACATCAACCCCACTAAAAACCTGATAGATGCTAAACTTTACATGAACTCCACTAAAAACCTGATAGAACCTAAACTTAATATGAACCCCACTAAAAACCCGATAGATCCTAATCTTTACATAATCCCCACTAAAAGCCCGATAGAACCTAAACTTAACATGAACCCCACTAAAAACCCGATAGATCCTAAACTTTACATAATCCCCACTAAAAGCCTGATACAACTTAAATTTTACATGAACCCCACTAAAAACCTGATAGAACTTAAACTTTACATCAACCCCACTAAAATATGATAGAACCTAAACATTACATGAACCCCACTAAAAACCTGATAGACCCTAAATTTTACATGAACCGCACTAATAACCTGATAGAACCTCAACTTTACATGAACCCCAATAAAAACCTGATAGAACCTAAACTTTACATGAACCCCACTAAAAACCTGATAGAACTTAAACTTTACATGAACCCCACTAAAAACCTGATAGAAGCTAAACTTTACATGAACCCCACTAAAAACCTGATAGAAGCTAAACTTTACATGAACCCCACTAAAAACCTGATAGAACTTAAACTTTACATGAACCCCACTAAAAACCTGATAGATGCTAAACTTTACATGAACTCCACTAAAAACCTGATAGAACCTAAACTTAATATGAACCCCACTAAAAACCCGATAGATCCTAATCTTTATATAATCCCCACTAAAAGCCTGATAGAACCTAAACTTAACATGAACCCCACTAAAAACCTGATAGATCCTAAACTTTACATAATGCCCACTAAAAGCCTGATACAACTTAAACTTTACATGAACCCCACTAAAAACCTGATAGAACTTAAACTTTACATGAACCCCACAAAAAACCTGATAGAAGCTAAACTTTACATGAACTCAACTAAAACCTGATAGAACCTAAACTTAATATGAACCCACTAAAAACCCGATAGATCCTAATCTTTACATAATCCCCACTAAAAACCTGATAGAACCTAAACTTAACATGAACCCCACTAAAAACCTGATAGAACTTAAACTTTACATGAACCCCACTAAAAACCTGATAGAAGCTAAACTTTACATGAACCCCACTAAAAACCTGATAGAAGCTAAACTTTACATGAACCCCACTAAAAACCTGATAGAAGCTAAACTTTACATGAACTCCACTAAAAACCTGATAGAAACTAAACTTAATATGAACCCCACTAAAAATCCGATAGATCCTAATCTTTACATAATCCCCACCAAAAGCCTGATACAACTTAAACTTTACATGAACCCCACTAAAAACCTGATAGAACTTAAACTTTACATGAACCCCACTAAAAACCTGATAGAAGCTAAACTTTACATGAACTCCACTAAAAACCTGATAGAACCTAAACTTAATATGAACCCCACTAAAAACCCGATAGATCCTAATCTTTACATAATCCCCACTAAAAGCCTGATAGAACCTAAACTTAACATGAAACCAACTAAAAACCTGACAGATCCTAAACTTTACATCATCCCCACTAAAAGCCTGATACAACTTAAACTTTACATGAACCCCACTAAAAACCTGATAGAACTTAAACTTTACATCAACCCCACTACAATATGATAGAACCTAAACTTTAAATGAATCTCACTAAAAACCTGATAGAACTTAAACTTTACATGAACCCCACTAAAAACCTGATAGAAGCTAAACTTTACATGAACCCCACTAAAAACCCGATAGAAGCTAAACTTTACATGAACCCCACTAAAAACCTGATAAAACTTAAACTTTACATAAACCCCACTAAAAACCTGATAGAAGCTAAACTTTACATGAACTCCACTAAAAACCTGATAGAACCTAAACTTAATATGAACTCCACTAAAAACCCGATAGATCCTAATGTTTACATAATCCCCACTAAAAGCCTGATAGAACCTAAACTTAACATGAACCCCACTAAAAACCTGATAGATCCTAAACTTTACATAATCCCCACTAAAAGCCTGATACAACTTAAACTTTACATGAACCCCACTAAAAACCTGATAGAACTTAAACTTTACATGAACCCCACTAAAAACCTGATAGAACTTAAACTTTACATGAACCCCAATAAAAACCTGATAGACCCTAAATTTTACATGAACCGCACTAATAACCTGATAGAACCTAAACTTAATATGAACCCCACTAAAAACCCGGTAGATCCTAATCTTTACATAATCCCCACTAAAAGCCTGATAGATCCTAATCTTTACATAATCCCCACTAAAAGCCTGATAGAACCTAAACTTAACATGAACCCCACTAAAAACCTGATAGATCCTAAACTTTACATAATGCCCACTAAAAACCTGATACAACTTAAACTTTACATGAACCCCACTAAAAACCTGATAGAACTTAAACTTTACATGAACCCCACAAAAAACCTGATAGAAGCTAAACTTTACATGAACTCAACTAAAACCTGATAGAACCTAAACTTAATATGAACCCCACTAAAAACCCGATAGATCCTAATCTTTACATAATCCCCACTAAAAGCCTGATAGATCCTAAACTTTACATTATCACCACTAAAAGCCTGATACAACTTAAACTTTACATGAACCCCACTAAAAACCTGATAGAACTTAAACTTTACATGAACCCCACTAAAAACCTGATAGAAGCTAAACTTTACATGAACCCCACTAAAAACCTGATAGAAGCTAAACTTTACATGAACCCCACTAAAAACCTGATAAAACTAAAACTTTACATAAACCCCACTAAAAACCTGATAGAAGCTAAACTTTACATGAACTCCACTAAAAACCTGATAGAACCTAAACTTAATATGAACCCCACTAAAAACCCGATAGATCCTAATGTTTACATAATCCCCACTAAAAGCCTGATAGAACCTAAACTTAACATGAACCCCACTAAAAACCTGATAGATCCTAAACTTTACATAATCCCCACTAAAAGCCTGATACAACTTAAACTTTACATGAACCCCACTAAAAACCTGATAGAACTTAAACTTTACATGAACCCCACTAAAAACCTGATAGAAGCTAAACTTTACATGAACTCCACTAAAAACCTGACAGAACCTAAACTTAATATGAACCCCACTAAATACCCGATAGATCCTAATCTTTACATAATCCCCACTAAAAGCCTGATAGAACCTAAACTTAACATGAACCCCACTAAAAACCTGATAGATCCTAAACTTTACATCATCCCCACTAAAAGCCTGATACAACTTAAACTTTACATGAACCCCACTAAAAACCTGATAGAACTTAAACTTTACATCAACCCCACTAAAATATGATAGAACCTAAACTTTAAATGAATCTCACTAAAAACCTGATAGAACTTAAACTTTACATAATCCCCACTAAAAGCCTGATACAACTTAAACTTTACCTGAACCCCACTAAAAACCTGATAGAACCTAAACTTTACATGAACCCCACTAAAAACCTGATAGACCCTAAACTTTACATGAACCGCACTAATAACCTGATAGAACATCAACTTTACATGAACCCCAATAAAAACCTGATAGAACCTAAACTTTACATGAACCCCACTAAAAACCTGATAGAACTTAAACTTTACATGAACCCCACTAAAAACCTGATAGAAGCTAAACTTTACATGAACGCCACTAAAAACCTGATAGAAGCTAAACTTTACATGAACCCCACTAAAAACCTGATAGAACTTAAACTTTACATGAACCCCACTAAAAACCTGATAGATGCTAAACTTTACATGAACTCCACTAAAAACCTGATAGAACCTAAACTTAATATGAACCCCACTAAAAACCCGATAGATCCTAATCTTTACATAATCCCCACTAAAAGCCTGATAGAACTTAAACTTTAGAACAACCCCACTAAAATATGATAGAACCTAAACTTTAAATGAATCTCACTAAAAACCTGATAGAACTTAAACTTAACATGAACCCCACTAAAAACCTGATAGAAGCTAAACTTTACATGAACCCCACTAAAAACCCGATAGAAGCTAAACTTTACATGAACCCCACTAAAAACCTGATAAAACTTAAACTTTACATAAACCCCACTAAAAACCTGATAGAAGCTAAACTTTACATGAACTCCACTAAAAACCTGATAGAACCTAAACTTAATATGAACTCCACTAAAAACCCGATAGATCCTAATGTTTACATAATCCCCACTAAAAGCCTGATAGAACCTAAACTTAACATGAACCCCACTAAAAACCTGATAGATCCTAAACTTTACATAATCCCCACTAAAAGCCTGATACAACTTAAACTTTACATGAACCCCACTAAAAACCTGATAGAACTTAAACTTTACATGAACCCCACTAAAAACCTGATAGAACTTAAACTTTACATGAACCCCAATAAAAACCTGATAGACCCTAAATTTTACATGAACCGCACTAATAACCTGATAGAACCTAAACTTAATATGAACCCCACTAAAAACCCGGTAGATCCTAATCTTTACATAATCCCCACTAAAAGCCTGATAGATCCTAAACTTTACATAATCCCCACTAAAAGCCTGATACAACTTAAACTTTACATGAACCCCACTAAAAACCTGATAGAACTTAAACTTTACATGAACCCCACTAAAAATCTGATAGAAGCTAAACTTTACATGAACCCCACTAAAAACCTGATAGAACCTAAACTTAATATGAACCCCACTAAAAACCCGATAGATCCTAATCTTTACATAATCCCCACTAAAAGCCTGATAGAACCTAAACTTAACATGAACCCCACTAAAAACCTGATAGATCCTAAACTTTACATAATGCCCACTAAAAACCTGATACAACTTAAACTTTACATGAACCCCACTAAAAACCTGATAGAACTTAAACTTTACATGAACCCCACAAAAAACCTGATAGAAGCTAAACTTTACATGAACTCAACTAAAACCTGATAGAACCTAAACTTAATATGAACCCCACTAAAAACCCGATAGATCCTAATCTTTACATAATCCCCACTAAAAGCCTGATAGATCCTAAACTTTACATAATCCCCACTAAAAGCCTGATACAACTTAAACTTTACATGAACCCCACTAAAAACCTGATAGAACTTAAACTTTACATGAACCCCACTAAAAATCTGATAGAAGCTAAACTTTACATGAACCCCACTAAAAACCTGATAGAACCTAAACTTAATATGAACCCCACTAAAAACCCGATAGATCCTAATGTTTACATAATCCCCACTAAAAGCCTGATAGAACCTAAACTTAACATGAACCCCACTAAAAACCTGATAGATCCTAAACTTTACATAATCCCCACTAAAAGCCTGATACAACTTAAACTTTACATGAACCCCACTAAAAACCTGATAGAACTTAAACTTTACATGAACCCCACTAAAAACCTGATAGAACTTAAACTTTACATGAACCCCACTAAAAACCTGATAGACCCTAAATTTTACATGAACCGCACTAATAACCTGATAGAACCTAAACTTAATATGAACCCCACTAAAAACCCGATAGATCCTAATCTTTACATAATCCCCACTAAAAGCCTGATAGATCCTAAACTTTACATAATCCCCACTAAAAGCCTGATACAACTTAAACTTTACATGAACCCCACTAAAAACCTGATAGAACTTAAACTTTACATGAACCCCACTAAAAATCTGATAGAAGCTAAACTTTACATGAACCCCACTAAAAACCTGATAGAACCTAAACTTAATATGAACCCCACTAAAAACCCGATAGATCCTAATCTTTACATAATCCCCACTAAAAGCCTGATAGAACCTAAACTTAACATGAACCCCACTAAAAACCTGATAGATCCTAAACTTTACATAATGCCCACTAAAAGCCTGATACAACTTAAACTTTACATGAACCCCACTAAAAACCTGATAGAACTTAAACTTTACATGAACCCCACAAAAAACCTGATAGAAGCTAAACTTTACATGAACTCAACTAAAACCTGATAGAACCTAAACTTAATATGAACCCCACTAAAAACCCGATAGATCCTAATCTTTACATAATCCCCACTAAAAGCCTGATAGATCCTAAACTTTACATAATCCCCACTAAAAGCCTGATACAACTTAAACTTTACATGAACCCCACTAAAAACCTGATAGAACTTAAACTTTACATGAACCCCACTAAAAATCTGATAGAAGCTAAACTTTACATGAACCCCACTAAAAACCTGATAGAACCTAAACTTAATATGAACCCCACTAAAAACCCGATAGATCCTAATCTTTACATAATCCCCACTAAAAGCCTGATAGAACCTAAACTTAACATGAACCCCACTAAAAACCTGATAGATCCTAAACTTTACATAATGCCCACTAAAAGCCTGATACAACTTAAACTTTACATGAACCCCACTAAAAACCTGATAGAACTTAAACTTTACATGAAACCCACAAAAACCTGATAGAAGCTAAACTTTACATGAACTCAACTAAAACCTGATAGAACCTAAACTTAATATGAACCCCACTAAAAACCCGATAGATACTAATCTTTACATAATCCCCACTAAAAACCTGATAGAACCTAAACTTAACATGAACCTTACTAAAAACCTGATAGAACTTAAACTTTACATGAACCCCACTAAAAACCTGATAGAAGCTAAACTTTACATGAACCCCACTAAAAACCTGATAGAAGCTAAACTTTACATGAACCCCACTAAAAACCTGATAGAAGCTAAACTTTACATGAACTCCACTAAAAACCTGATAGAAACTAAACTTAATATGAACCCCACTAAAAACCCGATAGATCCTAATCTTTACATAATCCCCACCAAAAGCATGATACAACTTAAACTTTACATGAACCCCACTAAAAACCTGATAGAACTCAAACTTTACATGAACCCCACTAAAAACCTGATAGAAGCTAAACTTTACATGAACTCCACTAAAAACCTGATAGAACCTAAACTTAATATGAACCCCACTAAAAACCCGATAGATCCTAATCTTTACATAATCCCCACTTAAAGCCTGATAGAACCTAAACTTAACATGAAACCCACTAAAAACCTGACAGATCCTAAACTTTACATCATCCCCACTAAAAGCCTGATACAACTTAAACTTTACATGAACCCCACTAAAAACCTGATAGAACTTAAACTTTACATCAACCCCACTACAATATGATAGAACCTAAACTTTAAATGAATCTCACTAAAAACATGATAGAACTTAAACTTTACATAATCCCCACTATAAGCCTGATACAACTTAAACTTTACATGAACCCCACTAAAAACCTGATAGAACTTAAACTTTACATCAACCCCACTAAAAACCTGATAGATGCTAAACTTTACATGAACTCCACTAAAAACCTGATAGAACCTAAACTTAATATGAAAACCCACTAAAAACCCGAGAGATCCTAATCTTTACATAATCCCCACTAAAAGCCCGATAGATCCTAAACTTTACATAATCCCTACTAAAAGCCTGATACAACTTAAATTTTACATGAACCCCACTAAAAACCTGATAGAACTTAAACTTTACATCAACCCCACTAAAATATGATAGAACCTAAACATTACATGAACCCCACTAAAAACCTGATAGACCCTAAATTTTACATGAACCGCACTAATAACCTGATAGAACCTCAACTTTACATGAACCCCAATAAAAACCTGATAGAACCTAAACTTTACATGAACCCCACTAAAAACCTGATAGAACTTAAACTTTACATGAACCCCACTAAAAACCTGATAGAAGCTAAACTTTACATGAACCCCACTAAAAACCTGATAGAAGCTAAACTTTACATGAACCCCACTAAAAACCTGATAGAACTTAAACTTTACATGAACCCCACTAAAAACCTGATAGATGCTAAACTTTACATGAACTCCACTAAAAACCTGATAGAACCTAAACTTAATATGAACCCCACTAAAAACCCGATAGATCCTAATCTTTATATAATCCCCACTAAAAGCCTGATAGAACCTAAACTTAACATGAACCCCACTAAAAACCTGATAGATCCTAAACTTTACATAATGCCCACTAAAAGCCTGATACAACTTAAACTTTACATGAACCCCACTAAAAACCTGATAGAACTTAAACTTTACATGAACCCCACAAAAAACCTGATAGAAGCTAAACTTTACATGAACTCAACTAAAACCTGATAGAACCTAAACTTAGTATGAACCCCACTAAAAACCCGATAGATCCTAATCTTTACATAATCCCCACTAAAAACCTGATAGAACCTAAACTTAACATGAACCCCACTAAAAACCTGATAGAACTTAAACTTTACATGAACCCCACTAAAAACCTGATAGAAGCTAAACTTTACATGAACCCCACTAAAAACCTGATAGAAGCTAAACTTTACATGAACCCCACTAAAAACCTGATAGAAGCTAAACTTTACATGAACTCCACTAAAAACCTGATAGAACCTAAACTTAATATGAACCCCACTAAAAACCCGATAGATCCTAATCTTTACATAATCCCCACTTAAAGCCTGATAGAACCTAAACTTAACATGAAACCCACTAAAAACCTGACAGATCCTAAACTTTACATCATCCCCACTAAAAGCCTGATACAACTTAAACTTTACATGAACCCCACTAAAAACCTGATAGAACTTAAACTTTACATCAACCCCACTACAATATGATAGAACCTAAACTTTAAATGAATCTCACTAAAAACATGATAGAACTTAAACTTTACATAATCCCCACTATAAGCCTGATACAACTTAAACTTTACATGAACCCCACTAAAAACCTGATAGAACTTAAACTTTACATCAACCCCACTAAAAACCTGATAGATGCTAAACTTTACATGAACTCCACTAAAAACCTGATAGAACCTAAACTTAATATGAAAACCCACTAAAAACCCGAGAGATCCTAATCTTTACATAATCCCCACTAAAAGCCCGATAGAACCTAAACTTAACATGAACCCCACTAAAAACCCGATAGATCCTAAACTTTACATAATCCCTACTAAAAGCCTGATACAACTTAAATTTTACATGAACCCCACTAAAAACCTGATAGAACTTAAACTTTACATCAACCCCACTAAAATATGATAGAACCTAAACATTACATGAACCCCACTAAAAACCTGATAGACCCTAAATTTTACATGAACCGCACTAATAACCTGATAGAACCTCAACTTTACATGAACCCCAATAAAAACCTGATAGAACCTAAACTTTACATGAACCCCACTAAAAACCTGATAGAACTTAAACTTTACATGAACCCCACTAAAAACCTGATAGAAGCTAAACTTTACATGAACCCCACTAAAAACCTGATAGAAGCTAAACTTTACATGAACCCCACTAAAAACCTGATAGAACTTAAACTTTACATGAACCCCACTAAAAACCTGATAGATGCTAAACTTTACATGAACTCCACTAAAAACCTGATAGAACCTAAACTTAATATGAACCCCACTAAAAACCCGATAGATCCTAATCTTTATATAATCCCCACTAAAAGCCTGATAGAACCTAAACTTAACATGAACCCCACTAAAAACCTGATAGATCCTAAACTTTACATAATGCCCACTAAAAGCCTGATACAACTTAAACTTTACATGAACCCCACTAAAAACCTGATAGAACTTAAACTTTACATGAACCCCACAAAAAACCTGATAGAAGCTAAACTTTACATGAACTCAACTAAAACCTGATAGAACCTAAACTTAGTATGAACCCCACTAAAAACCCGATAGATCCTAATCTTTACATAATCCCCACTAAAAACCTGATAGAACCTAAACTTAACATGAACCCCACTAAAAACCTGATAGAACTTAAACTTTACATGAACCCCACTAAAAACCTGATAGAAGCTAAACTTTACATGAACCCCACTAAAAACCTGATAGAAGCTAAACTTTACATGAACCCCACTAAAAACCTGATAGAAGCTAAACTTTACATGAACTCCACTAAAAACCTGATAGAAACTAAACTTAATATGAACCCCACTAAAAACCCGATAGATCCTAATCTTTACATAATCCCCACTAAAAGCCTGATAGAACCTAAACTTAACATGAACCCCACTAAAAACCTGATAGATCCTAAACTTTACATAATGCCCACTAAAAGCCTGATACAACTTAAACTTTACATGAACCCCACTAAAAACCTGATAGAACTTAAACTTTACATGAACCCCACAAAAAACCTGATAGAAGCTAAACTTTACATGAACTCAACTAAAACCTGATAGAACCTAAACTTAATATGAACCCCACTAAAAACCCGATAGATCCTAATCTTTACATAATCCCCACTAAAAGCCTGATAGATCCTAAACTTTACATAATCCCCACTAAAAGCCTGATACAACTTAAACTTTACATGAACCCCACTAAAAACCTGATAGAACTTAAACTTTACATGAACCCCACTAAAAATCTGATAGAAGCTAAACTTTACATGAACCCCACTAAAAACCTGATAGAACCTAAACTTAATATGAACCCCACTAAAAACCCGATAGATCCTAATCTTTACATAATCCCCACTAAAAGCCTGATAGAACCTAAACTTAACATGAACCCCACTAAAAACCTGATAGATCCTAAACTTTACATAATGCCCACTAAAAGCCTGATACAACTTAAACTTTACATGAACCCCACTAAAAACCTGATAGAACTTAAACTTTACATGAACCCCACAAAAACTTGATAGAAGCTAAACTTTACATGAACTCAACTAAAACCTGATAGAACCTAAACTTAATATGAACCCCACTAAAAACCCGATAGATACTAATCTTTACATAATCCCCACTAAAAACCTGATAGAACCTAAACTTAACATGAACCTTACTAAAAACCTGATAGAACTTAAACTTTACATGAACCCCACTAAAAACCTGATAGAAGCTAAACTTTACATGAACCCCACTAAAAACCTGATAGAAGCTAAACTTTACATGAACCCCACTAAAAACCTGATAGAAGCTAAACTTTACATGAACTCCACTAAAAACCTGATAGAAACTAAACTTAATATGAACCCCACTAAAAACCCGATAGATCCTAATCTTTACATAATCCCCACCAAAAGCCTGATACAACTTAAACTTTACATGAACCCCACTAAAAACCTGATAGAACTCAAACTTTACATGAACCCCACTAAAAACCTGATAGAAGCTAAACTTTACATGAACTCCACTAAAAACCTGATAGAACCTAAACTTAATATGAACCCCACTAAAAACCCGATAGATCCTAATCTTTACATAATCCCCACTTAAAGCCTGATAGAACCTAAACTTAACATGAAACCCACTAAAAACCTGACAGATCCTAAACTTTACATCATCCCCACTAAAAGCCTGATACAACTTAAACTTTACACGAACCCCACTAAAAACCTGATAGAACTTAAACTTTACATCAACCCCACTACAATATGATAGAACCTAAACTTTAAATGAATCTCACTAAAAACATGATAGAACTTAAACTTTACATAATCCCCACTAAAAGCCTGATACAACTTAAACTTTACATGAACCCCACTAAAAACCTGATAGAACTTAAACTTTACATCAACCCCACTAAAAACCTGATAGATGCTAAACTTTACATGAACTCCACTAAAAACCTGATAGAACCTAAGCTTAATATGAAAACCCACTAAAAACCCGAGAGATCCTAATCTTTACATAATCCCCACTAAAAGCCCGATAGAACCTAAACTTAACATGAACCCCACTAAAAACCCGATAGATCCTAAACTTTACATAATCCCTACTAAAAGCCTGATACAACTTAAATTTTACATGAACCCCACTAAAAACCTGATAGAACTTAAACTTTACATCAACCCCACTAAAATATGATAGAACCTAAACATTACATGAACCCCACTAAAAACCTGATAGACCCTAAATTTTACATGAACCGCACTAATAACCTGATAGAACCTCAACTTTACATGAACCCCAATAAAAACCTGATAGAACCTAAACTTTACATGAACCCCACTAAAAACCTGATAGAACTTAAACTTTACATGAACCCCACTAAAAACCTGATAGAAGCTAAACTTTACATGAACCCCACTAAAAACCTGATAGAAGCTAAACTTTACATGAACCCCACTAAAAACCTGATAGAACTTAAACTTTACATGAACCCCACTAAAAACCTGATAGATGCTAAACTTTACATGAACTCCACTAAAAACCTGATAGAACCTAAACTTAATATGAACCCCACTAAAAACCCGATAGATCCTAATCTTTATATAATCCCCACTAAAAGCCTGATAGAACCTAAACTTAACATGAACCCCACTAAAAACCTGATAGATCCTAAACTTTACATAATGCCCACTAAAAGCCTGATACAACTTAAACTTTACATGAACCCCACTAAAAACCTGATAGAACTTAAACTTTACATGAACCCCACAAAAAACCTGATAGAAGCTAAACTTTACATGAACTCAACTAAAACCTGATAGAACCTAAACTTAGTATGAACCCCACTAAAAACCCGATAGATCCTAATCTTTACATAATCCCCACTAAAAACCTGATAGAACCTAAACTTAACATGAACCCCACTAAAAACCTGATAGAACTTAAACTTTACATGAACCCCACTAAAAACCTGATAGAAGCTAAACTTTACATGAACCCCACTAAAAACCTGATAGAAGCTAAACTTTACATGAACCCCACTAAAAACCTGATAGAAGCTAAACTTTACATGAACTCCACTAAAAACCTGATAGAAACTAAACTTAATATGAACCCCACTAAAAACCCGATAGATCCTAATCTTTACATAATCCCCACCAAAAGCCTGATACAACTTAAACTTTACATGAACCCCACTAAAAACCTGATAGAACTTAAACTTTACATGAACCCCACTAAAAACCTGATAGAAGCTAAACTTTACATGAACTCCACTAAAAACCTGATAGAACCTAAACTTAATATGAACCCCACTAAAAACCCGATAGATCCTAATCTTTACATAATCCCCACTAAAAGCCTGATAGAAACTAAACTTAACATGAAACCCACTAAAAACCTGACAGATCCTAAACTTTACATCATCCCCACTAAAAGCCTGATACAACTTAAACTTTACATGAACCCCACTAAAAACCTGATAGAACTTAAACTTTACATCAACCCCACTACAATATGATAGAACCTAAACTTTAAATGAATCTCACTAAAAACCTGATAGAACTTAAACTTTACATAATCCCCACTAAAAGCCTGATACAACTTAAACTTTACATGAACCCCACTAAAAACCTGATAGAACTTAAACTTTACATCAACCCCACTAAAAACCTGATAGATGCTAAACTTTACATGAACTCCACTAAAAACCTGATAGAACCTAAACTTAATATGAACCCCACTAAAAACCCGATAGATCCTAATCTTTACATAATCCCCACTAAAAGCCCGATAGAACCTAAACTTAACATGAACCCCACTAAAAACCCGATAGATCCTAAACTTTACATAATCCCCACTAAAAGCCTGATACAACTTAAATTTTACATGAACCCCACTAAAAACCTGATAGAACTTAAACTTTACATCAACCCCACTAAAATATGATAGAACCTAAACATTACATGAACCCCACTAAAAACCTGATAGACCCTAAATTTTACATGAACCGCACTAATAACCTGATAGAACCTCAACTTTACATGAACCCCAATAAAAACCTGATAGAACCTAAACTTTACATGAACCCCACTAAAAACCTGATAGAACTTAAACTTTACATGAACCCCACTAAAAACCTGATAGAAGCTAAACTTTACATGAACCCCACTAAAAACCTGATAGAAGCTAAACTTTACATGAACCCCACTAAAAACCTGATAGAACTTAAACTTTACATGAACCCCACTAAAAACCTGATAGATGCTAAACTTTACATGAACTCCACTAAAAACCTGATAGAACCTAAACTTAATATGAACCCCACTAAAAACCCGATAGATCCTAATCTTTACATAATCCCCACTAAAAGCCCGATAGAACCTAAACTTAACATGAACCCCACTAAAAACCCGATAGATCCTAAACTTTACATAATCCCCACTAAAAGCCTGATACAACTTAAATTTTACATGAACCCCACTAAAAACCTGATAGAACTTAAACTTTACATCAACCCCACTAAAATATGATAGAACCTAAACATTACATGAACCCCACTAAAAACCTGATAGACCCTAAATTTTACATGAACCGCACTAATAACCTGATAGAACCTCAACTTTACATGAACCCCAATAAAAACCTGATAGAACCTAAACTTTACATGAACCCCACTAAAAACCTGATAGAACTTAAACTTTACATGAACCCCACTAAAAACCTGATAGAAGCTAAACTTTACATGAACCCCACTAAAAACCTGATAGAAGCTAAACTTTACATGAACCCCACTAAAAACCTGATAGAACTTAAACTTTACATGAACCCCACTAAAAACCTGATAGATGCTAAACTTTACATGAACTCCACTAAAAACCTGATAGAACCTAAACTTAATATGAACCCGACTAAAAACTCGATAGATCCTAATCTTTACATAATCCCCACTAAAAGCCTGATAGAACCTAAACTTTACATGAACCCCACTAAAAACCTGATAGAACTTAAACTTTACATCAACCCCACTAAAATATGATAGAACCTAAACTTTAAATGAATCTCACTAAAAACCTGATAGAACCTAAACTTTACATGAACAGCACTAATAACCTGATAGAACCTCAACTTTACATGAACCCCAATCAAAACCTGATAGAACCTAAACTTTACATGAACCCCACTAAAAGCCTGATACAACTTAAACTTTACATGAACCCCACTAAAAACCTGATAGAACTTAAACTTTACATGAACCCCACTAAAAACCTGATAGAAGCTAAACTTAATATGAACCCCACTAAATACCCGATAGATCCTAATCTTTACATAATCCCCACTAAAAGCCTGATAGAACCTAAACTTAACATGAACCCCACTAAAAACCTGATAGATCCTAAACTTTACATAATGCCCACTAAAAGCCTGATACAACTTAAACTTTACATGAACCCCACTAAAAACCTGATAGAACTTAAACTTTACATGAACCCCACAAAAACCTGATAGAAGCTAAACTTTACATGAACTCAACTAAAACCTGATAGAACCTAAACTTAATATGAACCCCACTAAAAACCCGATAGATCTAATCTTTACATAATCCCCACTAAAAACCTGATAGAACCTAAACTTAACATGAACCCCACTAAAAACCTGATAGAACTTAAACTTTACATGAACCCCACTAAAAACCTGATAGAAGCTAAACTTTACATGAACCCCACTAAAAACCTGATAGAAGCTAAACTTTACATGAACCCCACTAAAAACCTGATAGAAGCTAAACTTTACATGAACTCCACTAAAAACCTGATAGAAACTAAACTTAATATGAACCCCACTAAAAACCCGATAGATCCTAATCTTTACATAATCCCCACCAAAAGCCTGATACAACTTAAACTTTACATGAACCCCACTAAAAACCTGATAGAACTCAAACTTTACATGAACCCCACTAAAAACCTGATAGAAGCTAAACTTTACATGAACTCCACTAAAAACCTGATAGAACCTAAACTTAATATGAACCCCACTAAAAACCCGATAGATCCTAATCTTTACATAATCCCCACTAAAAGCCTGATAGAACCTAAACTTAACATGAAACCCACTAAAAACCTGACAGATCCTAAACTTTACATCATCCCCACTAAAAGCCTGATACAACTTAAACTTTACATGAACCCCACTAAAAACCTGATAGAACTTAAACTTTACATCAACCCCACTACAATATGATAGAACCTAAACTTTAAATGAATCTCACTAAAAACCTGATAGAACTTAAACTTTACATAATCCCCACTAAAAGCCTGATACAACTTAAACTTTACATGAACCCCACTAAAAACCTGATAGAACTTAAACTTTACATCAACCCCACTAAAAACCTGATAGATGCTAAACTTTACATGAACTCCACTAAAAACCTGATAGAACCTAAACTTAATATGAAAACCCACTAAAAACCCGATAGATCCTAATCTTTACATAATCCCCACTAAAAGCCCGATAGAACCTAAACTTAACATGAACCCCACTAAAAACCCGATAGATCCTAAACTTTACATAATCCCTACTAAAAGCCTGATACAACTTAAATTTTACATGAACCCCACTAAAAACCTGATAGAACTTAAACTTTACATCAACCCCACTAAAATATGATAGAACCTAAACATTACATGAACCCCACTAAAAACCTGATAGACCCTAAATTTTACATGAACCGCACTAATAACCTGATAGAACCTCAACTTTACATGAACCCCAATAAAAACCTGATAGAACCTAAACTTTACATGAACCCCACTAAAAACCTGATAGAACTTAAACTTTACATGAACCCCACTAAAAACCTGATAGAAGCTAAACTTTACATGAACCCCACTAAAAACCTGATAGAAGCTAAACTTTACATGAACCCCACTAAAAACCTGATAGAACTTAAACTTTACATGAACCCCACTAAAAACCTGATAGATGCTAAACTTTACATGAACTCCACTAAAAACCTGATAGAACCTAAACTTAATATGAACCCCACTAAAAACCCGATAGATCCTAATCTTTATATAATCCCCACTAAAAGCCTGATAGAACCTAAACTTAACATGAACCCCACTAAAAACCTGATAGATCCTAAACTTTACATAATGCCCACTAAAAGCCTGATACAACTTAAACTTTACATGAACCCCACTAAAAACCTGATAGAACTTAAACTTTACATGAACCCCACAAAAAACCTGATAGAAGCTAAACTTTACATGAACTCAACTAAAACCTGATAGAACCTAAACTTAATATGAACCCCACTAAAAACCCGATAGATCCTAATCTTTACATAATCCCCACTAAAAACCTGATAGAACCTAAACTTAACATGAACCCCACTAAAAACCTGATAGAACTTAAACTTTACATGAACCCCACTAAAAACCTGATAGAAGCTAAACTTTACATGAACCCCACTAAAAACCTGATAGAAGCTAAACTTTACATGAACCCCACTAAAAACCTGATAGAAGCTAAACTTTACATGAACTCCACTAAAAACCTGATAGAAACTAAACTTAATATGAACCCCACTAAAAACCCGATAGATCCTAATCTTTACATAATCCCCACCAAAAGCCTGATACAACTTAAACTTTACATGAACCCCACTAAAAACCTGATAGAACTTAAACTTTACATGAACCCCACTAAAAACCTGATAGAAGCTAAACTTTACATGAACTCCACTAAAAACCTGATAGAACCTAAACTTAATATGAACCCCACTAAAAACCCGATAGATCCTAATCTTTACATAATCCCCACTAAAAGCCTGATAGAACCTAAACTTAACATGAAACCCACTAAAAACCTGACAGATCCTAAACTTTACATCATCCCCACTAAAAGCCTGATACAACTTAAACTTTACATGAACCCCACTAAAAACCTGATAGAACTTAAACTTTACATCAACCCCACTACAATATGATAGAACCTAAACTTTAAATGAATCTCACTAAAAACCTGATAGAACTTAAACTTTACATAATCCCCACTAAAAGCCTGATACAACTTAAACTTTACATGAACCCCACTAAAAACCTGATAGAACTTAAACTTTACATCAACCCCACTAAAAACCTGATAGATGCTAAACTTTACATGAACTCCACTAAAAACCTGATAGAACCTAAACTTAATATGAACCCCACTAAAAACCCGATAGATCCTAATCTTTACATAATCCCCACTAAAAGCCCGATAGAACCTAAACTTAACATGAACCCCACTAAAAACCCGATAGATCCTAAACTTTACATAATCCCCACTAAAAGCCTGATACAACTTAAATTTTACATGAACCCCACTAAAAACCTGATAGAACTTAAACTTTACATCAACCCCACTAAAATATGATAGAACCTAAACATTACATGAACCCCACTAAAAACCTGATAGACCCTAAATTTTACATGAACCGCACTAATAACCTGATAGAACCTCAACTTTACATGAACCCCAATAAAAACCTGATAGAACCTAAACTTTACATGAACCCCACTAAAAACCTGATAGAACTTAAACTTTACATGAACCCCACTAAAAACCTGATAGAAGCTAAACTTTACATGAACCCCACTAAAAACCTGATAGAAGCTAAACTTTACATGAACCCCACTAAAAACCTGATAGAACTTAAACTTTACATGAACCCCACTAAAAACCTGATAGATGCTAAACTTTACATGAACTCCACTAAAAACCTGATAGAACCTAAACTTAATATGAACCCCACTAAAAACTCGATAGATCCTAATCTTTACATAATCCCCACTAAAAGCCTGATAGAACCTAAACTTTACATGAACCCCACTAAAAACCTGATAGAACTTAAACTTTACATCAACCCCACTAAAATATGATAGAACCTAAACTTTAAATGAATCTCACTAAAAACCTGATAGAACCTAAACTTTACATGAACAGCACTAATAACCTGATAGAACCTCAACTTTACATGAACCCCAATCAAAACCTGATAGAACCTAAACTTTACATGAACCCCACTAAAAGCCTGATACAACTTAAACTTTACATGAACCCCACTAAAAACCTGATAGAACTTAAACTTTACATGAACCCCACTAAAAACCTGATAGAAGCTAAACTTTACATGAATTCCACTAAAAACCTGACAGAACCTAAACTTAATATGAACCCCACTAAATACCCGATAGATCCTAATCTTTACATAATCCCCACTAAAAGCCTGATAGAACCTAAACTTAACATGAACCCCACTAAAAACCTGATAGATCCTAAACTTTACATAATGCCCACTAAAAGCCTGATACAACTTAAACTTTACATGAACCCCACTAAAAACCTGATAGAACTTAAACTTTACATGAACCCCACAAAAACCTGATAGAAGCTAAACTTTACATGAACTCAACTAAAACCTGATAGAACCTAAACTTAATATGAACCCCACTAAAAACCCGATAGATCCTAAACTTTACATAATCCCCACTAAAAACCTGATAGAACCTAAACTTAACATGAACCCCACTAAAAACCTGATAGAACTTAAACTTTACATGAACCCCACTAAAAACCTGATAGAAGCTAAACTTTACATGAACCCCACTAAAAACCTGATAGAAGCTAAACTTTACATGAACCCCACTAAAAACCTGATAGAAGCTAAACTTTACATGAACTCCACTAAAAACCTGATAGAAACTAAACTTAATATGAACCCCACTAAAAACCCGATAGATCCTAATCTTTACATAATCCCCACCAAAAGCCTGATACAACTTAAACTTTACATGAACCCCACTAAAAACCTGATAGAACTCAAACTTTACATGAACCCCACTAAAAACCTGATAGAAGCTAAACTTTACATGAACTCCACTAAAAACCTGATAGAACCTAAACTTAATATGAACCCCACTAAAAACCCGATAGATCCTAATCTTTACATAATCCCCACTAAAAACCTGACAGATCCTAAACTTTACATCATCCCCACTAAAAGCCTGATACAACTTAAACTTTACATGAACCCCACTAAAAACCTGATAGAACTTAAACTTTACATCAACCCCACTACAATATGATAGAACCTAAACTTTAAATGAATCTCACTAAAAACCTGATAGAACTTAAACTTTACATAATCCCCACTAAAAGCCTGATACAACTTAAACTTTACATGAACCCCACTAAAAACCTGATAGAACTTAAACTTTACATCAACCCCACTAAAAACCTGATAGATGCTAAACTTTACATGAACTCCACTAAAAACCTGATAGAACCTAAATTTAATATGAAAACCCACTAAAAACCCGATAGATCCTAATCTTTACATAATCCCCACTAAAAGCCCGATAGAACCTAAACTTAACATGAACCCCACTAAAAACCCGATAGATCCTAAACTTTACATAATCCCTACTAAAAGCCTGATACAACTTAAATTTTACATGAACCCCACTAAAAACCTGATAGAACTTAAACTTTACATCAACCCCACTAAAATATGATAGAACCTAAACATTACATGAACCCCACTAAAAACCTGATAGACCCTAAATTTTACATGAACCGCACTAATAACCTGATAGAACCTCAACTTTACATGAACCCCAATAAAAACCTGATAGAACCTAAACTTTACATGAACCCCACTAAAAACCTGATAGAACTTAAACTTTACATGAACCCCACTAAAAACCTGATAGAAGCTAAACTTTACATGAACCCCACTAAAAACCTGATAGAAGCTAAACTTTACATGAACCCCACTAAAAACCTGATAGAACTTAAACTTTACATGAACCCCACTAAAAACCTGATAGATGCTAAACTTTACATGAACTCCACTAAAAACCTGATAGAACCTAAACTTAATATGAACCCCACTAAAAACTCGATAGATCCTAATCTTTACATAATCCCCACTAAAAGCCTGATAGAACCTAAACTTTACATGAACCCCACTAAAAACCTGATAGAACTTAAACTTTACATCAACCCCACTAAAATATGATAGAACCTAAACTTTAAATGAATCTCACTAAAAACCTGATAGAACCTAAACTTTACATGAACAGCACTAATAACCTGATAGAACCTCAACTTTACATGAACCCCAATCAAAACCTGATAGAACCTAAACTTTACATGAACCCCACTAAAAGCCTGATACAACTTAAACTTTACATGAACCCCACTAAAAACCTGATAGAACTTAAACTTTACATGAACCCCACTAAAAACCTGATAGAAGCTAAACTTTACATGAATTCCACTAAAAACCTGACAGAACCTAAACTTAATATGAACCCCACTAAATACCCGATAGATCCTAATCTTTACATAATCCCCACTAAAAGCCTGATAGAACCTAAACTTAACATGAACCCCACTAAAAACCTGATAGATCCTAAACTTTACATAATGCCCACTAAAAGCCTGATACAACTTAAACTTTACATGAACCCCACTAAAAACCTGATAGAACTTAAACTTTACATGAACCCCACAAAAACCTGATAGAAGCTAAACTTTACATGAACTCAACTAAAACCTGATAGAACCTAAACTTAATATGAACCCCACAAAAAACCCGATAGATCCTAAACTTTACATAATCCCCACTAAAAACCTGATAGAACCTAAACTTAACATGAACCCCACTAAAAACCTGATAGAACTTAAACTTTACATGAACCCCACTAAAAACCTGATAGAAGCTAAACTTTACATGAACCCCACTAAAAACCTGATAGAAGCTAAACTTTACATGAACCCCACTAAAAACCTGATAGAAGCTAAACTTTACATGAACTCCACTAAAAACCTGATAGAAACTAAACTTAATATGAACCCCACTAAAAACCCGATAGATCCTAATCTTTACATAATCCCCACCAAAAGCCTGATACAACTTAAACTTTACATGAACCCCACTAAAAACCTGATAGAACTCAAACTTTACATGAACCCCACTAAAAACCTGATAGAAGCTAAACTTTACATGAACTCCACTAAAAACCTGATAGAACCTAAACTTAATATGAACCCCACTAAAAACCCGATAGATCCTAATCTTTACATAATCCCCACTAAAAGCCTGATAGAACCTAAACTTAACATGAAACCCACTAAAAACCTGACAGATCCTAAACTTTACATCATCCCCACTAAAAGCCTGATACAACTTAAACTTTACATGAACCCCACTAAAAACCTGATAGAACTTAAACTTTACATCAACCCCACTACAATATGATAGAACCTAAACTTTAAATGAATCTCACTAAAAACCTGATAGAACTTAAACTTTACATAATCCCCACTAAAAGCCTGATACAACTTAAACTTTACATGAACCCCACTAAAAACCTGATAGAACTTAAACTTTACATCAACCCCACTAAAAACCTGATAGATGCTAAACTTTACATGAACTCCACTAAAAACCTGATAGAACCTAAACTTAATATGAAAACCCACTAAAAACCCGATAGATCCTAATCTTTACATAATCCCCACTAAAAGCCCGATAGAACCTAAACTTAACATGAACCCCACTAAAAACCCGATAGATCCTAAACTTTACATAATCCCTACTAAAAGCCTGATACAACTTAAATTTTACATGAACCCCACTAAAAACCTGATAGAACTTAAACTTTACATCAACCCCACTAAAATATGATAGAACCTAAACATTACATGAACCCCACTAAAAACCTGATAGACCCTAAATTTTACATGAACCGCACTAATAACCTGATAGAACCTCAACTTTACATGAACCCCAATAAAAACCTGATAGAACCTAAACTTTACATGAACCCCACTAAAAACCTGATAGAACTTAAACTTTACATGAACCCCACTAAAAACCTGATAGAAGCTAAACTTTACATGAACCCCACTAAAAACCTGATAGAAGCTAAACTTTACATGAACCCCACTAAAAACCTGATAGAACTTAAACTTTACATGAACCCCACTAAAAACCTGATAGATGCTAAACTTTACATGAACTCCACTAAAAACCTGATAGAACCTAAACTTAATATGAACCCCACTAAAAACCCGATAGATCCTAATCTTTATATAATCCCCACTAAAAGCCTGATAGAACCTAAACTTAACATGAACCCCACTAAAAACCTGATAGATCCTAAACTTTACATAATGCCCACTAAAAGCCTGATACAACTTAAACTTTACATGAACCCCACTAAAAACCTGATAGAACTTAAACTTTACATGAACCCCACAAAAAACCTGATAGAAGCTAAACTTTACATGAACTCAACTAAAACCTGATAGAACCTAAACTTAATATGAACCCCACTAAAAACCCGATAGATCCTAATCTTTACATAATCCCCACTAAAAACCTGATAGAACCTAAACTTAACATGAACCCCACTAAAAACCTGATAGATCCTAATCTTTACATAATCCCCACTAAAAACCTGATAGAACCTAAACTTAACATGAACCCCACTAAAAACCTGATAGAACTTAAACTTTACATGAACCCCACTAAAAACCTGATAGAAGCTAAACTTTACATGAACCCCACTAAAAACCTGATAGAAGCTAAACTTTATATGAACCCCACTAAAAACCTGATAGAAGCTAAACTTTACATGAACTCCACTAAAAACCTGATAGAAACTAAACTTAATATGAACCCCACTAAAAACCCGATAGATCCTAATCTTTACATAATCCCCACCAAAAGCCTGATACAACTTAAACTTTACATGAACCCCACTAAAAACCTGATAGAACTTAAACTTTACATGAACCCCACTAAAAACCTGATAGAAGCTAAACTTTACATGAACTCCACTAAAAACCTGATAGAACCTAAACTTAATATGAACCCCACTAAAAACCCGATAGATCCTAATCTTTACATAATCCCCACTAAAAGCCTGATAGAACCTAAACTTAACATGAAACCCACTAAAAACCTGACAGATCCTAAACTTTACATCATCCCCACTAAAAGCCTGATAGAACCTAAACTTTACATGAACCCCACTAAAAACCTGATAGAACTTAAACTTTACATCAACCCCACTAAAATATGATAGAACCTAAACTTTAAATGAATCTCACTAAAAACCTGATAGAACCTAAACTTTACATGAACAGCACTAATAACCTGATAGAACCTCAACTTTACATGAACCCCAATCAAAACCTGATAGAACCTAAACTTTACATGAACCCCACTAAAAGCCTGATACAACTTAAACTTTACATGAACCCCACTAAAAACCTGATAGAACTTAAACTTTACATGAACCCCACTAAAAACCTGATAGAAGCTAAACTTTACATGAACTCCACTAAAAACCTGACAGAACCTAAACTTAATATGAACCCCACTAAATACCCGATAGATCCTAATCTTTACATAATCCCCACTAAAAGCCTGATAGAACCTAAACTTAACATGAACCCCACTAAAAACCTGATAGATCCTAAACTTTACATCATCCCCACTAAAAGCCTGATACAACTTAAACTTTACATGAACCCCACTAAAAACCTGATAGAACTTAAACTTTACATCAACCCCACTAAAATATGATAGAACCTAAACTTTAAATGAATCTCACTAAAAACCTGATAGAACTTAAACTTTACATAATCCCCACTAAAAGCCTGATACAACTTAAACTTTACATGAACCCCACTAAAAACCTGATAGAACTTAAACTTTACATCAACCCCACTAAAATATGATAGAACCTAAACTTTACATGAACCCCACTAAAAACCTGATAGACCCTAAACTTTACATGAATCGCACTAATAACCTGATAGAACCTCAACTTTACATGAACCCCAATAAAAACCTGATAGAACCTAAACTTTACATGAACCCCACTAAAAACCTGATAGAACTTAAACTTTACATGAACCCCACTAAAAACCTGATAGAAGCTAAACTTTACATGAACCCCACTAAAAACCTGATAGAAGCTAAACTTTACATGAACCCCACTAAAAACCTGATAGAACTTAAACTTTACATGAACCCCACTAAAAACCGGAAAGATGCTAAACTTTACATGAACTCCACTAAAAACCTGATAGAACCTAAACTTAATATGAACCCCACTAAAAACCCGATAGATCCTAATCTTTACATAATCCCCACTAAAAGCCTGATAGAACCTAAACTTTACATGAACCCCACTAAAAACCTGATAGAACTTAAACTTTACAACAACCCCACTAAAATATGATAGAACCTAAACTTTAAATGAATCTCACTAAAAACCTGATAGAACTTAAACTTTACATGAACCCCACTAAAAACCTGATAGATGCTAAACTTTACATGAACCTCACTAAAAACCTGATAGAAGCTAAACTTTACATGAACTCCACTAAAAACCTGATAGAAACTAAACTTAATATGAACCCCACTAAAAACCCGATAGATCCTAATCTTTACATAATCCCCACCAAAAGCCTGATACAACTTAAACTTTACATGAACCCCACTAAAAACCTGATAGAACTTAAACTTTACATGAACCCCACTAAAAACCTGATAGAAGCTAAACTTTACATGAACTCCACTAAAAACCTGATAGAACCTAAACTTAATATGAACCCCACTAAAAACCCGATAGATCCTAATCTTTACATAATCCCCACTAAAAGCCTGATAGAACCTAAACTTAACATGAAACCCACTAAAAACCTGACAGATCCTAAACTTTACATCATCCCCACTAAAAGCCTGATACAACTTAAACTTTACATGAACCCCACTAAAAACCTGATAGAACTTAAACTTTACATCAACCCCACTACAATATGATAGAACCTAAACTTTAAATGAATCTCACTAAAAACCTGATAGAACTTAAACTTTACATAATCCCCACTAAAAGCCTGATACAACTTAAACTTTACATGAACCCCACTAAAAACCTGATAGAACTTAAACTTTACATCAACCCCACTAAAAACCTGATAGATGCTAAACTTTACATGAACTCCACTAGAAACCTGATAGAACATAAACTTAATATGAACCCCACTAAAAACCCGATAGATCCTAATCTTTACATAATCCCCACTAAAAGCCCGATAGAACCTAAACTTAACATGAACCCCACTAAAAACCCGATAGATCCTAAACTTTACATAATCCCCACTAAAAGCCTGATACAACTTAAATTTTACATGAACCCCACAAAAAACCTGATAGAACTTAAACTTTACATCAACCCCACTAAAATATGATAGAACCTAAACATTACATGAACCCCACTAAAAACCTGATAGACCCTAAATTTTACATGAACCGCACTAATAACCTGATAGAACCTCAACTTTACATGAACCCCAATAAAAACCTGATAGAACCTAAACTTTACATGAACCCCACTAAAAACCTGATAGAACTTAAACTTTACATGAACCCCACTAAAAACCTGATAGAAGCTAAACTTTACATGAACCCCACTAAAAACCTGATAGAAGCTAAACTTTACATGAACCCCACTAAAAACCTGATAGAACTTAAACTTTACATGAACCCCACTAAAAACCTGATAGATGCTAAATTTTACATGAACTCCACTAAAAACCTGATAGAACCTAAACTTAATATGAACCCCACTAAAAACCCGATAGATCCTAATCTTTATATAATCCCCACTAAAAGCCTGATAGAACCTAAACTTAACATGAACCCCACTAAAAACCTGATAGATCCTAAACTTTACATAATGCCCACTAAAAGCCTGATACAACTTAAACTTTACATGAATCCCACTAAAAACCTGATAGAACTTAAACTTTACATGAACCCCACAAAAAACCTGATAGAAGCTAAACTTTACATGAACTCAACTAAAACCTGATAGAACCTAAACTTAATATGAACCCCACTAAAAACCCGATAGATCCTAATCTTTACATAATCCCCACTAAAAACCTGATAGAACCTAAACTTAACATGAACCCCACTAAAAACCTGATAGAACTTAAACTTTACATGAACCCCACTAAAAACCTGATAGAAGCTAAACTTTACATGAACCCCACTAAAAACCTGATAGAAGCTAAACTTTACATGAACCCCACTAAAAACCTGATAGAAGCTAAACTTTACATGAACTCCACTAAAAACCTGATAGAAACTAAACTTAATATGAACCCCACTAAAAACCCGATAGATCCTAATCTTTACATAATCCCGACCAAAAGCCTGATACAACTTAAACTTTACATGAACCCCACTAAAAACCTGATAGAACTTAAACTTTACATGAACCCCACTAAAAACCTGATAGAAGCTAAACTTTACATGAACTCCACTAAAAACCTGATAGAACCTAAACTTAATATGAACCCCACTAAAAACCCGATAGATCCTAATCTTTACATAATCCCCACTAAAAGCCTGATAGAACCTAAACTTAACATGAAACCCACTAAAAACCTGACAGATCCTAAACTTTACATCATCCCCACTAAAAGCCTGATACAACTTAAACTTTACATGAACCCCACTAAAAACCTGATAGAACTTAAACTTTACATCAACCCCACTACAATATGATAGAACCTAAACTTTAAATGAATCTCACTAAAAACCTGATAGAACTTAAACTTTACATAATCCCCACTAAAAGCCTGATACAACTTAAACTTTACATGAACCCCACTAAAAACCTGATAGAACTTAAACTTTACATCAACCCCACTAAAAACCTGATAGATGCTAAACTTTACATGAACTCCACTAAAAACCTGATAGAACCTAAACTTAATATGAACCCCACTAAAAACCCGATAGATCCTAATCTTTACATAATCCCCACTAAAAGCCCGATAGAACCTAAACTTAACATGAACCCCACTAAAAACCCGATAGATCCTAAACTTTACATAATCCCCACTAAAAGCCTGATACAACTTAAATTTTACATGAACCCCACTAAAAACCTGATAGAACTTAAACTTTACATCAACCCCACTAAAATATGATAGAACCTAAACATTACATGAACCCCACTAAAAACCTGATAGACCCTAAATTTTACATGAACCGCACTAATAACCTGATAGAACCTCAACTTTACATGAACCCCAATAAAAACCTGATAGAACCTAAACTTTACATGAACCCCACTAAAAACCTGATAGAACTTAAACTTTACATGAACCCCACTAAAAACCTGATAGAAGCTAAACTTTACATGAACCCCACTAAAAACCTGATAGAAGCTAAACTTTACATGAACCCCACTAAAAACCTGATAGAACTTAAACTTTACATGAACCCCACTAAAAACCTGATAGATGCTAAACTTTACATGAACTCCACTAAAAACCTGATAGAACCTAAACTTAATATGAACCCCACTAAAAACTCGATAGATCATAATCTTTACATAATCCCCACTAAAAGCCTGATAGAACCTAAACTTTACATGAACCCCACTAAAAACCTGATAGAACTTAAACTTTACATCAACCCCACTAAAATATGATAGAACCTAAACTTTAAATGAATCTCACTAAAAACCTGATAGAACCTAAACTTTACATGAACAGCACTAATAACCTGATAGAACCTCAACTTTACATGAACCCCAATCAAAACCTGATAGAACCTAAACTTTACATGAACCCCACTAAAAGCCTGATACAACTTAAACTTTACATGAACCCCACTAAAAACCTGATAGAACTTAAACTTTACATGAACCCCACTAAAAACCTGATAGAAGCTAAACTTTACATGAATTCCACTAAAAACCTGACAGAACCTAAACTTAATATGAACCCCACTAAATACCCGATAGATCCTAATCTTTACATAATCCCCACTAAAAGCCTGATAGAACCTAAACTTAACATGAACCCCACTAAAAACCTGATAGATCCTAAACTTTACATAATGCCCACTAAAAGCCTGATACAACTTAAACTTTACATGAACCCCACTAAAAACCTGATAGAACTTAAACTTTACATGAACCCCACAAAAACCTGATAGAAGCTAAACTTTACATGAACTCAACTAAAACCTGATAGAACCTAAACTTAATATGAACCCCACTAAAAACCCGATAGATCCTAAACTTTACATAATCCCCACTAAAAACCTGATAGAACCTAAACTTAACATGAACCCCACTAAAAACCTGATAGAACTTAAACTTTACATGAACCCCACTAAAAACCTGATAGAAGCTAAACTTTACATGAACCCCACTAAAAACCTGATAGAAGCTAAACTTTACATGAACCCCACTAAAAACCTGATAGAAGCTAAACTTTACATGAACTCCACTAAAAACCTGATAGAAACTAAACTTAATATGAACCCCACTAAAAACCCGATAGATCCTAATCTTTACATAATCCCCACCAAAAGCCTGATACAACTTAAACTTTACATGAACCCCACTAAAAACCTGATAGAACTCAAACTTTACATGAACCCCACTAAAAACCTGATAGAAGCTAAACTTTACATGAACTCCACTAAAAACCTGATAGAACCTAAACTTAATATGAACCCCACTAAAAACCCGATAGATCCTAATCTTTACATAATCCCCACTAAAAACCTGACAGATCCTAAACTTTACATCATCCCCACTAAAAGCCTGATACAACTTAAACTTTACATGAACCCCACTAAAAACCTGATAGAACTTAAACTTTACATCAACCCCACTACAATATGATAGAACCTAAACTTTAAATGAATCTCACTAAAAACCTGATAGAACTTAAACTTTACATAATCCCCACTAAAAGCCTGATACAACTTAAACTTTACATGAACCCCACTAAAAACCTGATAGAACTTAAACTTTACATCAACCCCACTAAAAACCTGATAGATGCTAAACTTTACATGAACTCCACTAAAAACCTGATAGAACCTAAATTTAATATGAAAACCCACTAAAAACCCGATAGATCCTAATCTTTACATAATCCCCACTAAAAGCCCGATAGAACCTAAACTTAACATGAACCCCACTAAAAACCCGATAGATCCTAAACTTTACATAATCCCTACTAAAAGCCTGATACAACTTAAATTTTACATGAACCCCACTAAAAACCTGATAGAACTTAAACTTTACATCAACCCCACTAAAATATGATAGAACCTAAACATTACATGAACCCCACTAAAAACCTGATAGACCCTAAATTTTACATGAACCGCACTAATAACCTGATAGAACCTCAACTTTACATGAACCCCAATAAAAACCTGATAGAACCTAAACTTTACATGAACCCCACTAAAAACCTGATAGAACTTAAACTTTACATGAACCCCACTAAAAACCTGATAGAAGCTAAACTTTACATGAACCCCACTAAAAACCTGATAGAAGCTAAACTTTACATGAACCCCACTAAAAACCTGATAGAACTTAAACTTTACATGAACCCCACTAAAAACCTGATAGATGCTAAACTTTACATGAACTCCACTAAAAACCTGATAGAACCTAAACTTAATATGAACCCCACTAAAAACTCGATAGATCCTAATCTTTACATAATCCCCACTAAAAGCCTGATAGAACCTAAACTTTACATGAACCCCACTAAAAACCTGATAGAACTTAAACTTTACATCAACCCCACTAAAATATGATAGAACCTAAACTTTAAATGAATCTCACTAAAAACCTGATAGAACCTAAACTTTACATGAACAGCACTAATAACCTGATAGAACCTCAACTTTACATGAACCCCAATCAAAACCTGATAGAACCTAAACTTTACATGAACCCCACTAAAAGCCTGATACAACTTAAACTTTACATGAACCCCACTAAAAACCTGATAGAACTTAAACTTTACATGAACCCCACTAAAAACCTGATAGAAGCTAAACTTTACATGAATTCCACTAAAAACCTGACAGAACCTAAACTTAATATGAACCCCACTAAATACCCGATAGATCCTAATCTTTACATAATCCCCACTAAAAGCCTGATAGAACCTAAACTTAACATGAACCCCACTAAAAACCTGATAGATCCTAAACTTTACATAATGCCCACTAAAAGCCTGATACAACTTAAACTTTACATGAACCCCACTAAAAACCTGATAGAACTTAAACTTTACATGAACCCCACAAAAACCTGATAGAACCTAAACTTTACATGAACTCAACTAAAACCTGATAGAACCTAAACTTAATATGAACCCCACAAAAAACCCGATAGATCCTAAACTTTACATAATCCCCACTAAAAACCTGATAGAACCTAAACTTAACATGAACCCCACTAAAAACCTGATAGAACTTAAACTTTACATGAACCCCACTAAAAACCTGATAGAAGCTAAACTTTACATGAACCCCACTAAAAACCTGATAGAAGCTAAACTTTACATGAACCCCACTAAAAACCTGATAGAAGCTAAACTTTACATGAACTCCACTAAAAACCTGATAGAAACTAAACTTAATATGAACCCCACTAAAAACCCGATAGATCCTAATCTTTACATAATCCCCACCAAAAGCCTGATACAACTTAAACTTTACATGAACCCCACTAAAAACCTGATAGAACTCAAACTTTACATGAACCCCACTAAAAACCTGATAGAAGCTAAACTTTACATGAACTCCACTAAAAACCTGATAGAACCTAAACTTAATATGAACCCCACTAAAAACCCGATAGATCCTAATCTTTACATAATCCCCACTAAAAGCCTGATAGAACCTAAACTTAACATGAAACCCACTAAAAACCTGACAGATCCTAAACTTTACATCATCCCCACTAAAAGCCTGATACAACTTAAACTTTACATGAACCCCACTAAAAACCTGATAGAACTTAAACTTTACATCAACCCCACTACAATATGATAGAACCTAAACTTTAAATGAATCTCACTAAAAACCTGATAGAACTTAAACTTTACATAATCCCCACTAAAAGCCTGATACAACTTAAACTTTACATGAACCCCACTAAAAACCTGATAGAACTTAAACTTTACATCAACCCCACTAAAAACCTGATAGATGCTAAACTTTACATGAACTCCACTAAAAACCTGATAGAACCTAAACTTAATATGAAAACCCACTAAAAACCCGATAGATCCTAATCTTTACATAATCCCCACTAAAAGCCCGATAGAACCTAAACTTAACATGAACCCCACTAAAAACCCGATAGATCCTAAACTTTACATAATCCCTACTAAAAGCCTGATACAACTTAAATTTTACATGAACCCCACTAAAAACCTGATAGAACTTAAACTTTACATCAACCCCACTAAAATATGATAGAACCTAAACATTACATGAACCCCACTAAAAACCTGATAGACCCTAAATTTTACATGAACCGCACTAATAACCTGATAGAACCTCAACTTTACATGAACCCCACTAAAAACCTGATAGAAGCTAAACTTTACATGAACCCCACTAAAAACCTGATAGAAGCTAAACTTTACATGAACCCCACTAAAAACCTGATAGAAGCTAAACTTTACATGAACTCCACTAAAAACCTGATAGAAACTAAACTTAATATGAACCCCACTAAAAACCCGATAGATCCTAATCTTTACATAATCCCCACCAAAAGCCTGATACAACTTAAACTTTACATGAACCCCACTAAAAACCTGATAGAACTCAAACTTTACATGAACCCCACTAAAAACCTGATAGAAGCTAAACTTTACATGAACTCCACTAAAAACCTGATAGAACCTAAACTTAATATGAACCCCACTAAAAACCCGATAGATCCTAATCTTTACATAATCCCCACTAAAAGCCTGATAGAACCTAAACTTAACATGAAACCCACTAAAAACCTGACAGATCCTAAACTTTACATCATCCCCACTAAAAGCCTGATACAACTTAAACTTTACATGAACCCCACTAAAAACCTGATAGAACTTAAACTTTACATCAACCCCACTACAATATGATAGAACCTAAACTTTAAATGAATCTCACTAAAAACCTGATAGAACTTAAACTTTACATAATCCCCACTAAAAGCCTGATACAACTTAAACTTTACATGAACCCCACTAAAAACCTGATAGAACTTAAACTTTACATCAACCCCACTAAAAACCTGATAGATGCTAAACTTTACATGAACTCCACTAAAAACCTGATAGAACCTAAACTTAATATGAAAACCCACTAAAAACCCGATAGATCCTAATCTTTACATAATCCCCACTAAAAGCCCGATAGAACCTAAACTTAACATGAACCCCACTAAAAACCCGATAGATCCTAAACTTTACATAATCCCTACTAAAAGCCTGATACAACTTAAATTTTACATGAACCCCACTAAAAACCTGATAGAACTTAAACTTTACATCAACCCCACTAAAATATGATAGAACCTAAACATTACATGAACCCCACTAAAAACCTGATAGACCCTAAATTTTACATGAACCGCACTAATAACCTGATAGAACCTCAACTTTACATGAACCCCAATAAAAACCTGATAGAACCTAAACTTTACATGAACCCCACTAAAAACCTGATAGAACTTAAACTTTACATGAACCCCACTAAAAACCTGATAGAAGCTAAACTTTACATGAACCCCACTAAAAACCTGATAGAAGCTAAACTTTACATGAACCCCACTAAAAACCTGATAGAACTTAAACTTTACATGAACCCCACTAAAAACCTGATAGATGCTAAACTTTACATGAACTCCACTAAAAACCTGATAGAACCTAAACTTAATATGAACCCCACTAAAAACCCGATAGATCCTAATCTTTATATAATCCCCACTAAAAGCCTGATAGAACCTAAACTTAACATGAACCCCACTAAAAACCTGATAGATCCTAAACTTTACATAATGCCCACTAAAAGCCTGATACAACTTAAACTTTACATGAACCCCACTAAAAACCTGATAGAACTTAAACTTTACATGAACCCCACAAAAAACCTGATAGAAGCTAAACTTTACATGAACTCAACTAAAACCTGATAGAACCTAAACTTAATATGAACCCCACTAAAAACCCGATAGATCCTAATCTTTACATAATCCCCACTAAAAACCTGATAGAACCTAAACTTAACATGAACCCCACTAAAAACCTGATAGATCCTAATCTTTACATAATCCCCACTAAAAACCTGATAGAACCTAAACTTAACATGAACCCCACTAAAAACCTGATAGAACTTAAACTTTACATGAACCCCACTAAAAACCTGATAGAAGCTAAACTTTACATGAACCCCACTAAAAACCTGATAGAAGCTAAACTTTATATGAACCCCACTAAAAACCTGATAGAAGCTAAACTTTACATGAACTCCACTAAAAACCTGATAGAAACTAAACTTAATATGAACCCCACTAAAAACCCGATAGATCCTAATCTTTACATAATCCCCACCAAAAGCCTGATACAACTTAAACTTTACATGAACCCCACTAAAAACCTGATAGAACTTAAACTTTACATGAACCCCACTAAAAACCTGATAGAAGCTAAACTTTACATGAACTCCACTAAAAACCTGATAGAACCTAAACTTAATATGAACCCCACTAAAAACCCGATAGATCCTAATCTTTACATAATCCCCACTAAAAGCCTGATAGAACCTAAACTTAACATGAAACCCACTAAAAACCTGACAGATCCTAAACTTTACATCATCCCCACTAAAAGCCTGATAGAACCTAAACTTTACATGAACCCCACTAAAAACCTGATAGAACTTAAACTTTACATCAACCCCACTAAAATATGATAGAACCTAAACTTTAAATGAATCTCACTAAAAACCTGATAGAACCTAAACTTTACATGAACAGCACTAATAACCTGATAGAACCTCAACTTTACATGAACCCCAATCAAAACCTGATAGAACCTAAACTTTACATGAACCCCACTAAAAGCCTGATACAACTTAAACTTTACATGAACCCCACTAAAAACCTGATAGAACTTAAACTTTACATGAACCCCACTAAAAACCTGATAGAAGCTAAACTTTACATGAACTCCACTAAAAACCTGACAGAACCTAAACTTAATATGAACCCCACTAAATACCCGATAGATCCTAATCTTTACATAATCCCCACTAAAAGCCTGATAGAACCTAAACTTAACATGAACCCCACTAAAAACCTGATAGATCCTAAACTTTACATCATCCCCACTAAAAGCCTGATACAACTTAAACTTTACATGAACCCCACTAAAAACCTGATAGAACTTAAACTTTACATCAACCCCACTAAAATATGATAGAACCTAAACTTTAAATGAATCTCACTAAAAACCTGATAGAACTTAAACTTTACATAATCCCCACTAAAAGCCTGATACAACTTAAACTTTACATGAACCCCACTAAAAACCTGATAGAACTTAAACTTTACATCAACCCCACTAAAATATGATAGAACCTAAACTTTACATGAACCCCACTAAAAACCTGATAGACCCTAAACTTTACATGAATCGCACTAATAACCTGATAGAACCTCAACTTTACATGAACCCCAATAAAAACCTGATAGAACCTAAACTTTACATGAACCCCACTAAAAACCTGATAGAACTTAAACTTTACATGAACCCCACTAAAAACCTGATAGAAGCTAAACTTTACATGAACCCCACTAAAAACCTGATAGAAGCTAAACTTTACATGAACCCCACTAAAAACCTGATAGAACTTAAACTTTACATGAACCCCACTAAAAACCGGAAAGATGCTAAACTTTACATGAACTCCACTAAAAACCTGATAGAACCTAAACTTAATATGAACCCCACTAAAAACCCGATAGATCCTAATCTTTACATAATCCCCACTAAAAGCCTGATAGAACCTAAACTTTACATGAACCCCACTAAAAACCTGATAGAACTTAAACTTTACAACAACCCCACTAAAATATGATAGAACCTAAACTTTAAATGAATCTCACTAAAAACCTGATAGAACTTAAACTTTACATGAACCCCACTAAAAACCTGATAGATGCTAAACTTTACATGAACCTCACTAAAAACCTGATAGAAGCTAAACTTTACATGAACTCCACTAAAAACCTGATAGAAACTAAACTTAATATGAACCCCACTAAAAACCCGATAGATCCTAATCTTTACATAATCCCCACCAAAAGCCTGATACAACTTAAACTTTACATGAACCCCACTAAAAACCTGATAGAACTTAAACTTTACATGAACCCCACTAAAAACCTGATAGAAGCTAAACTTTACATGAACTCCACTAAAAACCTGATAGAACCTAAACTTAATATGAACCCCACTAAAAACCCGATAGATCCTAATCTTTACATAATCCCCACTAAAAGCCTGATAGAACCTAAACTTAACATGAAACCCACTAAAAACCTGACAGATCCTAAACTTTACATCATCCCCACTAAAAGCCTGATACAACTTAAACTTTACATGAACCCCACTAAAAACCTGATAGAACTTAAACTTTACATCAACCCCACTACAATATGATAGAACCTAAACTTTAAATGAATCTCACTAAAAACCTGATAGAACTTAAACTTTACATAATCCCCACTAAAAGCCTGATACAACTTAAACTTTACATGAACCCCACTAAAAACCTGATAGAACTTAAACTTTACATCAACCCCACTAAAAACCTGATAGATGCTAAACTTTACATGAACTCCACTAGAAACCTGATAGAACATAAACTTAATATGAACCCCACTAAAAACCCGATAGATCCTAATCTTTACATAATCCCCACTAAAAGCCCGATAGAACCTAAACTTAACATGAACCCCACTAAAAACCCGATAGATCCTAAACTTTACATAATCCCCACTAAAAGCCTGATACAACTTAAATTTTACATGAACCCCACAAAAAACCTGATAGAACTTAAACTTTACATCAACCCCACTAAAATATGATAGAACCTAAACATTACATGAACCCCACTAAAAACCTGATAGACCCTAAATTTTACATGAACCGCACTAATAACCTGATAGAACCTCAACTTTACATGAACCCCAATAAAAACCTGATAGAACCTAAACTTTACATGAACCCCACTAAAAACCTGATAGAACTTAAACTTTACATGAACCCCACTAAAAACCTGATAGAAGCTAAACTTTACATGAACCCCACTAAAAACCTGATAGAAGCTAAACTTTACATGAACCCCACTAAAAACCTGATAGAACTTAAACTTTACATGAACCCCACTAAAAACCTGATAGATGCTAAATTTTACATGAACTCCACTAAAAACCTGATAGAACCTAAACTTAATATGAACCCCACTAAAAACCCGATAGATCCTAATCTTTATATAATCCCCACTAAAAGCCTGATAGAACCTAAACTTAACATGAACCCCACTAAAAACCTGATAGATCCTAAACTTTACATAATGCCCACTAAAAGCCTGATACAACTTAAACTTTACATGAATCCCACTAAAAACCTGATAGAACTTAAACTTTACATGAACCCCACAAAAAACCTGATAGAAGCTAAACTTTACATGAACTCAACTAAAACCTGATAGAACCTAAACTTAATATGAACCCCACTAAAAACCCGATAGATCCTAATCTTTACATAATCCCCACTAAAAACCTGATAGAACCTAAACTTAACATGAACCCCACTAAAAACCTGATAGAACTTAAACTTTACATGAACCCCACTAAAAACCTGATAGAAGCTAAACTTTACATGAACCCCACTAAAAACCTGATAGAAGCTAAACTTTACATGAACCCCACTAAAAACCTGATAGAAGCTAAACTTTACATGAACTCCACTAAAAACCTGATAGAAACTAAACTTAATATGAACCCCACTAAAAACCCGATAGATCCTAATCTTTACATAATCCCGACCAAAAGCCTGATACAACTTAAACTTTACATGAACCCCACTAAAAACCTGATAGAACTTAAACTTTACATGAACCCCACTAAAAACCTGATAGAAGCTAAACTTTACATGAACTCCACTAAAAACCTGATAGAACCTAAACTTAATATGAACCCCACTAAAAACCCGATAGATCCTAATCTTTACATAATCCCCACTAAAAGCCTGATAGAACCTAAACTTAACATGAAACCCACTAAAAACCTGACAGATCCTAAACTTTACATCATCCCCACTAAAAGCCTGATACAACTTAAACTTTACATGAACCCCACTAAAAACCTGATAGAACTTAAACTTTACATCAACTCCACTACAATATGATAGAACCTAAACTTTAAATGAATCTCACTAAAAACCTGATAGAACTTAAACTTTACATAATCCCCACTAAAAGCCTGATACAACTTAAACTTTACATGAACCCCACTAAAAACCTGATAGAACTTAAACTTTACATCAACCCCACTAAAAACCTGATAGATGCTAAACTTTACATGAACTCCACTAAAAACCTGATAGAACCTAAACTTAATATGAACCCCACTAAAAACCCGATAGATCCTAATCTTTACATAATCCCCACTAAAAGCCCGATAGAACCTAAACTTAACATGAACCCCACTAAAAACCCGATAGATCCTAAACTTTACATAATCCCCACTAAAAGCCTGATACAACTTAAATTTTACATGAACCCCACTAAAAACCTGATAGAACTTAAACTTTACATCAACCCCACTAAAATATGATAGAACCTAAACTTTACATGAACCCCACTAAAAACCTGATAGACCCTAAACTTTACATGAATCGCACTAATAACCTGATAGAACCTCAACTTTACATGAACCCCAATAAAAACCTGATAGAACCTAAACTTTACATGAACCCCACTAAAAACCTGATAGAACTTAAACTTTACATGAACCCCACTAAAAACCTGATAGAAGCTAAACTTTACATGAACCCCACTAAAAACCTGATAGAAGCTAAACTTTACATGAACCCCACTAAAAACCTGATAGAACTTAAACTTTACATGAACCCCACTAAAAACCGGAAAGATGCTAAACTTTACATGAACTCCACTAAAAACCTGATAGAACCTAAACTTAATATGAACCCCACTAAAAACCCGATAGATCCTAATCTTTACATAATCCCCACTAAAAGCCTGATAGAACCTAAACTTTACATGAACCCCACTAAAAACCTGATAGAACTTAAACTTTACAACAACCCCACTAAAATATGATAGAACCTAAACTTTAAATGAATCTCACTAAAAACCTGATAGAACTTAAACTTTACATGAACCCCACTAAAAACCTGATAGATGCTAAACTTTACATGAACCTCACTAAAAACCTGATAGAAGCTAAACTTTACATGAACTCCACTAAAAACCTGATAGAAACTAAACTTAATATGAACCCCACTAAAAACCCGATAGATCCTAATCTTTACATAATCCCCACCAAAAGCCTGATACAACTTAAACTTTACATGAACCCCACTAAAAACCTGATAGAACTTAAACTTTACATGAACCCCACTAAAAACCTGATAGAAGCTAAACTTTACATGAACTCCACTAAAAACCTGATAGAACCTAAACTTAATATGAACCCCACTAAAAACCCGATAGATCCTAATCTTTACATAATCCCCACTAAAAGCCTGATAGAACCTAAACTTAACATGAAACCCACTAAAAACCTGACAGATCCTAAACTTTACATCATCCCCACTAAAAGCCTGATACAACTTAAACTTTACATGAACCCCACTAAAAACCTGATAGAACTTAAACTTTACATCAACCCCACTACAATATGATAGAACCTAAACTTTAAATGAATCTCACTAAAAACCTGATAGAACTTAAACTTTACATAATCCCCACTAAAAGCCTGATACAACTTAAACTTTACATGAACCCCACTAAAAACCTGATAGAACTTAAACTTTACATCAACCCCACTAAAAACCTGATAGATGCTAAACTTTACATGAACTCCACTAGAAACCTGATAGAACATAAACTTAATATGAACCCCACTAAAAACCCGATAGATCCTAATCTTTACATAATCCCCACTAAAAGCCCGATAGAACCTAAACTTAACATGAACCCCACTAAAAACCCGATAGATCCTAAACTTTACATAATCCCCACTAAAAGCCTGATACAACTTAAATTTTACATGAACCCCACAAAAAACCTGATAGAACTTAAACTTTACATCAACCCCACTAAAATATGATAGAACCTAAACATTACATGAACCCCACTAAAAACCTGATAGACCCTAAATTTTACATGAACCGCACTAATAACCTGATAGAACCTCAACTTTACATGAACCCCAATAAAAACCTGATAGAACCTAAACTTTACATGAACCCCACTAAAAACCTGATAGAACTTAAACTTTACATGAACCCCACTAAAAACCTGATAGAAGCTAAACTTTACATGAACCCCACTAAAAACCTGATAGAAGCTAAACTTTACATGAACCCCACTAAAAACCTGATAGAACTTAAACTTTACATGAACCCCACTAAAAACCTGATAGATGCTAAATTTTACATGAACTCCACTAAAAACCTGATAGAACCTAAACTTAATATGAACCCCACTAAAAACCCGATAGATCCTAATCTTTATATAATCCCCACTAAAAGCCTGATAGAACCTAAACTTAACATGAACCCCACTAAAAACCTGATAGATCCTAAACTTTACATAATGCCCACTAAAAGCCTGATACAACTTAAACTTTACATGAATCCCACTAAAAACCTGATAGAACTTAAACTTTACATGAACCCACAAAAAACCTGATAGAAGCTAAACTTTACATGAACTCAACTAAAACCTGATAGAACCTAAACTTAATATGAACCCCACTAAAAACCCGATAGATCCTAATCTTTACATAATCCCCACTAAAAACCTGATAGAACCTAAACTTAACATGAACCCCACTAAAAACCTGATAGAACTTAAACTTTACATGAACCCCACTAAAAACCTGATAGAAGCTAAACTTTACATGAACCCCACTAAAAACCTGATAGAAGCTAAACTTTACATGAACCCCACTAAAAACCTGATAGAAGCTAAACTTTACATGAACTCCACTAAAAACCTGATAGAAACTAAACTTAATATGAACCCCACTAAAAACCCGATAGATCCTAATCTTTACATAATCCCGACCAAAAGCCTGATACAACTTAAACTTTACATGAACCCCACTAAAAACCTGATAGAACTTAAACTTTACATGAACCCCACTAAAAACCTGATAGAAGCTAAACTTTACATGAACTCCACTAAAAACCTGATAGAACCTAAACTTAATATGAACCCCACTAAAAACCCGATAGATCCTAATCTTTACATAATCCCCACTAAAAGCCTGATAGAACCTAAACTTAACATGAAACCCACTAAAAACCTGACAGATCCTAAACTTTACATCATCCCCACTAAAAGCCTGATACAACTTAAACTTTACATGAACCCCACTAAAAACCTGATAGAACTTAAACTTTACATCAACTCCACTACAATATGATAGAACCTAAACTTTAAATGAATCTCACTAAAAACCTGATAGAACTTAAACTTTACATAATCCCCACTAAAAGCCTGATACAACTTAAACTTTACATGAACCCCACTAAAAACCTGATAGAACTTAAACTTTACATCAACCCCACTAAAAACCTGATAGATGCTAAACTTTACATGAACTCCACTAAAAACCTGATAGAACCTAAACTTAATATGAACCCCACTAAAAACCCGATAGATCCTAATCTTTACATAATCCCCACTAAAAGCCCGATAGAACCTAAACTTAACATGAACCCCACTAAAAACCCGATAGATCCTAAACTTTACATAATCCCCACTAAAAGCCTGATACAACTTAAATTTTACATGAACCCCACTAAAAACCTGATAGAACTTAAACTTTACATCAACCCCACTAAAATATGATAGAACCTAAACATTACATGAACCCCACTAAAAACCTGATAGACCCTAAATTTTACATGAACCGCACTAATAACCTGATAGAACCTCAACTTTACATGAACCCCAATAAAAACCTGATAGAACCTAAACTTTACATGAACCCCACTAAAAACCTGATAGAACTTAAACTTTACATGAACCCCACTAAAAACCTGATAGAAGCTAAACTTTACATGAACCCCACTAAAAACCTGATAGAAGCTAAACTTTACATGAACCCCACTAAAAACCTGATAGAACTTAAACTTTACATGAACCCCACTAAAAACCTGATAGATGCTAAACTTTACATGAACTCCACTAAAAACCTGATAGAACCTAAACTTAATATGAACCCCACTAAAAACCCGATAGATCCTAATCTTTATATAATCCCCACTAAAAGCCTGATAGAACCTAAACTTAACATGAACCCCACTAAAAACCTGATAGATCCTAAACTTTACATAATGCCCACTAAAAGCCTGATACAACTTAAACTTTACATGAACCCCACTAAAAACCTGATAGAACTTAAACTTTACATGAACCCCACAAAAAACCTGATAGAAGCTAAACTTTACATGAACTCAACTAAAACCTGATAGAACCTAAACTTAATATGAACCCCACTAAAAACCCGATAGATCCTAATCTTTACATAATCCCCACTAAAAACCTGATAGAACCTAAACTTAACATGAACCCCACTAAAAACCTGATAGAACTTAAACTTTACATGAACCCCACTAAAAACCTGATAGAAGCTAAACTTTACATGAACCCCACTAAAAACCTGATAGAAGCTAAACTTTACATGAACCCCACTAAAAACCTGATAGAAGCTAAACTTTACATGAACTCCACTAAAAACCTGATAGAACCTAAACTTAATATGAACCCCACTAAAAACCCGATAGATCCTAATCTTTACATAATCCCCACTAAAAGCCTGATAGAACCTAAAATTAACATGAAACCCACTAAAAACCTGACAGATCCTAAACTTTACATCATCCCCACTAAAAGCCTGATACAACTTAAACTTTACATGAACCCCACTAAAAACCTGATAGAACTTAAACTTTACATCAACCCCACTACAATATGATAGAACCTAAACTTTAAATGAATCTCACTAAAAACCTGATAGAACTTAAACTTTACATGAACCCCACTAAAAACCTGATAGAAGCTAAACTTTACATGAACCCCACTAAAAACCCGATAGAAGCTAAACTTTACATGAACCCCACTAAAAACCTGATAAAACTTAAACTTTACATAAACCCCACTAAAAACCTGATAGAAGCTAAACTTTACATGAACTCCACTAAAAACCTGATAGAACCTAAACTTAATATGAACTCCACTAAAAACCCGATAGATCCTAATGTTTACATAATCCCCACTAAAAGCCTGATAGAACCTAAACTTAACATGAACCCCACTAAAAACCTGATAGATCCTAAACTTTACATAATCCCCACTAAAAGCCTGATACAACTTAAACTTTACATGAACCCCACTAAAAACCTGATAGAACTTAAACTTTACATGAACCCCACTAAAAACCTGATAGAACTTAAACTTTACATGAACCCCAATAAAAACCTGATAGACCCTAAATTTTACATGAACCGCACTAATAACCTGATAGAACCTAAACTTAATATGAACCCCACTAAAAACCCGGTAGATCCTAATCTTTACATAATCCCCACTAAAAGCCTGATAGATCCTAATCTTTACATAATCCCCACTAAAAGCCTGATAGAACCTAAACTTAACATGAACCCCACTAAAAACCTGATAGATCCTAAACTTTACATAATGCCCACTAAAAACCTGATACAACTTAAACTTTACATGAACCCCACTAAAAACCTGATAGAACTTAAACTTTACATGAACCCCACAAAAAACCTGATAGAAGCTAAACTTTACATGAACTCAACTAAAACCTGATAGAACCTAAACTTAATATGAACCCCACTAAAAACCCGATAGATCCTAATCTTTACATAATCCCCACTAAAAGCCTGATAGATCCTAAACTTTACATAATCCCCACTAAAAGCCTGATACAACTTAAACTTTACATGAACCCCACTAAAAACCTGATAGAACTTAAACTTTACATGAACCCCACTAAAAACCTGATAGAAGTTAAACTTTACATGAACCCCACTAAAAACCTGATAGAAGCTAAACTTTACATGAACCCCACTAAAAACCTGATAAAACTAAAACTTTACATAAACCCCACTAAAAACCTGATAGAAGCTAAACTTTACATGAACTCCACTAAAAACCTGATAGAACCTAAACTTAATATGAACCCCACTAAAAACCCGATAGATCCTAATGTTTACATAATCCCCACTAAAAGCCTGATAGAACCTAAACTTAACATGAACCCCACTAAAAACCTGATAGATCCTAAACTTTACATAATCCCCACTAAAAGCCTGATACAACTTAAACTTTACATGAACCCCACTAAAAACCTGATAGAACTTAAACTTTACATGAACCCCACTAAAAACCTGATAGAAGCTAAACTTTACATGAACTCCACTAAAAACCTGACAGAAACTAAACTTAATATGAACCCCACTAAATACCCGATAGATCCTAATCTTTACATAATCCCCACTAAAAGCCTGATAGAACCTAAACTTAACATGAACCCCACTAAAAACCTGATAGATCCTAAACTTTACATCATCCCCACTAAAAGCCTGATACAACTTAAACTTTACATGAACCCCACTAAAAACCTGATAGAACTTAAACTTTACATCAACCCCACTAAAATATGATAGAACCTAAACTTTAAATGAATCTCACTAAAAACCTGATAGAACTTAAACTTTACATAATCCCCACTAAAAGCCTGATACAACTTAAACTTTACCTGAACCCCACTAAAAACCTGATAGAACCTAAACTTTACATGAACCCCACTAAAAACCTGATAGACCCTAAACTTTACATGAACCGCACTAATAACCTGATAGAACATCAACTTTACATGAACCCCAATAAAAACCTGATAGAACCTAAACTTTACATGAACCCCACTAAAAACCTGATAGAACTTAAACTTTACATGAACCCCACTAAAAACCTGATAGAAGCTAAACTTTACATGAACCCCACTAAAAACCTGATAGAAGCTAAACTTTACATGAACCCCACTAAAAACCTGATAGAACTTAAACTTTATATGAACCCCACTAAAAACCTGATAGATGCTAAACTTTACATGAACTCCACTAAAAACCTGATAGAACCTAAACTTAATATGAACCCCACTAAAAACCCGATAGATCCTAATCTTTACATAATCCCCACTAAAAGCCTGATAGAACTTAAACTTTAGAACAACCCCACTAAAATATGATAGAACCTAAACTTTAAATGAATCTCACTAAAAACCTGATAGAACTTAAACTTTACATGAACCCCACTAAAAACCTGATAGAAGCTAAACTTTACATGAACCCCACTAAAAACCCGATAGAAGCTAAACTTTACATGAACCCCACTAAAAACCTGATAAAACTTAAACTTTACATAAACCCCACTAAAAACCTGATAGAAGCTAAACTTTACATGAACTCCACTAAAAACCTGATAGAACCTAAACTTAATATGAACTCCACTAAAAACCCGATAGATCCTAATGTTTACATAATCCCCACTAAAAGCCTGATAGAACCTAAACTTAACATGAACCCCACTAAAAACCTGATAGATCCTAAACTTTACATAATCCCCACTAAAAGCCTGATACAACTTAAACTTTACATGAACCCCACTAAAAACCTGATAGAACTTAAACTTTACATGAACCCCACTAAAAACCTGATAGAACTTAAACTTTACATGAACCCCAATAAAAACCTGATAGACCCTAAATTTTACATGAACCGCACTAATAACCTGATAGAACCTAAACTTAATATGAACCCCACTAAAAACCCGGTAGATCCTAATCTTTACATAATCCCCACTAAAAGCCTGATAGATCCTAAACTTTACATAATCCCCACTAAAAGCCTGATACAACTTAAACTTTACATGAACCCCACTAAAAACCTGATAGAACTTAAACTTTACATGAACCCCACTAAAAATCTGATAGAAGCTAAACTTTACATGAACCCCACTAAAAACCTGATAGAACTTAAACTTTACATGAACCCCACTAAAAACCTGATAGATGCTAAACTTTACATGAACTCCACTAAAAACCTGATAGAACCTAAACTTAATATGAACCCCACTAAAAACCCGATAGATCCTAATCTTTATATAATCCCCACTAAAAGCCTGATAGAACCTAAACTTAACATGAACCCCACTAAAAACCTGATAGATCCTAAACTTTACATAATGCCCACTAAAAGCCTGATACAACTTAAACTTTACATGAACCCCACTAAAAACCTGATAGAACTTAAACTTTACATGAACCCCACAAAAAACCTGATAGAAGCTAAACTTTACATGAACTCAACTAAAACCTGATAGAACCTAAACTTAATATGAACCCCACTAAAAACCCGATAGATCCTAATCTTTACATAATCCCCACTAAAAACCTGATAGAACCTAAACTTAACATGAACCCCACTAAAAACCTGATAGAACTTAAACTTTACATGAACCCCACTAAAAACCTGATAGAAGCTAAACTTTACATGAACCCCACTAAAAACCTGATAGAAGCTAAACTTTACATGAACCCCACTAAAAACCTGATAGAAGCTAAACTTTACATGAACTCCACTAAAAACCTGATAGAACCTAAACTTAATATGAACCCCACTAAAAACCCGATAGATCCTAATCTTTACATAATCCCCACTAAAAGCCTGATAGAACCTAAAATTAACATGAAACCCACTAAAAACCTGACAGATCCTAAACTTTACATCATCCCCACTAAAAGCCTGATACAACTTAAACTTTACATGAACCCCACTAAAAACCTGATAGAACTTAAACTTTACATCAACCCCACTACAATATGATAGAACCTAAACTTTAAATGAATCTCACTAAAAACCTGATAGAACTTAAACTTTACATGAACCCCACTAAAAACCTGATAGAAGCTAAACTTTACATGAACCCCACTAAAAACCCGATAGAAGCTAAACTTTACATGAACCCCACTAAAAACCTGATAAAACTTAAACTTTACATAAACCCCACTAAAAACCTGATAGAAGCTAAACTTTACATGAACTCCACTAAAAACCTGATAGAACCTAAACTTAATATGAACTCCACTAAAAACCCGATAGATCCTAATGTTTACATAATCCCCACTAAAAGCCTGATAGAACCTAAACTTAACATGAACCCCACTAAAAACCTGATAGATCCTAAACTTTACATAATCCCCACTAAAAGCCTGATACAACTTAAACTTTACATGAACCCCACTAAAAACCTGATAGAACTTAAACTTTACATGAACCCCACTAAAAACCTGATAGAACTTAAACTTTACATGAACCCCAATAAAAACCTGATAGACCCTAAATTTTACATGAACCGCACTAATAACCTGATAGAACCTAAACTTAATATGAACCCCACTAAAAACCCGGTAGATCCTAATCTTTACATAATCCCCACTAAAAGCCTGATAGATCCTAATCTTTACATAATCCCCACTAAAAGCCTGATAGAACCTAAACTTAACATGAACCCCACTAAAAACCTGATAGATCCTAAACTTTACATAATGCCCACTAAAAACCTGATACAACTTAAACTTTACATGAACCCCACTAAAAACCTGATAGAACTTAAACTTTACATGAACCCCACAAAAAACCTGATAGAAGCTAAACTTTACATGAACTCAACTAAAACCTGATAGAACCTAAACTTAATATGAACCCCACTAAAAACCCGATAGATCCTAATCTTTACATAATCCCCACTAAAAGCCTGATAGATCCTAAACTTTACATAATCCCCACTAAAAGCCTGATACAACTTAAACTTTACATGAACCCCACTAAAAACCTGATAGAACTTAAACTTTACATGAACCCCACTAAAAACCTGATAGAAGTTAAACTTTACATGAACCCCACTAAAAACCTGATAGAAGCTAAACTTTACATGAACCCCACTAAAAACCTGATAAAACTAAAACTTTACATAAACCCCACTAAAAACCTGATAGAAGCTAAACTTTACATGAACTCCACTAAAAACCTGATAGAACCTAAACTTAATATGAACCCCACTAAAAACCCGATAGATCCTAATGTTTACATAATCCCCACTAAAAGCCTGATAGAACCTAAACTTAACATGAACCCCACTAAAAACCTGATAGATCCTAAACTTTACATAATCCCCACTAAAAGCCTGATACAACTTAAACTTTACATGAACCCCACTAAAAACCTGATAGAACTTAAACTTTACATGAACCCCACTAAAAACCTGATAGAAGCTAAACTTTACATGAACTCCACTAAAAACCTGACAGAAACTAAACTTAATATGAACCCCACTAAATACCCGATAGATCCTAATCTTTACATAATCCCCACTAAAAGCCTGATAGAACCTAAACTTAACATGAACCCCACTAAAAACCTGATAGATCCTAAACTTTACATCATCCCCACTAAAAGCCTGATACAACTTAAACTTTACATGAACCCCACTAAAAACCTGATAGAACTTAAACTTTACATCAACCCCACTAAAATATGATAGAACCTAAACTTTAAATGAATCTCACTAAAAACCTGATAGAACTTAAACTTTACATAATCCCCACTAAAAGCCTGATACAACTTAAACTTTACCTGAACCCCACTAAAAACCTGATAGAACCTAAACTTTACATGAACCCCACTAAAAACCTGATAGACCCTAAACTTTACATGAACCGCACTAATAACCTGATAGAACATCAACTTTACATGAACCCCAATAAAAACCTGATAGAACCTAAACTTTACATGAACCCCACTAAAAACCTGATAGAACTTAAACTTTACATGAACCCCACTAAAAACCTGATAGAAGCTAAACTTTACATGAACCCCACTAAAAACCTGATAGAAGCTAAACTTTACATGAACCCCACTAAAAACCTGATAGAACTTAAACTTTATATGAACCCCACTAAAAACCTGATAGATGCTAAACTTTACATGAACTCCACTAAAAACCTGATAGAACCTAAACTTAATATGAACCCCACTAAAAACCCGATAGATCCTAATCTTTACATAATCCCCACTAAAAGCCTGATAGAACTTAAACTTTAGAACAACCCCACTAAAATATGATAGAACCTAAACTTTAAATGAATCTCACTAAAAACCTGATAGAACTTAAACTTTACATGAACCCCACTAAAAACCTGATAGAAGCTAAACTTTACATGAACCCCACTAAAAACCCGATAGAAGCTAAACTTTACATGAACCCCACTAAAAACCTGATAAAACTTAAACTTTACATAAACCCCACTAAAAACCTGATAGAAGCTAAACTTTACATGAACTCCACTAAAAACCTGATAGAACCTAAACTTAATATGAACTCCACTAAAAACCCGATAGATCCTAATGTTTACATAATCCCCACTAAAAGCCTGATAGAACCTAAACTTAACATGAACCCCACTAAAAACCTGATAGATCCTAAACTTTACATAATCCCCACTAAAAGCCTGATACAACTTAAACTTTACATGAACCCCACTAAAAACCTGATAGAACTTAAACTTTACATGAACCCCACTAAAAACCTGATAGAACTTAAACTTTACATGAACCCCAATAAAAACCTGATAGACCCTAAATTTTACATGAACCGCACTAATAACCTGATAGAACCTAAACTTAATATGAACCCCACTAAAAACCCGGTAGATCCTAATCTTTACATAATCCCCACTAAAAGCCTGATAGATCCTAAACTTTACATAATCCCCACTAAAAGCCTGATACAACTTAAACTTTACATGAACCCCACTAAAAACCTGATAGAACTTAAACTTTACATGAACCCCACTAAAAATCTGATAGAAGCTAAACTTTACATGAACCCCACTAAAAACCTGATAGAACCTAAACTTAATATGAACCCCACTAAAAACCCGATAGATCCTAATCTTTACATAATCCCCACTAAAAGCCTGATAGATCCTAAACTTTACATAATCCCCACTAAAAGCCTGATACAACTTAAACTTTACATGAACCCCACTAAAAACCTGATAGAACTTAAACTTTACATGAACCCCACTAAAAACCTGATAGAAGTTAAACTTTACATGAACCCCACTAAAAACCTGATAGAAGCTAAACTTTACATGAACCCCACTAAAAACCTGATAAAACTAAAACTTTACATAAACCCCACTAAAAACCTGATAGAAGCTAAACTTTACATGAACTCCACTAAAAACCTGATAGAACCTAAACTTAATATGAACCCCACTAAAAACCCGATAGATCCTAATGTTTACATAATCCCCACTAAAAGCCTGATAGAACCTAAACTTAACATGAACCCCACTAAAAACCTGATAGATCCTAAACTTTACATAATCCCCACTAAAAGCCTGATACAACTTAAACTTTACATGAACCCCACTAAAAACCTGATAGAACTTAAACTTTACATGAACCCCACTAAAAACCTGATAGAAGCTAAACTTTACATGAACTCCACTAAAAACCTGACAGAAACTAAACTTAATATGAACCCCACTAAATACCCGATAGATCCTAATCTTTACATAATCCCCACTAAAAGCCTGATAGAACCTAAACTTAACATGAACCCCACTAAAAACCTGATAGATCCTAAACTTTACATCATCCCCACTAAAAGCCTGATACAACTTAAACTTTACATGAACCCCACTAAAAACCTGATAGAACTTAAACTTTACATCAACCCCACTAAAATATGATAGAACCTAAACTTTAAATGAATCTCACTAAAAACCTGATAGAACTTAAACTTTACATAATCCCCACTAAAAGCCTGATACAACTTAAACTTTACCTGAACCCCACTAAAAACCTGATAGAACCTAAACTTTACATGAACCCCACTAAAAACCTGATAGACCCTAAACTTTACATGAACCGCACTAATAACCTGATAGAACATCAACTTTACATGATACCCAATAAAAACCTGATAGAACCTAAACTTTACATGAACCCCACTAAAAACCTGATAGAACTTAAACTTTACATGAACCCCACTAAAAACCTGATAGAACCTAAACTTTACATGAACCCCACTAAAAACCTGATAGAACTTAAACTTTACATGAACCCCACTAAAAACCTGATAGAAGCTAAACTTTACATGAACCCCACTAAAAACCTGATAGAAGCTAAACTTTACATGAACCCCACTAAAAACCTGATAGAACTTAAACTTTATATGAACCCCACTAAAAACCTGATAGATGCTAAACTTTACATGAACTCCACTAAAAACCTGATAGAACCTAAACTTAATATGAACCCCACTAAAAACCCGATAGATCCTAATCTTTACATAATCCCCACTAAAAGCCTGATAGAACTTAAACTTTAGAACAACCCCACTAAAATATGATAGAACCTAAACTTTAAATGAATCTCACTAAAAACCTGATAGAACTTAAACTTTACATGAACCCCACTAAAAACCTGATAGAAGCTAAACTTTACATGAACCCCACTAAAAACCCGATAGAAGCTAAACTTTACATGAACCCCACTAAAAACCTGATAAAACTTAAACTTTACATAAACCCCACTAAAAACCTGATAGAAGCTAAACTTTACATGAACTCCACTAAAAACCTGATAGAACCTAAACTTAATATGAACTCCACTAAAAACCCGATAGATCCTAATGTTTACATAATCCCCACTAAAAGCCTGATAGAACCTAAACTTAACATGAACCCCACTAAAAACCTGATAGATCCTAAACTTTACATAATCCCCACTAAAAGCCTGATACAACTTAAACTTTACATGAACCCCACTAAAAACCTGATAGAACTTAAACTTTACATGAACCCCACTAAAAACCTGATAGAACTTAAACTTTACATGAACCCCAATAAAAACCTGATAGACCCTAAATTTTACATGAACCGCACTAATAACCTGATAGAACCTAAACTTAATATGAACCCCACTAAAAACCCGGTAGATCCTAATCTTTACATAATCCCCACTAAAAGCCTGATAGATCCTAAACTTTACATAATCCCCACTAAAAGCCTGATACAACTTAAACTTTACATGAACCCCACTAAAAACCTGATAGAACTTAAACTTTACATGAACCCCACTAAAAATCTGATAGAAGCTAAACTTTACATGAACCCCACTAAAAACCTGATAGAACCTAAACTTAATATGAACCCCACTAAAAACCCGATAGATCCTAATCTTTACATAATCCCCACTAAAAGCCTGATAGAACCTAAACTTAACATGAACCCCACTAAAAACCTGATAGATCCTAAACTTTATATAATGCCCACTAAAAACCTGATACAACTTAAACTTTACATGAACCCCACTAAAAACCTGATAGAACTTAAACTTTACATGAACCCCACAAAAAACCTGATAGAAGCTAAACTTTACATGAACTCAACTAAAACCTGATAGAACCTAAACTTAATATGAACCCCACTAAAAACCCGATAGATCCTAATCTTTACATAATCCCCACTAAAAGCCTGATAGATCCTAAACTTTACATAATCCCCACTAAAAGCCTGATACAACTTAAACTTTACATGAACCCCACTAAAAACCTGATAGAACTTAAACTTTACATGAACCCCACTAAAAATCTGATAGAAGCTAAACTTTACATGAACCCCACTAAAAACCTGATAGAACCTAAACTTAATATGAACCCCACTAAAAACCCGATAGATCCTAATGTTTACATAATCCCCACTAAAAGCCTGATAGAACCTAAACTTAACATGAACCCCACTAAAAACCTGATAGATCCTAAACTTTACATAATCCCCACTAAAAGCCTGATACAACTTAAACTTTACATGAACCCCACTAAAAACCTGATAGAACTTAAACTTTACATGAACCCCACTAAAAACCTGATAGAACTTAAACTTTACATGAACCCCACTAAAAACCTGATAGACCCTAAATTTTACATGAACCGCACTAATAACCTGATAGAACCTAAACTTAATATGAACCCCACTAAAAACCCGATAGATCCTAATCTTTACATAATCCCCCCTAAAAGCCTGATAGATCCTAAACTTTACATAATCCCCACTAAAAGCCTGATACAACTTAAACTTTACATGAACCCCACTAAAAACCTGATAGAACTTAAACTTTACATGAACCCCACTAAAAATCTGATAGAAGCTAAACTTTACATGAACCCCACTAAAAACCTGATAGAACCTAAACTTAATATGAACCCCACTAAAAACCCGATAGATCCTAATCTTTACATAATCCCCACTAAAAGCCTGATAGAACCTAAACTTAACATGAACCCCACTAAAAACCTGATAGATCCTAAACTTTACATAATGCCCACTAAAAGCCTGATACAACTTAAACTTTACATGAACCCCACTAAAAACCTGATAGAACTTAAACTTTACATGAACCCCACAAAAAACCTGATAGAAGCTAAACTTTACATGAACTCAACTAAAACCTGATAGAACCTAAACTTAATATGAACCCCACTAAAAACCCGATAGATCCTAATCTTTACATAATCCCCACTAAAAGCCTGATAGATCCTAAACTTTACATAATCCCCACTAAAAGCCTGATACAACTTAAACTTTACATGAACCCCACTAAAAACCTGATAGAACTTAAACTTTACATGAACCCCACTAAAAATCTGATAGAAGCTAAACTTTACATGAACCCCACTAAAAACCTGATAGAACCTAAACTTAATATGAACCCCACTAAAAACCCGATAGATCCTAATCTTTACATAATCCCCACTAAAAGCCTGATAGAACCTAAACTTAACATGAACCCCACTAAAAACCTGATAGATCCTAAACTTTACATAATGCCCACTAAAAGCCTGATACAACTTAAACTTTACATGAACCCCACTAAAAACCTGATAGAACTTAAACTTTACATGAACCCCACAAAAACCTGATAGAAGCTAAACTTTACATGAACTCAACTAAAACCTGATAGAACCTAAACTTAATATGAACCCCACTAAAAACCCGATAGATACTAATCTTTACATAATCCCCACTAAAAGCCTGATAGATCCTAAACTTTACATAATCCCCACTAAAAGCCTGATACAACTTAAACTTTACATGAACCCCACTAAAAACCTGATAGAACTTAAACTTTACATGAACCCCACTAAAAATCTGATAGAAGCTAAACTTTACATGAACCCCACTAAAAACCTGATAGAACCTAAACTTAATATGAACCCCACTAAAAACCCGATAGATCCTAATCTTTACATAATCCCCACTAAAAGCCTGATAGAACCTAAACTTAACATGAACCCCACTAAAAACCTGATAGATCCTAAACTTTACATAGTGCCCACTAAAAGCCTGATACAACTTAAACTTTACATGAACCCCACTAAAAACCTGATAGAACTTAAACTTTACATGAACCCCACAAAAACCTGATAGAAGCTAAACTTTACATGAACTCAACTAAAACCTGATAGAACCTAAACTTAATATGAACCCCACTAAAAACCCGATAGATACTAATCTTTACATAATCCCCACTAAAAACCTGATAGAACCTAAACTTAACATGAACCTTACTAAAAACCTGATAGAACTTAAACTTTACATGAACCCCACTAAAAACCTGATAGAAGCTAAACTTTACATGAACCCCACTAAAAACCTGATAGAAGCTAAACTTTACATGAACCCCACTAAAAACCTGATAGAAGCTAAACTTTACATGAACTCCACTAAAAACCTGATAGAACCTAAACTTAATATGAACCCCACTAAAAACCCGATAGATCCTAATCTTTACATAATCCCCACTTAAAGCCTGATAGAACCTAAACTTAACATGAAACCCACTAAAAACCTGACAGATCCTAAACTTTACATCATCCCCACTAAAAGCCTGATACAACTTAAACTTTACATGAACCCCACTAAAAACCTGATAGAACTTAAACTTTACATCAACCCCACTACAATATGATAGAACCTAAACTTTAAATGAATCTCACTAAAAACATGATAGAACTTAAACTTTACATAATCCCCACTAAAAGCCTGATACAACTTAAACTTTACATGAACCCCACTAAAAACCTGATAGAACTTAAACTTTACATCAACCCCACTAAAAACCTGATAGATGCTAAACTTTACATGAACTCCACTAAAAACCTGATAGAACCTAAACTTAATATGAAAACCCACTAAAAACCCGAGAGATCCTAATCTTTACATAATCCCCACTAAAAGCCCGATAGAACCTAAACTTAACATGAACCCCACTAAAAACCCGATAGATCCTAAACTTTACATAATCCCTACTAAAAGCCTGATACAACTTAAATTTTACATGAACCCCACTAAAAACCTGATAGAACTTAAACTTTACATCAACCCCACTAAAATATGATAGAACCTAAACATTACATGAACCCCACTAAAAACCTGATAGACCCTAAATTTTACATGAACCGCACTAATAACCTGATAGAACCTCAACTTTACATGAACCCCAATAAAAACCTGATAGAACCTAAACTTTACATGAACCCCACTAAAAACCTGATAGAACTTAAACTTTACATGAACCCCACTAAAAACCTGATAGAAGCTAAACTTTACATGAACCCCACTAAAAACCTGATAGAAGCTAAACTTTACATGAACCCCACTAAAAACCTGATAGAACTTAAACTTTACATGAACCCCACTAAAAACCGGAAAGATGCTAAACTTTACATGAACTCCACTAAAAACCTGATAGAACCTAAACTTAATATGAACCCCACTAAAAACCCGATAGATCCTAATCTTTACATAATCCCCACTAAAAGCCTGATAGAACCTAAACTTTACATGAACCCCACTAAAAACCTGATAGAACTTAAACTTTACAACAACCCCACTAAAATATGATAGAACCTAAACTTTAAATGAATCTCACTAAAAACCTGATAGAACTTAAACTTTACATGAACCCCACTAAAAACCTGATAGATGCTAAACTTTACATGAACCTCACTAAAAACCTGATAGAAGCTAAACTTTACATGAACTCCACTAAAAACCTGATAGAAACTAAACTTAATATGAACCCCACTAAAAACCCGATAGATCCTAATCTTTACATAATCCCCACCAAAAGCCTGATACAACTTAAACTTTACATGAACCCCACTAAAAACCTGATAGAACTTAAACTTTACATGAACCCCACTAAAAACCTGATAGAAGCTAAACTTTACATGAACTCCACTAAAAACCTGATAGAACCTAAACTTAATATGAACCCCACTAAAAACCCGATAGATCCTAATCTTTACATAATCCCCACTAAAAGCCTGATAGAACCTAAACTTAACATGAAACCCACTAAAAACCTGACAGATCCTAAACTTTACATCATCCCCACTAAAAGCCTGATACAACTTAAACTTTACATGAACCCCACTAAAAACCTGATAGAACTTAAACTTTACATCAACCCCACTACAATATGATAGAACCTAAACTTTAAATGAATCTCACTAAAAACCTGATAGAACTTAAACTTTACATAATCCCCACTAAAAGCCTGATACAACTTAAACTTTACATGAACCCCACTAAAAACCTGATAGAACTTAAACTTTACATCAACCCCACTAAAAACCTGATAGATGCTAAACTTTACATGAACTCCACTAGAAACCTGATAGAACATAAACTTAATATGAACCCCACTAAAAACCCGATAGATCCTAATCTTTACATAATCCCCACTAAAAGCCCGATAGAACCTAAACTTAACATGAACCCCACTAAAAACCCGATAGATCCTAAACTTTACATAATCCCCACTAAAAGCCTGATACAACTTAAATTTTACATGAACCCCACAAAAAACCTGATAGAACTTAAACTTTACATCAACCCCACTAAAATATGATAGAACCTAAACATTACATGAACCCCACTAAAAACCTGATAGACCCTAAATTTTACATGAACCGCACTAATAACCTGATAGAACCTCAACTTTACATGAACCCCAATAAAAACCTGATAGAACCTAAACTTTACATGAACCCCACTAAAAACCTGATAGAACTTAAACTTTACATGAACCCCACTAAAAACCTGATAGAAGCTAAACTTTACATGAACCCCACTAAAAACCTGATAGAAGCTAAACTTTACATGAACCCCACTAAAAACCTGATAGAACTTAAACTTTACATGAACCCCACTAAAAACCTGATAGATGCTAAATTTTACATGAACTCCACTAAAAACCTGATAGAACCTAAACTTAATATGAACCCCACTAAAAACCCGATAGATCCTAATCTTTATATAATCCCCACTAAAAGCCTGATAGAACCTAAACTTAACATGAACCCCACTAAAAACCTGATAGATCCTAAACTTTACATAATGCCCACTAAAAGCCTGATACAACTTAAACTTTACATGAATCCCACTAAAAACCTGATAGAACTTAAACTTTACATGAACCCCACAAAAAACCTGATAGAAGCTAAACTTTACATGAACCCCACTAAAAACCTGATAGAACCTAAACTTAATATGAACCCCACTAAAAACCCGATAGATCCTAATGTTTACATAATCCCCACTAAAAGCCTGATAGAACCTAAACTTAACATGAACCCCACTAAAAACCTGATAGATCCTAAACTTTACATAATCCCCACTAAAAGCCTGATACAACTTAAACTTTACATGAACCCCACTAAAAACCTGATAGAACTTAAACTTTACATGAACCCCACTAAAAACCTGATAGAACTTAAACTTTACATGAACCCCACTAAAAACCTGATAGACCCTAAATTTTACATGAACCGCACTAATAACCTGATAGAACCTAAACTTAATATGAACCCCACTAAAAACCCGATAGATCCTAATCTTTACATAATCCCCCCTAAAAGCCTGATAGATCCTAAACTTTACATAATCCCCACTAAAAGCCTGATACAACTTAAAATTTACATGAACCCCACTAAAAACCTGATAGAACTTAAACTTTACATGAACCCCACTAAAAATCTGATAGAAGCTAAACTTTACATGAACCCCACTAAAAACCTGATAGAACCTAAACTTAATATGAACCCCACTAAAAACCCGATAGATCCTAATCTTTACATAATCCCCACTAAAAGCCTGATAGAACCTAAACTTAACATGAACCCCACTAAAAACCTGATAGATCCTAAACTTTACATATTGCCCACTAAAAGCCTGATACAACTTAAACTTTACATGAACCCCACTAAAAACCTGATAGAACTTAAACTTTACATGAACCCCACAAAAAACCTGATAGAAGCTAAACTTTACATGAACTCAACTAAAACCTGATAGAACCTAAACTTAATATGAACCCCACTAAAAACCCGATAGATCCTAATCTTTACATAATCCCCACTAAAAGCCTGATAGATCCTAAACTTTACATAATCCCCACTAAAAGCCTGATACAACTTAAACTTTACATGAACCCCACTAAAAACCTGATAGAACTTAAACTTTACATGAACCCCACTAAAAATCTGATAGAAGCTAAACTTTACATGAACCCCACTAAAAACCTGATAGAACCTAAACTTAATATGAACCCCACTAAAAACCCGATAGATCCTAATCTTTACATAATCCCCACTAAAAGCCTGATAGAACCTAAACTTAACATGAACCCCACTAAAAACCTGATAGATCCTAAACTTTACATAATGCCCACTAAAAGCCTGATACAACTTAAACTTTACATGAACCCCACTAAAAACCTGATAGAACTTAAACTTTACATGAACCCCACAAAAACCTGATAGAAGCTAAACTTTACATGAACTCAACTAAAACCTGATAGAACCTAAACTTAATATGAACCCCACTAAAAACCCGATAGATACTAATCTTTACATAATCCCCACTAAAAGCCTGATAGATCCTAAACTTTACATAATCCCCACTAAAAGCCTGATACAACTTAAACTTTACATGAACCCCACTAAAAACCTGATAGAACTTAAACTTTACATGAACCCCACTAAAAATCTGATAGAAGCTAAACTTTACATGAACCCCACTAAAAACCTGATAGAACCTAAACTTAATATGAACCCCACTAAAAACCCGATAGATCCTAATCTTTACATAATCCCCACTAAAAGCCTGATAGAACCTAAACTTAACATGAACCCCACTAAAAACCTGATAGATCCTAAACTTTACATAATGCCCACTAAAAGCCTGATACAACTTAAACTTTACATGAACCCCACTAAAAACCTGATAGAACTTAAACTTTACATGAACCCCACAAAAACCTGATAGAAGCTAAACTTTACATGAACTCAACTAAAACCTGATAGAACCTAAACTTAATATGAACCCCACTAAAAACCCGATAGATACTAATCTTTACATAATCCCCACTAAAAACCTGATAGAACCTAAACTTAACATGAACCTTACTAAAAACCTGATAGAACTTAAACTTTACATGAACCCCACTAAAAACCTGATAGAAGCTAAACTTTACATGAACCCCACTAAAAACCTGATAGAAGCTAAACTTTACATGAACCCCACTAGAAACCTGATAGAAGCTAAACTTTACATGAACTCCACTAAAAACCTGATAGAAACTAAACTTAATATGAACCCCACTAAAAACCCGATAGATCCTAATCTTTACATAATCCCCACCAAAAGCCTGATACAACTTAAACTTTACATGAACCCCACTAAAAACCTGATAGAACTCAAACTTTACATGAACCCCACTAAAAACCTGATAGAAGCTAAACTTTACATGAACTCCACTAAAAACCTGATAGAACCTAAACTTAATATGAACCCCACTAAAAACCCGATAGATCCTAATCTTTACATAATCCCCACTTAAAGCCTGATAGAACCTAAACTTAACATGAAACCCACTAAAAACCTGACAGATCCTAAACTTTACATCATCCCCACTAAAAGCCTGATACAACTTAAACTTTACATGAACCCCACTAAAAACCTGATAGAACTTAAACTTTACATCAACCCCACTACAATATGATAGAACCTAAACTTTAAATGAATCTCACTAAAAACATGATAGAACTTAAACTTTACATAATCCCCACTAAAAGCCTGATACAACTTAAACTTTACATGAACCCCACTAAAAACCTGATAGAACTTAAACTTTACATCAACCCCACTAAAAACCTGATAGATGCTAAACTTTACATGAACTCCACTAAAAACCTGATAGAACCTAAACTTAATATGAAAACCCACTAAAAACCCGAGAGATCCTAATCTTTACATAATCCCCACTAAAAGCCCGATAGAACCTAAACTTAACATGAACCCCACTAAAAACCCGAGAGATCCTAATCTTTACATAATCCCCACTAAAAGCCCGATAGAACTTAAACTTTACATGAACCCCACTAAAAACCGGAAAGATGCTAAACTTTACATGAACTCCACTAAAAACCTGATAGAACCTAAACTTAATATGAACCCCACTAAAAACCCGATAGATCCTAATCTTTACATAATCCCCACTAAAAGCCTGATAGAACCTAAACTTTACATGAACCCCACTAAAAACCTGATAGAACTTAAACTTTACAACAACCCCACTAAAATATGATAGAACCTAAACTTTAAATGAATCTCACTAAAAACCTGATAGAACTTAAACTTTACATGAACCCCACTAAAAACCTGATAGATGCTAAACTTTACATGAACCTCACTAAAAACCTGATAGAAGCTAAACTTTACATGAACTCCACTAAAAACCTGATAGAAACTAAACTTAATATGAACCCCACTAAAAACCCGATAGATCCTAATCTTTACATAATCCCCACCAAAAGCCTGATACAACTTAAACTTTACATGAACCCCACTAAAAACCTGATAGAACTTAAACTTTACATGAACCCCACTAAAAACCTGATAGAAGCTAAACTTTACATGAACTCCACTAAAAACCTGATAGAACCTAAACTTAATATGAACCCCACTAAAAACCCGATAGATCCTAATCTTTACATAATCCCCACTAAAAGCCTGATAGAACCTAAACTTAACATGAAACCCACTAAAAACCTGACAGATCCTAAACTTTACATCATCCCCACTAAAAGCCTGATACAACTTAAACTTTACATGAACCCCACTAAAAACCTGATAGAACTTAAACTTTACATCAACCCCACTACAATATGATAGAACCTAAACTTTAAATGAATCTCACTAAAAACCTGATAGAACTTAAACTTTACATAATCCCCACTAAAAGCCTGATACAACTTAAACTTTACATGAACCCCACTAAAAACCTGATAGAACTTAAACTTTACATCAACCCCACTAAAAACCTGATAGATGCTAAACTTTACATGAACTCCACTAGAAACCTGATAGAACATAAACTTAATATGAACCCCACTAAAAACCCGATAGATCCTAATCTTTACATAATCCCCACTAAAAGCCCGATAGAACCTAAACTTAACATGAACCCCACTAAAAACCCGATAGATCCTAAACTTTACATAATCCCCACTAAAAGCCTGATACAACTTAAATTTTACATGAACCCCACAAAAAACCTGATAGAACTTAAACTTTACATCAACCCCACTAAAATATGATAGAACCTAAACATTACATGAACCCCACTAAAAACCTGATAGACCCTAAATTTTACATGAACCGCACTAATAACCTGATAGAACCTCAACTTTACATGAACCCCAATAAAAACCTGATAGAACCTAAACTTTACATGAACCCCACTAAAAACCTGATAGAACTTAAACTTTACATGAACCCCACTAAAAACCTGATAGAAGCTAAACTTTACATGAACCCCACTAAAAACCTGATAGAAGCTAAACTTTACATGAACCCCACTAAAAACCTGATAGAACTTAAACTTTACATGAACCCCACTAAAAACCTGATAGATGCTAAATTTTACATGAACTCCACTAAAAACCTGATAGAACCTAAACTTAATATGAACCCCACTAAAAACCCGATAGATCCTAATCTTTATATAATCCCCACTAAAAGCCTGATAGAACCTAAACTTAACATGAACCCCACTAAAAACCTGATAGATCCTAAACTTTACATAATGCCCACTAAAAGCCTGATACAACTTAAACTTTACATGAATCCCACTAAAAACCTGATAGAACTTAAACTTTACATGAACCCCACAAAAAACCTGATAGAAGCTAAACTTTACATGAACCCCACTAAAAACCTGATAGAACCTAAACTTAATATGAACCCCACTAAAAACCCGATAGATCCTAATGTTTACATAATCCCCACTAAAAGCCTGATAGAACCTAAACTTAACATGAACCCCACTAAAAACCTGATAGATCCTAAACTTTACATAATCCCCACTAAAAGCCTGATACAACTTAAACTTTACATGAACCCCACTAAAAACCTGATAGAACTTAAACTTTACATGAACCCCACTAAAAACCTGATAGAACTTAAACTTTACATGAACCCCACTAAAAACCTGATAGACCCTAAATTTTACATGAACCGCACTAATAACCTGATAGAACCTAAACTTAATATGAACCCCACTAAAAACCCGATAGATCCTAATCTTTACATAATCCCCCCTAAAAGCCTGATAGATCCTAAACTTTACATAATCCCCACTAAAAGCCTGATACAACTTAAACTTTACATGAACCCCACTAAAAACCTGATAGAACTTAAACTTTACATGAACCCCACTAAAAATCTGATAGAAGCTAAACTTTACATGAACCCCACTAAAAACCTGATAGAACCTAAACTTAATATGAACCCCACTAAAAACCCGATAGATCCTAATCTTTACATAATCCCCACTAAAAGCCTGATAGAACCTAAACTTAACATGAACCCCACTAAAAACCTGATAGATCCTAAACTTTACATAATGCCCACTAAAAGCCTGATACAACTTAAACTTTACATGAACCCCACTAAAAACCTGATAGAACTTAAACTTTACATGAACCCCACAAAAAACCTGATAGAAGCTAAACTTTACATGAACTCAACTAAAACCTGATAGAACCTAAACTTAATATGAACCCCACTAAAAACCCGATAGATCCTAATCTTTACATAATCCCCACTAAAAGCCTGATAGATCCTAAACTTTACATAATCCCCACTAAAAGCCTGATACAACTTAAACTTTACATGAACCCCACTAAAAACCTGATAGAACTTAAACTTTACATGAACCCCACTAAAAATCTGATAGAAGCTAAACTTTACATGAACCCCACTAAAAACCTGATAGAACCTAAACTTAATATGAACCCCACTAAAAACCCGATAGATCCTAATCTTTACATAATCCCCACTAAAAGCCTGATAGAACCTAAACTTAACATGAACCCCACTAAAAACCTGATAGATCCTAAACTTTACATAATGCCCACTAAAAGCCTGATACAACTTAAACTTTACATGAACCCCACTAAAAACCTGATAGAACTTAAACTTTACATGAACCCCACAAAAACCTGATAGAAGCTAAACTTTACATGAACTCAACTAAAACCTGATAGAACCTAAACTTAATATGAACCCCACTAAAAACCCGATAGATACTAATCTTTACATAATCCCCACTAAAAGCCTGATAGATCCTAAACTTTACATAATCCCCACTAAAAGCCTGATACAACTTAAACTTTACATGAACCCCACTAAAAACCTGATAGAACTTAAACTTTACATGAACCCCACTAAAAATCTGATAGAAGCTAAACTTTACATGAACCCCACTAAAAACCTGATAGAACCTAAACTTAATATGAACCCCACTAAAAACCCGATAGATCCTAATCTTTACATAATCCCCACTAAAAGCCTGATAGAACCTAAACTTAACATGAACCCCACTAAAAACCTGATAGATCCTAAACTTTACATAATGCCCACTAAAAGCCTGATACAACTTAAACTTTACATGAACCCCACTAAAAACCTGATAGAACTTAAACTTTACATGAACCCCACAAAAACCTGATAGAAGCTAAACTTTACATGAACTCAACTAAAACCTGATAGAACCTAAACTTAATATGAACCCCACTAAAAACCCGATAGATACTAATCTTTACATAATCCCCACTAAAAACCTGATAGAACCTAAACTTAACATGAACCTTACTAAAAACCTGATAGAACTTAAACTTTACATGAACCCCACTAAAAACCTGATAGAAGCTAAACTTTACATGAACCCCACTAAAAACCTGATAGAAGCTAAACTTTACATGAACCCCACTAGAAACCTGATAGAAGCTAAACTTTACATGAACTCCACTAAAAACCTGATAGAAACTAAACTTAATATGAACCCCACTAAAAACCCGATAGATCCTAATCTTTACATAATCCCCACCAAAAGCCTGATACAACTTAAACTTTACATGAACCCCACTAAAAACCTGATAGAACTCAAACTTTACATGAACCCCACTAAAAACCTGATAGAAGCTAAACTTTACATGAACTCCACTAAAAACCTGATAGAACCTAAACTTAATATGAACCCCACTAAAAACCCGATAGATCCTAATCTTTACATAATCCCCACTTAAAGCCTGATAGAACCTAAACTTAACATGAAACCCACTAAAAACCTGACAGATCCTAAACTTTACATCATCCCCACTAAAAGCCTGATACAACTTAAACTTTACATGAACCCCACTAAAAACCTGATAGAACTTAAACTTTACATCAACCCCACTACAATATGATAGAACCTAAACTTTAAATGAATCTCACTAAAAACATGATAGAACTTAAACTTTACATAATCCCCACTAAAAGCCTGATACAACTTAAACTTTACATGAACCCCACTAAAAACCTGATAGAACTTAAACTTTACATCAACCCCACTAAAAACCTGATAGATGCTAAACTTTACATGAACTCCACTAAAAACCTGATAGAACCTAAACTTAATATGAAAACCCACTAAAAACCCGAGAGATCCTAATCTTTACATAATCCCCACTAAAAGCCCGATAGAACCTAAACTTAACATGAACCCCACTAAAAACCCGATAGATCCTAAACTTTACATAATCCCTACTAAAAGCCTGATACAACTTAAATTTTACATGAACCCCACTAAAAACCTGATAGAACTTAAACTTTACATCAACCCCACTAAAATATGATAGAACCTAAGCATTACATGAACCCCACTAAAAACCTGATAGACCCTAAATTTTACATGAACCGCACTAATAACCTGATAGAACCTCAACTTTACATGAACCCCAATAAAAACCTGATAGAACCTAAACTTTACATGAACCCCACTAAAAACCTGATAGAACTTAAACTTTACATGAACCCCACTAAAAACCTGATAGAAGCAAAACTTTACATGAACCCCACTAAAAACCTGATAGAAGCTAAACTTTACATGAACCCCACTAAAAACCTGATAGAACTTAAACTTTACATGAACCCCACTAAAAACCGGAAAGATGCTAAACTTTACATGAACTCCACTAAAAACCTGATAGAACCTAAACTTAATATGAACCCCACTAAAAACCCGATAGATCCTAATCTTTACATAATCCCCACTAAAAGCCTGATAGAACCTAAACTTTACATGAACCCCACTAAAAACCTGATAGAACTTAAACTTTACAACAACCCCACTAAAATATGATAGAACCTAAACTTTAAATGAATCTCACTAAAAACCTGATAGAACTTAAACTTTACATGAACCCCACTAAAAACCTGATAGATGCTAAACTTTACATGAACCTCACTAAAAACCTGATAGAAGCTAAACTTTACATGAACTCCACTAAAAACCTGATAGAAACTAAACTTAATATGAACCCCACTAAAAACCCGATAGATCCTAATCTTTACATAATCCCCACCAAAAGCCTGATACAACTTAAACTTTACATGAACCCCACTAAAAACCTGATAGAACTTAAACTTTACATGAACCCCACTAAAAACCTGATAGAAGCTAAACTTTACATGAACTCCACTAAAAACCTGATAGAACCTAAACTTAATATGAACCCCACTAAAAACCCGATAGATCCTAATCTTTACATAATCCCCACTAAAAGCCTGATAGAACCTAAACTTAACATGAAACCCACTAAAAACCTGACAGATCCTAAACTTTACATCATCCCCACTAAAAGCCTGATACAACTTAAACTTTACATGAACCCCACTAAAAACCTGATAGAACTTAAACTTTACATCAACCCCACTACAATATGATAGAACCTAAACTTTAAATGAATCTCACTAAAAACCTGATAGAACTTAAACTTTACATAATCCCCACTAAAAGCCTGATACAACTTAAACTTTACATGAACCCCACTAAAAACCTGATAGAACTTAAACTTTACATCAACCCCACTAAAAACCTGATAGATGCTAAACTTTACATGAACTCCACTAGAAACCTGATAGAACATAAACTTAATATGAACCCCACTAAAAACCCGATAGATCCTAATCTTTACATAATCCCCACTAAAAGCCCGATAGAACCTAAACTTAACATGAACCCCACTAAAAACCCGATAGATCCTAAACTTTACATAATCCCCACTAAAAGCCTGATACAACTTAAATTTTACATGAACCCCACAAAAAACCTGATAGAACTTAAACTTTACATCAACCCCACTAAAATATGATAGAACCTAAACATTACATGAACCCCACTAAAAACCTGATAGACCCTAAATTTTACATGAACCGCACTAATAACCTGATAGAACCTCAACTTTACATGAACCCCAATAAAAACCTGATAGAACCTAAACTTTACATGAACCCCACTAAAAACCTGATAGAACTTAAACTTTACATGAACCCCACTAAAAACCTGATAGAAGCTAAACTTTACATGAACCCCACTAAAAACCTGATAGAAGCTAAACTTTACATGAACCCCACTAAAAACCTGATAGAACTTAAACTTTACATGAACCCCACTAAAAACCTGATAGATGCTAAATTTTACATGAACTCCACTAAAAACCTGATAGAACCTAAACTTAATATGAACCCCACTAAAAACCCGATAGATCCTAATCTTTATATAATCCCCACTAAAAGCCTGATAGAACCTAAACTTAACATGAACCCCACTAAAAACCTGATAGATCCTAAACTTTACATAATGCCCACTAAAAGCCTGATACAACTTAAACTTTACATGAATCCCACTAAAAACCTGATAGAACTTAAACTTTACATGAACCCCACAAAAAACCTGATAGAAGCTAAACTTTACATGAACTCAACTAAAACCTGATAGAACCTAAACTTAATATGAACCCCACTAAAAACCCGATAGATCCTAATCTTTACATAATCCCCACTAAAAACCTGATAGAACCTAAACTTAACATGAACCCCACTAAAAACCTGATAGAACTTAAACTTTACATGAACCCCACTAAAAACCTGATAGAAGCTAAACTTTACATGAACCCCACTAAAAACCTGATAGAAGCTAAACTTTACATGAACCCCACTAAAAACCTGATAGAAGCTAAACTTTACATGAACTCCACTAAAAACCTGATAGAAACTAAACTTAATATGAACCCCACTAAAAACCCGATAGATCCTAATCTTTACATAATCCCGACCAAAAGCCTGATACAACTTAAACTTTACATGAACCCCACTAAAAACCTGATAGAACTTAAACTTTACATGAACCCCACTAAAAACCTGATAGAAGCTAAACTTTACATGAACTCCACTAAAAACCTGATAGAACCTAAACTTAATATGAACCCCACTAAAAACCCGATAGATCCTAATCTTTACATAATCCCCACTAAAAGCCTGATAGAACCTAAACTTAACATGAAACCCACTAAAAACCTGACAGATCCTAAACTTTACATCATCCCCACTAAAAGCCTGATACAACTTAAACTTTACATGAACCCCACTAAAAACCTGATAGAACTTAAACTTTACATCAACCCCACTACAATATGATAGAACCTAAACTTTAAATGAATCTCACTAAAAACCTGATAGAACTTAAACTTTACATAATCCCCACTAAAAGCCTGATACAACTTAAACTTTACATGAACCCCACTAAAAACCTGATAGAACTTAAACTTTACATCAACCCCACTAAAAACCTGATAGATGCTAAACTTTACATGAACTCCACTAAAAACCTGATAGAACCTAAACTTAATATGAACCCCACTAAAAACCGATAGATCCTAATCTTTACATAATCCCCACTAAAAGCCCGATAGAACCTAAACTTAACATGAACCCCACTAAAAACCCGATAGATCCTAAACTTTACATAATCCCCACTAAAAGCCTGATACAACTTAAATTTTACATGAACCCCACTAAAAACCTGATAGAACTTAAACTTTACATCAACCCCACTAAAATATGATAGAACCTAAACATTACATGAACCCCACTAAAAACCTGATAGACCCTAAATTTTACATGAACCGCACTAATAACCTGATAGAACCTCAACTTTACATGAACCCCAATAAAAACCTGATAGAACCTAAACTTTACATGAACCCCACTAAAAACCTGATAGAACTTAAACTTTACATGAACCCCACTAAAAACCTGATAGAAGCTAAACTTTACATGAACCCCACTAAAAACCTGATAGAAGCTAAACTTTACATGAACCCCACTAAAAACCTGATAGAACTTAAACTTTACATGAACCCCACTAAAAACCTGATAGATGCTAAACTTTACATGAACTCCACTAAAAACCTGATAGAACCTAAACTTAATATGAACCCCACTAAAAACCCGATAGATCCTAATCTTTATATAATCCCCACTAAAAGCCTGATAGAACCTAAACTTAACATGAACCCCACTAAAAACCTGATAGATCCTAAACTTTACATAATGCCCACTAAAAGCCTGATACAACTTAAACTTTACATGAACCCCACTAAAAACCTGATAGAACTTAAACTTTACATGAACCCCACAAAAAACCTGATAGAAGCTAAACTTTACATGAACTCAACTAAAACCTGATAGAACCTAAACTTAATATGAACCCCACTAAAAACCCGATAGATCCTAATCTTTACATAATCCCCACTAAAAACCTGATAGAACCTAAACTTAACATGAACCCCACTAAAAACCTGATAGAACTTAAACTTTACATGAACCCCACTAAAAACCTGATAGAAGCTAAACTTTACATGAACCCCACTAAAAACCTGATAGAAGCTAAACTTTACATGAACCCCACTAAAAACCTGATAGAAGCTAAACTTTACATGAACTCCACTAAAAACCTGATAGAAACTAAACTTAATATGAACCCCACTAAAAACCCGATAGATCCTAATCTTTACATAATCCCCACCAAAAGCCTGATACAACTTAAACTTTACATGAACCCCACTAAAAACCTGATAGAACTTAAACTTTACATGAACCCCACTAAAAACCTGATAGAAGCTAAACTTTACATGAACTCCACTAAAAACCTGATAGAACCTAAACTTAATATGAACCCCACTAAAAACCCGATAGATCCTAATCTTTACATAATCCCCACTAAAAGCCTGATAGAACCTAAACTTAACATGAAACCCACTAAAAACCTGACAGATCCTAAACTTTACATCATCCCCACTAAAAGCCTGATACAACTTAAACTTTACATGAACCCCACTAAAAACCTGATAGAACTTAAACTTTACATCAACCCCACTACAATATGATAGAACCTAAACTTTAAATGAATCTCACTAAAAACCTGATAGAACTTAAACTTTACATGAACCCCACTAAAAACCTGATAGAAGCTAAACTTTACATGAACCCCACTAAAAACCCGATAGAAGCTAAACTTTACATGAACCCCACTAAAAACCTGATAAAACTTAAACTTTACATAAACCCCACTAAAAACCTGATAGAAGCTAAACTTTACATGAACTCCACTAAAAACCTGATAGAACCTAAACTTAATATGAACTCCACTAAAAACCCGATAGATCCTAATGTTTACATAATCCCCACTAAAAGCCTGATAGAACCTAAACTTAACATGAACCCCACTAAAAACCTGATAGATCCTAAACTTTACATAATCCCCACTAAAAGCCTGATACAACTTAAACTTTACATGAACCCCACTAAAAACCTGATAGAACTTAAACTTTACATGAACCCCACTAAAAACCTGATAGAACTTAAACTTTACATGAACCCCAATAAAAACCTGATAGACCCTAAATTTTACATGAACCGCACTAATAACCTGATAGAACCTAAACTTAATATGAACCCCACTAAAAACCCGGTAGATCCTAATCTTTACATAATCCCCACTAAAAGCCTGATAGATCCTAATCTTTACATAATCCCCACTAAAAGCCTGATAGAACCTAAACTTAACATGAACCCCACTAAAAACCTGATAGATCCTAAACTTTACATAATGCCCACTAAAAACCTGATACAACTTAAACTTTACATGAACCCCACTAAAAACCTGATAGAACTTAAACTTTACATGAACCCCACAAAAAACCTGATAGAAGCTAAACTTTACATGAACTCAACTAAAACCTGATAGAACCTAAACTTAATATGAACCCCACTAAAAACCCGATAGATCCTAATCTTTACATAATCCCCACTAAAAGCCTGATAGATCCTAAACTTTACATAATCCCCACTAAAAGCCTGATACAACTTAAACTTTACATGAACCCCACTAAAAACCTGATAGAACTTAAACTTTACATGAACCCCACTAAAAACCTGATAGAAGCTAAACTTTACATGAACCCCACTAAAAACCTGATAGAAGCTAAACTTTACATGAACCCCACTAAAAACCTGATAAAACTAAAACTTTACATAAACCCCACTAAAAACCTGATAGAAGCTAAACTTTACATGAACTCCACTAAAAACCTGATAGAACCTAAACTTAATATGAACCCCACTAAAAACCCGATAGATCCTAATGTTTACATAATCCCCACTAAAAGCCTGATAGAACCTAAACTTAACATGAACCCCACTAAAAACCTGATAGATCCTAAACTTTACATAATCCCCACTAAAAGCCTGATACAACTTAAACTTTACATGAACCCCACTAAAAACCTGATAGAACTTAAACTTTACATGAACCCCACTAAAAACCTGATAGAAGCTAAACTTTACATGAACTCCACTAAAAACCTGACAGAACCTAAACTTAATATGAACCCCACTAAATACCCGATAGATCCTAATCTTTACATAATCCCCACTAAAAGCCTGATAGAACCTAAACTTAACATGAACCCCACTAAAAACCTGATAGATCCTAAACTTTACATCATCCCCACTAAAAGCCTGATACAACTTAAACTTTACATGAACCCCACTAAAAACCTGATAGAACTTAAACTTTACATCAACCCCACTAAAATATGATAGAACCTAAACTTTAAATGAATCTCACTAAAAACCTGATAGAACTTAAACTTTACATAATCCCCACTAAAAGCCTGATACAACTTAAACTTTACCTGAACCCCACTAAAAACCTGATAGAACCTAAACTTTACATGAACCCCACTAAAAACCTGATAGACCCTAAACTTTACATGAACCGCACTAATAACCTGATAGAACATCAACTTTACATGAACCCCAATAAAAACCTGATAGAACCTAAACTTTACATGAACCCCACTAAAAACCTGATAGAACTTAAACTTTACATGAACCCCACTAAAAACCTGATAGAAGCTAAACTTTACATGAACCCCACTAAAAACCTGATAGAAGCTAAACTTTACATGAACCCCACTAAAAACCTGATAGAACTTAAACTTTATATGAACCCCACTAAAAACCTGATAGATGCTAAACTTTACATGAACTCCACTAAAAACCTGATAGAACCTAAACTTAATATGAACCCCACTAAAAACCCGATAGATCCTAATCTTTACATAATCCCCACTAAAAGCCTGATAGAACTTAAACTTTAGAACAACCCCACTAAAATATGATAGAACCTAAACTTTAAATGAATCTCACTAAAAACCTGATAGAACTTAAACTTTACATGAACCCCACTAAAAACCTGATAGAAGCTAAACTTTACATGAACCCCACTAAAAACCCGATAGAAGCTAAACTTTACATGAACCCCACTAAAAACCTGATAAAACTTAAACTTTACATAAACCCCACTAAAAACCTGATAGAAGCTAAACTTTACATGAACTCCACTAAAAACCTGATAGAACCTAAACTTAATATGAACTCCACTAAAAACCCGATAGATCCTAATGTTTACATAATCCCCACTAAAAGCCTGATAGAACCTAAACTTAACATGAACCCCACTAAAAACCTGATAGATCCTAAACTTTACATAATCCCCACTAAAAGCCTGATACAACTTAAACTTTACATGAACCCCACTAAAAACCTGATAGAACTTAAACTTTACATGAACCCCACTAAAAACCTGATAGAACTTAAACTTTACATGAACCCCAATAAAAACCTGATAGACCCTAAATTTTACATGAACCGCACTAATAACCTGATAGAACCTAAACTTAATATGAACCCCACTAAAAACCCGGTAGATCCTAATCTTTACATAATCCCCACTAAAAGCCTGATAGATCCTAAACTTTACATAATCCCCACTAAAAGCCTGATACAACTTAAACTTTACATGAACCCCACTAAAAACCTGATAGAACTTAAACTTTACATGAACCCCACTAAAAATCTGATAGAAGCTAAACTTTACATGAACCCCACTAAAAACCTGATAGAACCTAAACTTAATATGAACCCCACTAAAAACCCGATAGATCCTAATCTTTACATAATCCCCACTAAAAGCCTGATAGAACCTAAACTTAACATGAACCCCACTAAAAACCTGATAGATCCTAAACTTTACATAATGCCCACTAAAAACCTGATACAACTTAAACTTTACATGAACCCCACTAAAAACCTGATAGAACTTAAACTTTACATGAACCCCACAAAAAACCTGATAGAAGCTAAACTTTACATGAACTCAACTAAAACCTGATAGAACCTAAACTTAATATGAACCCCACTAAAAACCCGATAGATCCTAATCTTTACATAATCCCCACTAAAAGCCTGATAGATCCTAAACTTTACATAATCCCCACTAAAAGCCTGATACAACTTAAACTTTACATGAACCCCACTAAAAACCTGATAGAACTTAAACTTTACATGAACCCCACTAAAAATCTGATAGAAGCTAAACTTTACATGAACCCCACTAAAAACCTGATAGAACCTAAACTTAATATGAACCCCACTAAAAACCCGATAGATCCTAATGTTTACATAATCCCCACTAAAAGCCTGATAGAACCTAAACTTAACATGAACCCCACTAAAAACCTGATAGATCCTAAACTTTACATAATCCCCACTAAAAGCCTGATACAACTTAAACTTTACATGAACCCCACTAAAAACCTGATAGAACTTAAACTTTACATGAACCCCACTAAAAACCTGATAGAACTTAAACTTTACATGAACCCCACTAAAAACCTGATAGACCCTAAATTTTACATGAACCGCACTAATAACCTGATAGAACCTAAACTTAATATGAACCCCACTAAAAACCCGATAGATCCTAATCTTTACATAATCCCCCCTAAAAGCCTGATAGATCCTAAACTTTACATAATCCCCACTAAAAGCCTGATACAACTTAAACTTTACATGAACCCCACTAAAAACCTGATAGAACTTAAACTTTACATGAACCCCACTAAAAATCTGATAGAAGCTAAACTTTACATGAACCCCACTAAAAACCTGATAGAACCTAAACTTAATATGAACCCCACTAAAAACCCGATAGATCCTAATCTTTACATAATCCCCACTAAAAGCCTGATAGAACCTAAACTTAACATGAACCCCACTAAAAACCTGATAGATCCTAAACTTTACATAATGCCCACTAAAAGCCTGATACAACTTAAACTTTACATGAACCCCACTAAAAACCTGATAGAACTTAAACTTTACATGAACCCCACAAAAAACCTGATAGAAGCTAAACTTTACATGAACTCAACTAAAACCTGATAGAACCTAAACTTAATATGAACCCCACTAAAAACCCGATAGATCCTAATCTTTACATAATCCCCACTAAAAGCCTGATAGATCCTAAACTTTACATAATCCCCACTAAAAGCCTGATACAACTTAAACTTTACATGAACCCCACTAAAAACCTGATAGAACTTAAACTTTACATGAACCCCACTAAAAATCTGATAGAAGCTAAACTTTACATGAACCCCACTAAAAACCTGATAGAACCTAAACTTAATATGAACCCCACTAAAAACCCGATAGATCCTAATCTTTACATAATCCCCACTAAAAGCCTGATAGAACCTAAACTTAACATGAACCCCACTAAAAACCTGATAGATCCTAAACTTTACATAATGCCCACTAAAAGCCTGATACAACTTAAACTTTACATGAACCCCACTAAAAACCTGATAGAACTTAAACTTTACATGAACCCCACAAAAACCTGATAGAAGCTAAACTTTACATGAACTCAACTAAAACCTGATAGAACCTAAACTTAATATGAACCCCACTAAAAACCCGATAGATACTAATCTTTACATAATCCCCACTAAAAGCCTGATAGATCCTAAACTTTACATAATCCCCACTAAAAGCCTGATACAACTTAAACTTTACATGAACCCCACTAAAAACCTGATAGAACTTAAACTTTACATGAACCCCACTAAAAATCTGATAGAAGCTAAACTTTACATGAACCCCACTAAAAACCTGATAGAACCTAAACTTAATATGAACCCCACTAAAAACCCGATAGATCCTAATCTTTACATAATCCCCACTAAAAGCCTGATAGAACCTAAACTTAACATGAACCCCACTAAAAACCTGATAGATCCTAAACTTTACATAATGCCCACTAAAAGCCTGATACAACTTAAACTTTACATGAACCCCACTAAAAACCTGATAGAACTTAAACTTTACATGAACCCCACAAAAACCTGATAGAAGCTAAACTTTACATGAACTCAACTAAAACCTGATAGAACCTAAACTTAATATGAACCCCACTAAAAACCCGATAGATACTAATCTTTACATAATCCCCACTAAAAACCTGATAGAACCTAAACTTAACATGAACCTTACTAAAAACCTGATAGAACTTAAACTTTACATGAACCCCACTAAAAACCTGATAGAAGCTAAACTTTACATGAACCCCACTAAAAACCTGATAGAAGCTAAACTTTACATGAACCCCACTAAAAACCTGATAGAAGCTAAACTTTACATGAACTCCACTAAAAACCTGATAGAAACTAAACTTAATATGAACCCCACTAAAAACCCGATAGATCCTAATCTTTACATAATCCCCACCAAAAGCCTGATACAACTTAAACTTTACATGAACCCCACTAAAAACCTGATAGAACTCAAACTTTACATGAACCCCACTAAAAACCTGATAGAAGCTAAACTTTACATGAACTCCACTAAAAACCTGATAGAACCTAAACTTAATATGAACCCCACTAAAAACCCGATAGATCCTAATCTTTACATAATCCCCACTTAAAGCCTGATAGAACCTAAACTTAACATGAAACCCACTAAAAACCTGACAGATCCTAAACTTTACATCATCCCCACTAAAAGCCTGATACAACTTAAACTTTATATGAACCCCACTAAAAACCTGATAGAACTTAAACTTTACATCAACCCCACTACAATATGATAGAACCTAAACTTTAAATGAATCTCACTAAAAACATGATAGAACTTAAACTTTACATAATCCCCACTAAAAGCCTGATACAACTTAAACTTTACATGAACCCCACTAAAAACCTGATAGAACTTAAACTTTACATCAACCCCACTAAAAACCTGATAGATGCTAAACTTTACATGAACTCCACTAAAAACCTGATAGAACCTAAACTTAATATGAAAACCCACTAAAAACCCGAGAGATCCTAATCTTTACATAATCCCCACTAAAAGCCCGATAGAACCTAAACTTAACATGAACCCCACTAAAAACCCGATAGATCCTAAACTTTACATAATCCCTACTAAAAGCCTGATACAACTTAAATTTTACATGAACCCCACTAAAAACCTGATAGAACTTAAACTTTACATCAACCCCACTAAAATATGATAGAACCTAAACATTACATGAACCCCACTAAAAACCTGATAGACCCTAAATTTTACATGAACCGCACTAATAACCTGATAGAACCTCAACTTTACATGAACCCCAATAAAAACCTGATAGAACCTAAACTTTACATGAACCCCACTAAAAACCTGATAGAACTTAAACTTTACATGAACCCCACTAAAAACCTGATAGAAGCTAAACTTTACATGAACCCCACTAAAAACCTGATAGAAGCTAAACTTTACATGAACCCCACTAAAAACCTGATAGAACTTAAACTTTACATGAACCCCACTAAAAACCTGATAGATGCTAAACTTTACATGAACTCCACTAAAAACCTGATAGAACCTAAACTTAATATGAACCCCACTAAAAACCCAATAGATCCTAATCTTTATATAATCCCCACTAAAAGCCTGATAGAACCTAAACTTAACACGAACCCCACTAAAAACCTGATAGATCCTAAACTTTACATAATGCCCACTAAAAGCCTGATACAACTTAAACTTTACATGAACCCCACTAAAAACCTGATAGAACTTAAACTTTACATGAACCCCACAAAAAACCTGATAGAAGCTAAACTTTACATGAACTCAACTAAAACCTGATAGAACCTAAACTTAGTATGAACCCCACTAAAAACCCGATAGATCCTAATCTTTACATAATCCCCACTAAAAACCTGATAGAACCTAAACTTAACATGAACCCCACTAAAAACCTGATAGAACTTAAACTTTACATGAACCCCACTAAAAACCTGATAGAAGCTAAACTTTACATGAACCCCACTAAAAACCTGATAGAAGCTAAACTTTACATGAACCCCACTAAAAACCTGATAGAAGCTAAACTTTACATGAACTCCACTAAAAACCTGATAGAAACTAAACTTAATATGAACCCCACTAAAAACCCGATAGATCCTAATCTTTACATAATCCCCACCAAAAGCCTGATACAACTTAAACTTTACATGAACCCCACTAAAAACCTGATAGAACTTAAACTTTACATGAACCCCACTAAAAACCTGATAGAAGCTAAACTTTACATGAACTCCACTAAAAACCTGATAGAACCTAAACTTAATATGAACCCCACTAAAAACCCGATAGATCCTAATCTTTACATAATCCCCACTAAAATCCTGATAGAACCTAAACTTAACATGAAACCCACTAAAAACCTGACAGATCCTAAACTTTACATCATCCCCACTAAAAGCCTGATACAACTTAAACTTTACATGAACCCCACTAAAAACCTGATAGAACTTAAACTTTACATCAACCCCACTACAATATGATAGAACCTAAACTTTAAATGAATCTCACTAAAAACCTGATAGAACTTAAACTTTACATAATCCCCACTAAAAGCCTGATACAACTTAAACTTTACATCAACCCCACTAAAAACCTGATAGATGCTAAACTTTACATGAACTCCACTAAAAACCTGATAGAACCTAAACTTAATATGAACCCCACTAAAAACCCGATAGATCCTAATCTTTACATAATCCCCACTAAAAGCCCGATAGAACCTAAACTTAACATGAACCCCACTAAAAACCCGATAGATCCTAAGCTTTACATAATCCCCACTAAAAGCCTGATACAACTTAAATTTTACATGAACCCCACTAAAAACCTGATAGAACTTAAACTTTACATCAACCCCACTAAAATATGATAGAACCTAAACATTACATGAACCCCACTAAAAACCTGATAGACCCTAAATTTTACATGAACCGCACTAATAACCTGATAGAACCTCAACTTTACATGAACCCCAATAAAAACCTGATAGAACCTAAACTTTACATGAACCCCACTAAAAACCTGATAGAACTTAAACTTTACATGAACCCCACTAAAAACCTGATAGAAGCTAAACTTTACATGAACCCCACTAAAAACCTGATAGAAGCTAAACTTTACATGAACCCCACTAAAAACCTGATAGAACTTAAACTTTACATGAACCCCACTAAAAACCTGATAGATGCTAAACTTTACATGAACTCCACTAAAAACCTGATAGAACCTAAACTTAATATGAACCCCACTAAAAACTCGATAGATCCTAATCTTTACATAATCCCCACTAAAAGCCTGATAGAACCTAAACTTTACATGAACCCCACTAAAAACCTGATAGAACTTAAACTTTACATCAACCCCACTAAAATATGATAGAACCTAAACTTTAAATGAATCTCACTAAAAACCTGATAGAACCTAAACTTTACATGAACAGCACTAATAACCTGATAGAACCTCAACTTTACATGAACCCCAATCAAAACCTGATAGAACCTAAACTTTACATGAACCCCACTAAAAGCCTGATACAACTTAAACTTTACATGAACCCCACTAAAAACCTGATAGAACTTAAACTTTACATGAACCCCACTAAAAACCTGATAGAAGCTAAACTTTACATGAATTCCACTAAAAACCTGACAGAACCTAAACTTAATATGAACCCCACTAAATACCCGATAGATCCTAATCTTTACATAATCCCCACTAAAAGCCTGATAGAACCTAAACTTAACATGAACCCCACTAAAAACCTGATAGATCCTAAACTTTACATAATGCCCACTAAAAGCCTGATACAACTTAAACTTTACATGAACCCCACTAAAAACCTGATAGAACTTAAACTTTACATGAACCCCACAAAAACCTGATAGAAGCTAAACTTTACATGAACTCAACTAAAACCTGATAGAACCTAAACTTAATATGAACCCCACTAAAAACCCGATAGATCTAATCTTTACATAATCCCCACTAAAAACCTGATAGAACCTAAACTTAACATGAACCCCACTAAAAACCTGATAGAACTTAAACTTTACATGAACCCCACTAAAAACCTGATAGAAGCTAAACTTTACATGAACCCCACTAAAAACCTGATAGAAGCTAAACTTTACATGAACCCCACTAAAAACCTGATAGAAGCTAAACTTTACATGAACTCCACTAAAAACCTGATAGAAACTAAACTTAATATGAACCCCACTAAAAACCCGATAGATCCTAATCTTTACATAATCCCCACCAAAAGCCTGATACAACTTAAACTTTACATGAACCCCACTAAAAACCTGATAGAACTCAAACTTTACATGAACCCCACTAAAAACCTGATAGAAGCTAAACTTTACATGAACTCCACTAAAAACCTGATAGAACCTAAACTTAATATGAACCCCACTAAAAACCCGATAGATCCTAATCTTTACATAATCCCCACTAAAAGCCTGATAGAACCTAAACTTAACATGAAACCCACTAAAAACCTGACAGATCCTAAACTTTACATCATCCCCACTAAAAGCCTGATACAACTTAAACTTTACATGAACCCCACTAAAAACCTGATAGAACTTAAACTTTACATCAACCCCACTACAATATGATAGAACCTAAACTTTAAATGAATCTCACTAAAAACCTGATAGAACTTAAACTTTACATAATCCCCACTAAAAGCCTGATACAACTTAAACTTTACATGAACCCCACTAAAAACCTGATAGAACTTAAACTTTACATCAACCCCACTAAAAACCTGATAGATGCTAAACTTTACATGAACTCCACTAAAAACCTGATAGAACCTAAACTTAATATGAAAACCCACTAAAAACCCGATAGATCCTAATCTTTACATAATCCCCACTAAAAGCCCGATAGAACCTAAACTTAACATGAACCCCACTAAAAACCCGATAGATCCTAAACTTTACATAATCCCTACTAAAAGCCTGATACAACTTAAATTTTACATGAACCCCACTAAAAACCTGATAGAACTTAAACTTTACATCAACCCCACTAAAATATGATAGAACCTAAACATTACATGAACCCCACTAAAAACCTGATAGACCCTAAATTTTACATGAACCGCACTAATAACCTGATAGAACCTCAACTTTACATGAACCCCAATAAAAACCTGATAGAACCTAAACTTTACATGAACCCCACTAAAAACCTGATAGAACTTAAACTTTACATGAACCCCACTAAAAACCTGATAGAAGCTAAACTTTACATGAACCCCACTAAAAACCTGATAGAAGCTAAACTTTACATGAACCCCACTAAAAACCTGATAGAACTTAAACTTTACATGAACCCCACTAAAAACCTGATAGATGCTAAACTTTACATGAACTCCACTAAAAACCTGATAGAACCTAAACTTAATATGAACCCCACTAAAAACCCGATAGATCCTAATCTTTATATAATCCCCACTAAAAGCCTGATAGAACCTAAACTTAACATGAACCCCACTAAAAACCTGATAGATCCTAAACTTTACATAATGCCCACTAAAAGCCTGATACAACTTAAACTTTACATGAACCCCACTAAAAACCTGATAGAACTTAAACTTTACATGAACCCCACAAAAAACCTGATAGAAGCTAAACTTTACATGAACTCAACTAAAACCTGATAGAACCTAAACTTAATATGAACCCCACTAAAAACCCGATAGATCCTAATCTTTACATAATCCCCACTAAAAACCTGATAGAACCTAAACTTAACATGAACCCCACTAAAAACCTGATAGAACTTAAACTTTACATGAACCCCACTAAAAACCTGATAGAAGCTAAACTTTACATGAACCCCACTAAAAACCTGATAGAAGCTAAACTTTACATGAACCCCACTAAAAACCTGATAGAAGCTAAACTTTACATGAACTCCACTAAAAACCTGATAGAAACTAAACTTAATATGAACCCCACTAAAAACCCGATAGATCCTAATCTTTACATAATCCCCACCAAAAGCCTGATACAACTTAAACTTTACATGAACCCCACTAAAAACCTGATAGAACTTAAACTTTACATGAACCCCACTAAAAACCTGATAGAAGCTAAACTTTACATGAACTCCACTAAAAACCTGATAGAACCTAAACTTAATATGAACCCCACTAAAAACCCGATAGATCCTAATCTTTACATAATCCCCACTAAAAGCCTGATAGAACCTAAACTTAACATGAAACCCACTAAAAACCTGACAGATCCTAAACTTTACATCATCCCCACTAAAAGCCTGATACAACTTAAACTTTACATGAACCCCACTAAAAACCTGATAGAACTTAAACTTTACATCAACCCCACTACAATATGATAGAACCTAAACTTTAAATGAATCTCACTAAAAACCTGATAGAACTTAAACTTTACATAATCCCCACTAAAAGCCTGATACAACTTAAACTTTACATGAACCCCACTAAAAACCTGATAGAACTTAAACTTTACATCAACCCCACTAAAAACCTGATAGATGCTAAACTTTACATGAACTCCACTAAAAACCTGATAGAACCTAAACTTAATATGAACCCCACTAAAAACCCGATAGATCCTAATCTTTACATAATCCCCACTAAAAGCCCGATAGAACCTAAACTTAACATGAACCCCACTAAAAACCCGATAGATCCTAAACTTTACATAATCCCCACTAAAAGCCTGATACAACTTAAATTTTACATGAACCCCACTAAAAACCTGATAGAACTTAAACTTTACATCAACCCCACTAAAATATGATAGAACCTAAACATTACATGAACCCCACTAAAAACCTGATAGACCCTAAATTTTACATGAACCGCACTAATAACCTGATAGAACCTCAACTTTACATGAACCCCAATAAAAACCTGATAGAACCTAAACTTTACATGAACCCCACTAAAAACCTGATAGAACTTAAACTTTACATGAACCCCACTAAAAACCTGATAGAAGCTAAACTTTACATGAACCCCACTAAAAACCTGATAGAAGCTAAACTTTACATGAACCCCACTAAAAACCTGATAGAACTTAAACTTTACATGAACCCCACTAAAAACCTGATAGATGCTAAACTTTACATGAACTCCACTAAAAACCTGATAGAACCTAAACTTAATATGAACCCCACTAAAAACTCGATAGATCCTAATCTTTACATAATCCCCACTAAAAGCCTGATAGAACCTAAACTTTACATGAACCCCACTAAAAACCTGATAGAACTTAAACTTTACATCAACCCCACTAAAATATGATAGAACCTAAACTTTAAATGAATCTCACTAAAAACCTGATAGAACCTAAACTTTACATGAACAGCACTAATAACCTGATAGAACCTCAACTTTACATGAACCCCAATCAAAACCTGATAGAACCTAAACTTTACATGAACCCCACTAAAAGCCTGATACAACTTAAACTTTACATGAACCCCACTAAAAACCTGATAGAACTTAAACTTTACATGAACCCCACTAAAAACCTGATAGAAGCTAAACTTTACATGAATTCCACTAAAAACCTGACAGAACCTAAACTTAATATGAACCCCACTAAATACCCGATAGATCCTAATCTTTACATAATCCCCACTAAAAGCCTGATAGAACCTAAACTTAACATGAACCCCACTAAAAACCTGATAGATCCTAAACTTTACATAATGCCCACTAAAAGCCTGATACAACTTAAACTTTACATGAACCCCACTAAAAACCTGATAGAACTTAAACTTTACATGAACCCCACAAAAACCTGATAGAAGCTAAACTTTACATGAACTCAACTAAAACCTGATAGAACCTAAACTTAATATGAACCCCACTAAAAACCCGATAGATCCTAAACTTTACATAATCCCCACTAAAAACCTGATAGAACCTAAACTTAACATGAACCCCACTAAAAACCTGATAGAACTTAAACTTTACATGAACCCCACTAAAAACCTGATAGAAGCTAAACTTTACATGAACCCCACTAAAAACCTGATAGAAGCTAAACTTTACATGAACCCCACTAAAAACCTGATAGAAGCTAAACTTTACATGAACTCCACTAAAAACCTGATAGAAACTAAACTTAATATGAACCCCACTAAAAACCCGATAGATCCTAATCTTTACATAATCCCCACCAAAAGCCTGATACAACTTAAACTTTACATGAACCCCACTAAAAACCTGATAGAACTCAAACTTTACATGAACCCCACTGAAAACCTGATAGAAGCTAAACTTTACATGAACTCCACTAAAAACCTGATAGAACCTAAACTTAATATGAACCCCACTAAAAACCCGATAGATCCTAATCTTTACATAATCCCCACTAAAAGCCTGATAGAACCTAAACTTAACATGAAACCCACTAAAAACCTGACAGATCCTAAACTTTACATCATCCCCACTAAAAGCCTGATACAACTTAAACTTTACATGAACCCCACTAAAAACCTGATAGAACTTAAACTTTACATCAACCCCACTACAATATGATAGAACCTAAACTTTAAATGAATCTCACTAAAAACCTGATAGAACTTAAACTTTACATAATCCCCACTAAAAGCCTGATACAACTTAAACTTTACATGAACCCCACTAAAAACCTGATAGAACTTAAACTTTACATCAACCCCACTAAAAACCTGATAGATGCTAAACTTTACATGAACTCCACTAAAAACCTGATAGAACCTAAACTTAATATGAAAACCCACTAAAAACCCGATAGATCCTAATCTTTACATAATCCCCACTAAAAGCCCGATAGAACCTAAACTTAACATGAACCCCACTAAAAACCCGATAGATCCTAAACTTTACATAATCCCTACTAAAAGCCTGATACAACTTAAATTTTACATGAACCCCACTAAAAACCTGATAGAACTTAAACTTTACATCAACCCCACTAAAATATGATAGAACCTAAACATTACATGAACCCCACTAAAAACCTGATAGACCCTAAATTTTACATGAACCGCACTAATAACCTGATAGAACCTCAACTTTACATGAACCCCAATAAAAACCTGATAGAACCTAAACTTTACATGAACCCCACTAAAAACCTGATAGAACTTAAACTTTACATGAACCCCACTAAAAACCTGATAGAAGCTAAACTTTACATGAACCCCACTAAAAACCTGATAGAAGCTAAACTTTACATGAACCCCACTAAAAACCTGATAGAACTTAAACTTTACATGAACCCCACTAAAAACCTGATAGATGCTAAACTTTACATGAACTCCACTAAAAACCTGATAGAACCTAAACTTAATATGAACCCCACTAAAAACCCGATAGATCCTAATCTTTATATAATCCCCACTAAAAGCCTGATAGAACCTAAACTTAACATGAACCCCACTAAAAACCTGATAGATCCTAAACTTTACATAATGCCCACTAAAAGCCTGATACAACTTAAACTTTACATGAACCCCACTAAAAACCTGATAGAACTTAAACTTTACATGAACCCCACAAAAAACCTGATAGAAGCTAAACTTTACATGAACTCAACTAAAACCTGATAGAACCTAAACTTAATATGAACCCCACTAAAAACCCGATAGATCCTAATCTTTACATAATCCCCACTAAAAACCTGATAGAACCTAAACTTAACATGAACCCCACTAAAAACCTGATAGAACTTAAACTTTACATGAACCCCACTAAAAACCTGATAGAAGCTAAACTTTACATGAACCCCACTAAAAACCTGATAGAAGCTAAACTTTACATGAACCCCACTAAAAACCTGATAGAAGCTAAACTTTACATGAACTCCACTAAAAACCTGATAGAAACTAAACTTAATATGAACCCCACTAAAAACCCGATAGATCCTAATCTTTACATAATCCCCACCAAAAGCCTGATACAACTTAAACTTTACATGAACCCCACTAAAAACTTGATAGAACTTAAACTTTACATGAACCCCACTAAAAACCTGATAGAAGCTAAACTTTACATGAACTCCACTAAAAACCTGATAGAACCTAAACTTAATATGAACCCCACTAAAAACCCGATAGATCCTAATCTTTACATAATCCCCACTAAAAGCCTGATAGAACCTAAACTTAACATGAAACCCACTAAAAACCTGACAGATCCTAAACTTTACATCATCCCCACTAAAAGCCTGATACAACTTAAACTTTACATGAACCCCACTAAAAACCTGATAGAACTTAAGCTTTACATCAACCCCACTACAATATGATAGAACCTAAACTTTAAATGAATCTCACTAAAAACCTGATAGAACTTAAACTTTACATAATCCCCACTAAAAGCCTGATACAACTTAAACTTTACATGAACCCCACTAAAAACCTGATAGAACTTAAACTTTACATCAACCCCACTAAAAACCTGATAGATGCTAAACTTTACATGAACTCCACTAAAAACCTGATAGAACCTAAACTTAATATGAACCCCACTAAAAACCCGATAGATCCTAATCTTTACATAATCCCCACTAAAAGCCCGATAGAACCTAAACTTAACATGAACCCCACTAAAAACCCGATAGATCCTAAACTTTACATAATCCCCACTAAAAGCCTGATACAACTTAAATTTTACATGAACCCCACTAAAAACCTGATAGAACTTAAACTTTACATCAACCCCACTAAAATATGATAGAACCTAAACATTACATGAACCCCACTAAAAACATGATAGACCCTAAATTTTACATGAACCGCACTAATAACCTGATAGAACCTCAACTTTACATGAACCCCAATAAAAACCTGATAGAACCTAAACTTTACATGAACCCCACTAAAAACCTGATAGAACTTAAACTTTACATGAACCCCACTAAAAACCTGATAGAAGCTAAACTTTACATGAACCCCACTAAAAACCTGATAGAAGCTAAACTTTACATGAACCCCACTAAAAACCTGATAGAACTTAAACTTTACATGAACCCCACTAAAAACCTGATAGATGCTAAACTTTACATGAACTCCACTAAAAACCTGATAGAACCTAAACTTAATATGAACCCCACTAAAAACTCGATAGATCCTAATCTTTACATAATCCCCACTAAAAGCCTGATAGAACCTAAACTTTACATGAACCCCACTAAAAACCTGATAGAACTTAAACTTTACATCAACCCCACTAAAATATGATAGAACCTAAACTTTAAATGAATCTCACTAAAAACCTGATAGAACCTAAACTTTACATGAACAGCACTAATAACCTGATAGAACCTCAACTTTACATGAACCCCAATCAAAACCTGATAGAACCTAAACTTTACATGAACCCCACTAAAAGCCTGATACAACTTAAACTTTACATGAACCCCACTAAAAACCTGATAGAACTTAAACTTTACATGAACCCCACTAAAAACCTGATAGAAGCTAAACTTTACATGAATTCCACTAAAAACCTGACAGAACCTAAACTTAACATGAACCCCACTAAAAACCTGATAGAACTTAAACTTTACATGAACCCCACTAAAAACCTGATAGAAGCTAAACTTTACATGAACCCCACTAAAAACCTGATAGAAGCTAAACTTTACATGAACCCCACTAAAAACCTGATAGAAGCTAAACTTTACATGAACTCAACTAAAACCTGATAGAACCTAAACTTAATATGAACCCCACTAAAAACCCGATAGATCCTAATCTTTACATAATCCCCACTAAAAACCTGATAGAACCTAAACTTAACATGAACCCCACTAAAAACCTGATAGAACTTAAACTTTACATGAACCCCACTAAAAACCTGATAGAAGCTAAACTTTACATGAACCCCACTAAAAACCTGATAGAAGCTAAACTTTACATGAACCCCACTAAAAACCTGATAGAAGCTAAACTTTACATGAACTCCACTAAAAACCTGATAGAAACTAAACTTAATATGAACCCCACTAAAAACCCGATAGATCCTAATCTTTACATAATCCCCACCAAAAGCCTGATACAACTTAAACTTTACATGAACCCCACTAAAAACCTGATAGAACTTAAACTTTACATGAACCCCACTAAAAACCTGATAGAAGCTAAACTTTACATGAACTCCACTAAAAACCTGATAGAACCTAAACTTAATATGAACCCCACTAAAAACCCGATAGATCCTAATCTTTACATAATCCCCACTAAAAGCCTGATAGAACCTAAACTTAACATGAAACCCACTAAAAACCTGACAGATCCTAAACTTTACATCATCCCCACTAAAAGCCTGATACAACTTAAACTTTACATGAACCCCACTAAAAACCTGATAGAACTTAAACTTTACATCAACCCCACTACAATATGATAGAACCTAAACTTTAAATGAATCTCACTAAAAACCTGATAGAACTTAAACTTTACATAATCCCCACTAAAAGCCTGATACAACTTAAACTTTACATGAACCCCACTAAAAACCTGATAGAACTTAAACTTTACATCAACCCCACTAAAAACCTGATAGATGCTAAACTTTACATGAACTCCACTAAAAACCTGATAGAACCTAAACTTAATATGAACCCCACTAAAAACCCGATAGATCCTAATCTTTACATAATCCCCACTAAAAGCCCGATAGAACCTAAACTTAACATGAACCCCACTAAAAACCCGATAGATCCTAAACTTTACATAATCCCCACTAAAAGCCTGATACAACTTAAATTTTACATGAACCCCACTAAAAACCTGATAGAACTTAAACTTTACATCAACCCCACTAAAATATGATAGAACCTAAACATTACATGAACCCCACTAAAAACATGATAGACCCTAAATTTTACATGAACCGCACTAATAACCTGATAGAACCTCAACTTTACATGAACCCCAATAAAAACCTGATAGAACCTAAACTTTACATGAACCCCACTAAAAACCTGATAGAACTTAAACTTTACATGAACCCCACTAAAAACCTGATAGAAGCTAAACTTTACATGAACCCCACTAAAAACCTGATAGAAGCTAAACTTTACATGAACCCCACTAAAAACCTGATAGAACTTAAACTTTACATGAACCCCACTAAAAACCTGATAGATGCTAAACTTTACATGAACTCCACTAAAAACCTGATAGAACCTAAACTTAATATGAACCCCACTAAAAACTCGATAGATCCTAATCTTTACATAATCCCCACTAAAAGCCTGATAGAACCTAAACTTTACATGAACCCCACTAAAAACCTGATAGAACTTAAACTTTACATCAACCCCACTAAAATATGATAGAACCTAAACTTTAAATGAATCTCACTAAAAACCTGATAGAACCTAAACTTTACATGAACAGCACTAATAACCTGATAGAACCTCAACTTTACATGAACCCCAATCAAAACCTGATAGAACCTAAACTTTACATGAACCCCACTAAAAGCCTGATACAACTTAAACTTTACATGAACCCCACTAAAAACCTGATAGAACTTAAACTTTACATGAACCCCACTAAAAACCTGATAGAAGCTAAACTTTACATGAATTCCACTAAAAACCTGACAGAACCTAAACTTAACATGAACCCCACTAAAAACCTGATAGAACTTAAACTTTACATGAACCCCACTAAAAACCTGATAGAAGCTAAACTTTACATGAACCCCACTAAAAACCTGATAGAAGCTAAACTTTACATGAACCCCACTAAAAACCTGATAGAAGCTAAACTTTACATGAACTCCACTAAAAACCTGATAGAAACTAAACTTAATATGAACCCCACTAAAAACCCGATAGATCCTAATCTTTACATAATCCCCACCAAAAGCCTGATACAACTTAAACTTTACATGAACCCCACTAAAAACCTGATAGAACTCAAACTTTACATGAACCCCACTAAAAACCTGATAGAAGCTAAACTTTACATGAACTCCACTAAAAACCTGATAGAACCTAAACTTAATATGAACCCCACTAAAAACCCGATAGATCCTAATCTTTACATAATCCCCACTAAAAGCCTGATAGAACCTAAACTTAACATGAAACCCACTAAAAACCTGACAGATCCTAAACTTTACATCATCCCCACTAAAAGCCTGATACAACTTAAACTTTACATGAACCCCACTAAAAACCTGATAGAACTTAAACTTTACATCAACCCCACTACAATATGATAGAACCTAAACTTTAAATGAATCTCACTAAAAACCTGATAGAACTTAAACTTTACATAATCCCCACTAAAAGCCTGATACAACTTAAACTTTACATGAACCCCACTAAAAACCTGATAGAACTTAAACTTTACATCAACCCCACTAAAAACCTGATAGATGCTAAACTTTACATGAACTCCACTAAAAACCTGATAGAACCTAAACTTAATATGAAAACCCACTAAAAACCCGATAGATCCTAATCTTTACATAATCCCCACTAAAAGCCCGATAGAACCTAAACTTAACATGAACCCCACTAAAAACCCGATAGATCCTAAACTTTACATAATCCCTACTAAAAGCCTGATACAACTTAAATTTTACATGAACCCCACTAAAAACCTGATAGAACTTAAACTTTACATCAACCCCACTAAAATATGATAGAACCTAAACATTACATGAACCCCACTAAAAACCTGATAGACCCTAAATTTTACATGAACCGCACTAATAACCTGATAGAACCTCAACTTTACATGAACCCCAATAAAAACCTGATAGAACCTAAACTTTACATGAACCCCACTAAAAACCTGATAGAACTTAAACTTTACATGAACCCCACTAAAAACCTGATAGAAGCTAAACTTTACATGAACCCCACTAAAAACCTGATAGAAGCTAAACTTTACATGAACCCCACTAAAAACCTGATAGAACTTAAACTTTACATGAACCCCACTAAAAACCTGATAGATGCTAAACTTTACATGAACTCCACTAAAAACCTGATAGAACCTAAACTTAATATGAACCCCACTAAAAACCCGATAGATCCTAATCTTTATATAATCCCCACTAAAAGCCTGATAGAACCTAAACTTAACATGAACCCCACTAAAAACCTGATAGATCCTAAACTTTACATAATGCCCACTAAAAGCCTGATACAACTTAAACTTTACATGAACCCCACTAAAAACCTGATAGAACTTAAACTTTACATGAACCCCACAAAAAACCTGATAGAAGCTAAACTTTACATGAACTCAACTAAAACCTGATAGAACCTAAACTTAATATGAACCCCACTAAAAACCCGATAGATCCTAATCTTTACATAATCCCCACTAAAAACCTGATAGAACCTAAACTTAACATGAACCCCACTAAAAACCTGATAGAACTTAAACTTTACATGAACCCCACTAAAAACCTGATAGAAGCTAAACTTTACATGAACCCCACTAAAAACCTGATAGAAGCTAAACTTTACATGAACCCCACTAAAAACCTGATAGAAGCTAAACTTTACATGAACCCCACTAAAAACCTGATAGAAGCTAAACTTTACATGAACTCCACTAAAAACCTGATAGAAACTAAACTTAATATGAACCCCACTAAAAACCCGATAGATCCTAATCTTTACATAATCCCCACCAAAAGCCTGATACAACTTAAACTTTACATGAACCCCACTAAAAACCTGATAGAACTCAAACTTTACATGAACCCCACTAAAAACCTGATAGAAGCTAAACTTTACATGAACTCCACTAAAAACCTGATAGAACCTAAACTTAATATGAAACCCACTAAAAACCTGACAGATCCTAAACTTTACATCATCCCCACTAAAAGCCTGATACAACTTAAACTTTACATGAACCCCACTAAAAACCTGATAGAACTTAAACTTTACATCAACCCCACTACAATATGATAGAACCTAAACTTTAAATGAATCTCACTAAAAACCTGATAGAACTTAAACTTTACATAATCCCCACTAAAAGCCTGATACAACTTAAACTTTACATGAACCCCACTAAAAACCTGATAGAACTTAAACTTTACATCAACCCCACTAAAAACCTGATAGATGCTAAACTTTACATGAACTCCACTAAAAACCTGATAGAACCTAAACTTAATATGAAAACCCACTAAAAACCCGATAGATCCTAATGTTTACATAATCCCCACTAAAAGCCCGATAGAACCTAAACTTAACATGAACCCCACTAAAAACCCGATAGATCCTAAACTTTACATAATCCCTACTAAAAGCCTGATACAACTTAAATTTTACATGAACCCCACTAAAAACCTGATAGAACTTAAACTTTACATCAACCCCACTAAAATATGATAGAACCTAAACATTACATGAACCCCACTAAAAACCTGATAGACCCTAAATTTTACATGAACCGCACTAATAACCTGATAGAACCTCAACTTTACATGAACCCCAATAAAAACCTGATAGAACCTAAACTTTACATGAACCCCACTAAAAACCTGATAGAACTTAAACTTTACATGAACCCCACTAAAAACCTGATAGAAGCTAAACTTTACATGAACCCCACTAAAAACCTGATAGAAGCTAAACTTTACATGAACCCCACTAAAAACCTGATAGAACTTAAACTTTACATGAACCCCACTAAAAACCTGATAGATGCTAAACTTTACATGAACTCCACTAAAAACCTGATAGAACCTAAACTTAATATGAACCCCACTAAAAACCCGATAGATCCTAATCTTTATATAATCCCCACTAAAAGCCTGATAGAACCTAAACTTAACATGAACCCCACTAAAAACCTGATAGATCCTAAACTTTACATAATGCCCACTAAAAGCCTGATACAACTTAAACTTTACATGAACCCCACTAAAAACCTGATAGAACTTAAACTTTACATGAACCCCACAAAAAACCTGATAGAAGCTAAACTTTACATGAACTCAACTAAAACCTGATAGAACCTAAACTTAATATGAACCCCACTAAAAACCCGATAGATCCTAATCTTTACATAATCCCCACTAAAAACCTGATAGAACTTAAACTTAACATGAACCCCACTAAAAACCTGATAGAACTTAAACTTTACATGAACCCCACTAAAAACCTGATAGAAGCTAAACTTTACATGAACCCCACTAAAAACCTGATAGAAGCTAAACTTTACATGAACCCCACTAAAAACCTGATAGAAGCTAAACTTTACATGAACTCCACTAAAAACCTGATAGAAACTAAACTTAATATGAACCCCACTAAAAACCCGATAGATCCTAATCTTTACATAATCCCCACCAAAAGCCTGATACAACTTAAACTTTACATGAAACCCACTAAAAACCTGATAGAACTTAAACTTTACATGAACCCCACTAAAAACCTGATAGAAGCTAAACTTTACATGAACTCCACTAAAAACCTGATAGAACCTAAACTTAATATGAACCCCACTAAAAACCCGATAGATCCTAATCTTTACATAATCCCCACTAAAAGCCTGATAGAACCTAAACTTAACATGAAACCCACTAAAAACCTGACAGATCCTAAACTTTACATCATCCCCACTAAAAGCCTGATACAACTTAAACTTTACATGAACCCCACTAAAAACCTGATAGAACTTAAACTTTACATCAACCCCACTACAATATGATAGAACCTAAACTTTAAATGAATCTCACTAAAAACCTGATAGAACTTAAACTTTACATAATCCCCACTAAAAGCCTGATACAACTTAAACTTTACATGAACCCCACTAAAAACCTGATAGAACTTAAACTTTACATCAACCCCACTAAAAACCTGATAGATGCTAAACTTTACATGAACTCCACTAAAAACCTGATAGAACCTAAACTTAATATGAACCCCACTAAAAACCTGATAGAAGCTAAACTTTACATGAACTCCACTAAAAACCTGATAGAACCTAAACTTAATATGAACCCCACTAAAAACCCGATAGATCCTAATCTTTACATAATCCCCACTAAAAGCCTGATAGAACCTAAACTTAACATGAAACCCACTAAAAACCTGACAGATCCTAAACTTTACATCATCCCCACTAAAAGCCTGATACAACTTAAACTTTACATGAACCCCACTAAAAACCTGATAGAACTTAAACTTTACATCAACCCCACTACAATATGATAGAACCTAAACTTTAAATGAATCTCACTAAAAACCTGATAGAACTTAAACTTTACATAATCCCCACTAAAAGCCTGATACAACTTAAACTTTACATGAACCCCACTAAAAACCTGATAGAACTTAAACTTTACATCAACCCCACTAAAAACCTGATAGATGCTAAACTTTACATGAACTCCACTAAAAACCTGATAGAACCTAAACTTAATATGAAAACCCACTAAAAACCCGATAGATCCTAATCTTTACATAATCCCCACTAAGAGCCCGATAGAACCTAAACTTAACATGAACCCCACTAAAAACCCGATAGATCCTAAACTTTACATAATCCCTACTAAAAGCCTGATACAACTTAAATTTTACATGAACCCCACTAAAAACCTGATAGAACTTAAACTTTACATCAACCCCACTAAAATATGATAGAACCTAAACATTACATGAACCCCACTAAAAACCTGATAGACCCTAAATTTTACATGAACCGCACTAATAACCTGATAGAACCTCAACTTTACATGAACCCCAATAAAAACCTGATAGAACCTAAACTTTACATGAACCCCACTAAAAACCTGATAGAACTTAAACTTTACATGAACCCCACTAAAAACCTGATAGAAGCTAAACTTTACATGAACCCCACTAAAAACCTGATAGAAGCTAAACTTTACATGAACCCCACTAAAAACCTGATAGAACTTAAACTTTACATGAACCCCACTAAAAACCTGATAGATGCTAAACTTTACATGAACTCCACTAAAAACCTGATAGAACCTAAACTTAATATGAACCCCACTAAAAACCCGATAGATCCTAATCTTTATATAATCCCCACTAAAAGCCTGATAGAACCTAAACTTAACATGAACCCCACTAAAAACCTGATAGATCCTAAACTTTACATAATGCCCACTAAAAGCCTGATACAACTTAAACTTTACATGAACCCCACTAAAAACCTGATAGAACTTAAACTTTACATGAACCCCACAAAAAACCTGATAGAAGCTAAACTTTACATGAACTCAACTAAAACCTGATAGAACCTAAACTTAATATGAACCCCACTAAAAACCCGATAGATCCTAATCTTTACATAATCCCCACTAAAAACCTGATAGAACCTAAACTTAACATGAACCCCACTAAAAACCTGATAGAACTTAAACTTTACATGAACCCCACTAAAAACCTGATAGAAGCTAAACTTTACATGAACCCCACTAAAAACCTGATAGAAGCTAAACTTTATATGAACCCCACTAAAAACCTGATAGAAGCTAAACTTTACATGAACTCCACTAAAAACCTGATAGAAACTAAACTTAATATGAACCCCACTAAAAACCCGATAGATCCTAATCTTTACATAATCCCCACCAAAAGCCTGATACAACTTAAACTTTACATGAACCCCACTAAAAACCTGATAGAACTTAAACTTTACATGAACCCCACTAAAAACCTGATAGAAGCTAAACTTTACATGAACTCCACTAAAAACCTGATAGAACCTAAACTTAATATGAACCCCACTAAAAACCCGATAGATCCTAATCTTTACATAATCCCCACTAAAAGCCTGATAGAACCTAAACTTAACATGAAACCCACTAAAAACCTGACAGATCCTAAACTTTACATCATCCCCACTAAAAGCCTGATAGAACCTAAACTTTACATGAACCCCACTAAAAACCTGATAGAACTTAAACTTTACATCAACCCCACTAAAATATGATAGAACCTAAACTTTAAATGAATCTCACTAAAAACCTGATAGAACCTAAACTTTACATGAACAGCACTAATAACCTGATAGAACCTCAACTTTACATGAACCCCAATCAAAACCTGATAGAACCTAAACTTTACATGAACCCCACTAAAAGCCTGATACAACTTAAACTTTACATGAACCCCACTAAAAACCTGATAGAACTTAAACTTTACATGAACCCCACTAAAAACCTGATAGAAGCTAAACTTTACATGAACTCCACTAAAAACCTGACAGAACCTAAACTTAATATGAACCCCACTAAATACCCGATAGATCCTAATCTTTACATAATCCCCACTAAAAGCCTGATAGAACCTAAACTTAACATGAACCCCACTAAAAACCTGATAGATCCTAAACTTTACATCATCCCCACTAAAAGCCTGATACAACTTAAACTTTACATGAACCCCACTAAAAACCTGATAGAACTTAAACTTTACATCAACCCCACTAAAATATGATAGAACCTAAACTTTAAATGAATCTCACTAAAAACCTGATAGAACTTAAACTTTACATAATCCCCACTAAAAGCCTGATACAACTTAAACTTTACATGAACCCCACTAAAAACCTGATAGAACTTAAACTTTACATCAACCCCACTAAAATATGATAGAACCTAAACTTTACATGAACCCCACTAAAAACCTGATAGAACTTAAACTTTACATGAACCCCACTAAAAACCGGAAAGATGCTAAACTTTACATGAACTCCACTAAAAACCTGATAGAACCTAAACTTAATATGAACCCCACTAAAAACCCGATAGATCCTAATCTTTACATAATCCCCACTAAAAGCCTGATAGAACCTAAACTTTACATGAACCCCACTAAAAACCTGATAGAACTTAAACTTTACAACAACCCCACTAAAATATGATAGAACCTAAACTTTAAATGAATCTCACTAAAAACCTGATAGAACTTAAACTTTACATGAACCCTACTAAAAACATGATAGATGCTAAACTTTACATGAACCCCACTAAAAACCTGATAGAAGCTAAACTTTACATGAACTCCACTAAAAACCTGATAGAAACTAAACTTAATATGAACCCCACTAAAAACCCGATAGATCCTAATCTTTACATAATCCCCACCAAAAGCCTGATACAACTTAAACTTTACATGAACCCCACTAAAAACCTGATAGAACTTAAACTTTACATGAACCCCACTAAAAACCTGATAGAAGCTAAACTTTACATGAACTCCACTAAAAACCTGATAGAACCTAAACTTAATATGAACCCCACTAAATACCCGATAGATCCTAATCTTTACATAATCCCCACTAAAAGCCTGATAGAACCTAAACTTAACATGAAACCCACTAAAAACCTGACAGATCCTAAACTTTACATCATCCCCACTAAAAGCCTGATACAACTTAAACTTTACATGAACCCCACTAAAAACCTGATAGAACTTAAACTTTACATCAACCCCACTACAATATGATAGAACCTAAACTTTAAATGAATCTCACTAAAAACCTGATAGAACTTAAACTTTACATAATCCCCACTAAAAGCCTGATACAACTTAAACTTTACATGAACCCCACTAAAAACCTGATAGAACTTAAACTTTACATCAACCCCACTAAAAACCTGATAGATGCTAAACTTTACATGAACTCCACTAGAAACCTGATAGAACCTAAACTTAATATGAACCCCACTAAAAACCCGATAGATCCTAATCTTTACATAATCCCCACTAAAAGCCCGATAGAACCTAAACTTAACATGAACCCCACTAAAAACCCGATAGATCCTAAACTTTACATAATCCCCACTAAAAGCCTGATACAACTTAAATTTTACATGAACCCCACAAAAAACCTGATAGAACTTAAACTTTACATCAACCCCACTAAAATATGATAGAACCTAAACATTACATGAACCCCACTAAAAACCTGATAGACCCTAAATTTTACATGAACCGCACTAATAACCTGATAGAACCTCAACTTTACATGAACCCCAATAAAAACCTGATAGAACCTAAACTTTACATGAACCCCACTAAAAACCTGATAGAACTTAAACTTTACATGAACCCCACTAAAAACCTGATAGAAGCTAAACTTTACATGAACCCCACTAAAAACCTGATAGAAGCTAAACTTTACATGAACCCCACTAAAAACCTGATAGAACTTAAACTTTACATGAACCCCACTAAAAACCTGATAGATGCTAAACTTTACATGAACTCCACTAAAAACCTGATAGAACCTAAACTTAATATGAACCCCACTAAAAACCCGATAGATCCTAATCTTTATATAATCCCCACTAAAAGCCTGATAGAACCTAAACTTAACATGAACCCCACTAAAAACCTGATAGATCCTAAACTTTACATAATGCCCACTAAAAGCCTGATACAACTTAAACTTTACATGAATCCCACTAAAAACCTGATAGAACTTAAACTTTACATGAACCCCACAAAAAACCTGATAGAAGCTAAACTTTACATGAACTCAACTAAAACCTGATAGAACCTAAACTTAATATGAACCCCACTAAAAACCCGATAGATCCTAATCTTTACATAATCCCCACTAAAAACCTGATAGAACCTAAACTTAACATGAACCCCACTAAAAACCTGATAGAACTTAAACTTTACATGAACCCCACTAAAAACCTGATAGAAGCTAAACTTTACATGAACCCCACTAAAAACCTGATAGAAGCTAAACTTTACATGAACCCCACTAAAAACCTGATAGAAGCTAAACTTTACATGAACTCCACTAAAAACCTGATAGAAACTAAACTTAATATGAACCCCACTAAAAACCCGATAGATCCTAATCTTTACATAATCCCCACCAAAAGCCTGATACAACTTAAACTTTACATGAACCCCACTAAAAACCTGATAGAACTTAAACTTTACATGAACCCCACTAAAAACCTGATAGAAGCTAAACTTTACATGAACTCCACTAAAAACCTGATAGAACCTAAACTTAATATGAACCCCACTAAAAACCCGATAGATCCTAATCTTTACATAATCCCCACCAAAAGCCTGATACAACTTAAACTTTACATGAAACCCACTAAAAACCTGATAGAACTTAAACTTTACATCAACCCCACTACAATATGATAGAACCTAAACTTTAAATGAATCTCACTAAAAACCTGATAGAACTTAAACTTTACATAATCCCCACTAAAAGCCTGATACAACTTAAACTTTACATGAACCCCACTAAAAACCTGATAGAACTTAAACTTTACATCAACCCCACTAAAAACCTGATAGATGCTAAACTTTACATGAACTCCACTAAAAACCTGATAGAACCTAAACTTAATATGAAAACCCACTAAAAACCCGATAGATCCTAATCTTTACATAATCCCCACTAAAAGCCCGATAGAACCTAAACTTAACATGAACCCCACTAAAAACCCGATAGATCCTAAACTTTACATAATCCCTACTAAAAGCCTGATACAACTTAAATTTTACATGAACCCCACTAAAAACCTGATAGAACTTAAACTTTACATCAACCCCACTAAAATATGATAGAACCTAAACATTACATGAACCCCACTAAAAACCTGATAGACCCTAAATTTTACATGAACCGCACTAATAACCTGATAGAACCTCAACTTTACATGAACCCCAATAAAAACCTGATAGAACCTAAACTTTACATGAACCCCACTAAAAACCTGATAGAACTTAAACTTTACATGAACCCCACTAAAAACCTGATAGAAGCTAAACTTTACATGAACCCCACTAAAAACCTGATAGAAGCTAAACTTTACATGAACCCCACTAAAAACCTGATAGAACTTAAACTTTACATGAACCCCACTAAAAACCTGATAGATGCTAAACTTTACATGAACTCCACTAAAAACCTGATAGAACCTAAACTTAATATGAACCCCACTAAAAACCCGATAGATCCTAATCTTTATATAATCCCCACTAAAAGCCTGATAGAACCTAAACTTAACATGAACCCCACTAAAAACCTGATAGATCCTAAACTTTACATAATGCCCACTAAAAGCCTGATACAACTTAAACTTTACATGAACCCCACTAAAAACCTGATAGAACTTAAACTTTACATGAACCCCACAAAAAACCTGATAGAAGCTAAACTTTACATGAACTCAACTAAAACCTGATAGAACCTAAACTTAATATGAACCCCACTAAAAACCCGATAGATCCTAATCTTTACATAATCCCCACTAAAAACCTGATAGAACCTAAACTTAACATGAACCCCACTAAAAACCTGATAGAACTTAAACTTTACATGAACCCCACTAAAAACCTGATAGAAGCTAAACTTTACATGAACCCCACTAAAAACCTGATAGAAGCTAAACTTTACATGAACCCCACTAAAAACCTGATAGAAGCTAAACTTTACATGAACTCCACTAAAAACCTGATAGAAACTAAACTTAATATGAACCCCACTAAAAACCCGATAGATCCTAATCTTTACATAATCCCCACCAAAAGCCTGATACAACTTAAACTTTACATGAAACCCACTAAAAACCTGATAGAACTTAAACTTTACATGAACCCCACTAAAAACCTGATAGAAGCTAAACTTTACATGAACTCCACTAAAAACCTGATAGAACCTAAACTTAATATGAACCCCACTAAAAACCCGATAGATCCTAATCTTTACATAATCCCCACTAAAAGCCTGATAGAACCTAAACTTAACATGAAACCCACTAAAAACCTGACAGATCCTAAACTTTACATCATCCCCACTAAAAGCCTGATACAACTTAAACTTTACATGAACCCCACTAAAAACCTGATAGAACTTAAACTTTACATCAACCCCACTACAATATGATAGAACCTAAACTTTAAATGAATCTCACTAAAAACCTGATAGAACTTAAACTTTACATAATCCCCACTAAAAGCCTGATACAACTTAAACTTTACATGAACCCCACTAAAAACCTGATAGAACTTAAACTTTACATCAACCCCACTAAAAACCTGATAGATGCTAAACTTTACATGAACTCCACTAAAAACCTGATAGAACCTAAACTTAATATGAACCCCACTAAAAACCTGATAGAAGCTAAACTTTACATGAACTCCACTAAAAACCTGATAGAACCTAAACTTAATATGAACCCCACTAAAAACCCGATAGATCCTAATCTTTACATAATCCCCACTAAAAGCCTGATAGAACCTAAACTTAACATGAAACCCACTAAAAACCTGACAGATCCTAAACTTTACATCATCCCCACTAAAAGCCTGATACAACTTAAACTTTACATGAACCCCACTAAAAACCTGATAGAACTTAAACTTTACATCAACCCCACTACAATATGATAGAACCTAAACTTTAAATGAATCTCACTAAAAACCTGATAGAACTTAAACTTTACATAATCCCCACTAAAAGCCTGATACAACTTAAACTTTACATGAACCCCACTAAAAACCTGATAGAACTTAAACTTTACATCAACCCCACTAAAAACCTGATAGATGCTAAACTTTACATGAACTCCACTAAAAACCTGATAGAACCTAAACTTAATATGAAAACCCACTAAAAACCCGATAGATCCTAATCTTTACATAATCCCCACTAAGAGCCCGATAGAACCTAAACTTAACATGAACCCCACTAAAAACCCGATAGATCCTAAACTTTACATAATCCCTACTAAAAGCCTGATACAACTTAAATTTTACATGAACCCCACTAAAAACCTGATAGAACTTAAACTTTACATCAACCCCACTAAAATATGATAGAACCTAAACATTACATGAACCCCACTAAAAACCTGATAGACCCTAAATTTTACATGAACCGCACTAATAACCTGATAGAACCTCAACTTTACATGAACCCCAATAAAAACCTGATAGAACCTAAACTTTACATGAACCCCACTAAAAACCTGATAGAACTTAAACTTTACATGAACCCCACTAAAAACCTGATAGAAGCTAAACTTTACATGAACCCCACTAAAAACCTGATAGAAGCTAAACTTTACATGAACCCCACTAAAAACCTGATAGAACTTAAACTTTACATGAACCCCACTAAAAACCTGATAGATGCTAAACTTTACATGAACTCCACTAAAAACCTGATAGAACCTAAACTTAATATGAACCCCACTAAAAACCCGATAGATCCTAATCTTTATATAATCCCCACTAAAAGCCTGATAGAACCTAAACTTAACATGAACCCCACTAAAAACCTGATAGATCCTAAACTTTACATAATGCCCACTAAAAGCCTGATACAACTTAAACTTTACATGAACCCCACTAAAAACCTGATAGAACTTAAACTTTACATGAACCCCACAAAAAACCTGATAGAAGCTAAACTTTACATGAACTCAACTAAAACCTGATAGAACCTAAACTTAATATGAACCCCACTAAAAACCCGATAGATCCTAATCTTTACATAATCCCCACTAAAAACCTGATAGAACCTAAACTTAACATGAACCCCACTAAAAACCTGATAGAACTTAAACTTTACATGAACCCCACTAAAAACCTGATAGAAGCTAAACTTTATATGAACCCCACTAAAAACCTGATAGAAGCTAAACTTTATATGAACCCCACTAAAAACCTGATAGAAGCTAAACTTTACATGAACTCCACTAAAAACCTGATAGAAACTAAACTTAATATGAACCCCACTAAAAACCCGATAGATCCTAATCTTTACATAATCCCCACCAAAAGCCTGATACAACTTAAACTTTACATGAACCCCACTAAAAACCTGATAGAACTTAAACTTTACATGAACCCCACTAAAAACCTGATAGAAGCTAAACTCTACATGAACTCCACTAAAAACCTGATAGAACCTAAACTTAATATGAACCCCACTAAAAACCCGATAGATCCTAATCTTTACATAATCCCCACTAAAAGCCTGATAGAACCTAAACTTAACATGAAACCCACTAAAAACCTGACAGATCCTAAACTTTACATCATCCCCACTAAAAGCCTGATAGAACCTAAACTTTACATGAACCCCACTAAAAACCTGATAGAACTTAAACTTTACATCAACCCCACGAAAATATGATAGAACCTAAACTTTAAATGAATCTCACTAAAAACCTGATAGAACCTAAACTTTACATGAACAGCACTAATAACCTGATAGAACCTCAACTTTACATGAACCCCAATCAAAACCTGATAGAACCTAAACTTTACATGAACCCCACTAAAAGCCTGATACAACTTAAACTTTACATGAACCCCACTAAAAACCTGATAGAACTTAAACTTTACATGAACCCCACTAAAAACCTGATAGAAGCTAAACTTTACATGAACTCCACTAAAAACCTGACAGAACCTAAACTTAATATGAACCCCACTAAATACCCGATAGATCCTAATCTTTACATAATCCCCACTAAAAGCCTGATAGAACCTAAACTTAACATGAACCCCACTAAAAACCTGATAGATCCTAAACTTTACATCATCCCCACTAAAAGCCTGATACAACTTAAACTTTACATGAACCCCACTAAAAACCTGATAGAACTTAAACTTTACATCAACCCCACTAAAATATGATAGAACCTAAACTTTAAATGAATCTCACTAAAAACCTGATAGAACTTAAACTTTACATAATCCCCACTAAAAGCCTGATACAACTTAAACTTTACATGAACCCCACTAAAAACCTGATAGAACTTAAACTTTACATCAACCCCACTAAAATATGATAGAACCTAAACTTTACATGAACCCCACTAAAAACCTGATAGAACTTAAACTTTACATGAACCCCACTAAAAACCGGAAAGATGCTAAACTTTACATGAACTCCACTAAAAACCTGATAGAACCTAAACTTAATATGAACCCCACTAAAAACCCGATAGATCCTAATCTTTACATAATCCCCACTAAAAGCCTGATAGAACCTAAACTTTACATGAACCCCACTAAAAACCTGATAGAACTTAAACTTTACAACAACCCCACTAAAATATGATAGAACCTAAACTTTAAATGAATCTCACTAAAAACCTGATAGAACTTAAACTTTACATAATCCCCACTAAAAGCCTGATACAACTTAAACTTTACATGAACCCCACTAAAAACCTGATAGAACTTAAACTTTACATCAACCCCACTAAAAACCTGATAGATGCTAAACTTTACATGAACTCCACTAAAAACCTGATAGAACCTAAACTTAATATGAAAACCCACTAAAAACCCGATAGATCCTAATCTTTACATAATCCCCACTAAGAGCCCGATAGAACCTAAACTTAACATGAACCCCACTAAAAACCCGATAGATCCTAAACTTTACATAATCCCTACTAAAAGCCTGATACAACTTAAATTTTACATGAACCCCACTAAAAACCTGATAGAACTTAAACTTTACATCAACCCCACTAAAATATGATAGAACCTAAACATTACATGAACCCCACTAAAAACCTGATAGACCCTAAATTTTACATGAACCGCACTAATAACCTGATAGAACCTCAACTTTACATGAACCCCAATAAAAACCTGATAGAACCTAAACTTTACATGAACCCCACTAAAAACCTGATAGAACTTAAACTTTACATGAACCCCACTAAAAACCTGATAGAAGCTAAACTTTACATGAACCCCACTAAAAACCTGATAGAAGCTAAACTTTACATGAACCCCACTAAAAACCTGATAGAACTTAAACTTTACATGAACCCCACTAAAAACCTGATAGATGCTAAACTTTACATGAACTCCACTAAAAACCTGATAGAACCTAAACTTAATATGAACCCCACTAAAAACCCGATAGATCCTAATCTTTATATAATCCCCACTAAAAGCCTGATAGAACCTAAACTTAACATGAACCCCACTAAAAACCTGATAGATCCTAAACTTTACATAATGCCCACTAAAAGCCTGATACAACTTAAACTTTACATGAACCCCACTAAAAACCTGATAGAACTTAAACTTTACATGAACCCCACAAAAAACCTGATAGAAGCTAAACTTTACATGAACTCAACTAAAACCTGATAGAACCTAAACTTAATATGAACCCCACTAAAAACCCGATAGATCCTAATCTTTACATAATCCCCACTAAAAACCTGATAGAACCTAAACTTAACATGAACCCCACTAAAAACCTGATAGAACTTAAACTTTACATGAACCCCACTAAAAACCTGATAGAAGCTAAACTTTATATGAACCCCACTAAAAACCTGATAGAAGCTAAACTTTATATGAACCCCACTAAAAACCTGATAGAAGCTAAACTTTACATGAACTCCACTAAAAACCTGATAGAAACTAAACTTAATATGAACCCCACTAAAAACCCGATAGATCCTAATCTTTACATAATCCCCACCAAAAGCCTGATACAACTTAAACTTTACATGAACCCCACTAAAAACCTGATAGAACTTAAACTTTACATGAACCCCACTAAAAACCTGATAGAAGCTAAACTCTACATGAACTCCACTAAAAACCTGATAGAACCTAAACTTAATATGAACCCCACTAAAAACCCGATAGATCCTAATCTTTACATAATCCCCACTAAAAGCCTGATAGAACCTAAACTTAACATGAAACCCACTAAAAACCTGACAGATCCTAAACTTTACATCATCCCCACTAAAAGCCTGATAGAACCTAAACTTTACATGAACCCCACTAAAAACCTGATAGAACTTAAACTTTACATCAACCCCACGAAAATATGATAGAACCTAAACTTTAAATGAATCTCACTAAAAACCTGATAGAACCTAAACTTTACATGAACAGCACTAATAACCTGATAGAACCTCAACTTTACATGAACCCCAATCAAAACCTGATAGAACCTAAACTTTACATGAACCCCACTAAAAGCCTGATACAACTTAAACTTTACATGAACCCCACTAAAAACCTGATAGAACTTAAACTTTACATGAACCCCACTAAAAACCTGATAGAAGCTAAACTTTACATGAACTCCACTAAAAACCTGACAGAACCTAAACTTAATATGAACCCCACTAAATACCCGATAGATCCTAATCTTTACATAATCCCCACTAAAAGCCTGATAGAACCTAAACTTAACATGAACCCCACTAAAAACCTGATAGATCCTAAACTTTACATCATCCCCACTAAAAGCCTGATACAACTTAAACTTTACATGAACCCCACTAAAAACCTGATAGAACTTAAACTTTACATCAACCCCACTAAAATATGATAGAACCTAAACTTTAAATGAATCTCACTAAAAACCTGATAGAACTTAAACTTTACATAATCCCCACTAAAAGCCTGATACAACTTAAACTTTACATGAACCCCACTAAAAACCTGATAGAACTTAAACTTTACATCAACCCCACTAAAATATGATAGAACCTAAACTTTACATGAACCCCACTAAAAACCTGATAGAACTTAAACTTTACATGAACCCCACTAAAAACCGGAAAGATGCTAAACTTTACATGAACTCCACTAAAAACCTGATAGAACCTAAACTTAATATGAACCCCACTAAAAACCCGATAGATCCTAATCTTTACATAATCCCCACTAAAAGCCTGATAGAACCTAAACTTTACATGAACCCCACTAAAAACCTGATAGAACTTAAACTTTACAACAACCCCACTAAAATATGATAGAACCTAAACTTTAAATGAATCTCACTAAAAACCTGATAGAACTTAAACTTTACATGAACCCTACTAAAAACATGATAGATGCTAAACTTTACATGAACCCCACTAAAAACCTGATAGAAGCTAAACTTTACATGAACTCCACTAAAAACCTGATAGAAACTAAACTTAATATGAATCCCACTAAAAACCCGATAGATCCTAATCTTTACATAATCCCCACCAAAAGCCTGATACAACTTAAACTTTACATGAACCCCACTAAAAACCTGATAGAACTTAAACTTTACATGAACCCCACTAAAAACCTGATAGAAGCTAAACTTTACATGAACTCCACTAAAAACCTGATAGAACCTAAACTTAATATGAACCCCACTAAAAACCCGATAGATCCTAATCTTTACATAATCCCCACTAAAAGCCTGATAGAACCTAAACTTAACATGAAACCCACTAAAAACCTGACAGATCCTAAACTTTACATCATCCCCACTAAAAGCCTGATACAACTTAAACTTTACATGAACCCCACTAAAAACCTGATAGAACTTAAACTTTACATCAACCCCACTACAATATGATAGAACCTAAACTTTAAATGAATCTCACTAAAAACCTGATAGAACTTAAACTTTACATCAACCCCACTAAAAACCTGATAGATGCTAAACTTTACATGAACTCCACTAGAAACCTGATAGAACCTAAACTTAATATGAACCCCACTAAAAACCCGATAGATCCTAATCTTTACATAATCCCCACTAAAAGCCCGATAGAACCTAAACTTAACATGAACCCCACTAAAAACCCGATAGATCCTAAACTTTACATAATCCCCACTAAAAGCCTGATACAACTTAAATTTTACATGAACCCCACAAAAAACCTGATAGAACTTAAACTTTACATCAACCCCACTAAAATATGATAGAACCTAAACATTACATGAACCCCACTAAAAACCTGATAGACCCTAAATTTTACATGAACCGCACTAATAACCTGATAGAACCTCAACTTTACATGAACCCCAATAAAAACCTGATAGAACCTAAACTTTACATGAACCCCACTAAAAACCTGATAGAACTTAAACTTTACATGAACCCCACTAAAAACCTGATAGAAGCTAAACTTTACATGAACCCCACTAAAAACCTGATAGAAGCTAAACTTTACATGAACCCCACTAAAAACCTGATAGAACTTAAACTTTACATGAACCCCACTAAAAACCTGATAGATGCTAAACTTTACATGAACTCCACTAAAAACCTGATAGAACCTAAACTTAATATGAACCCCACTAAAAACCCGATAGATCCTAATCTTTATATAATCCCCACTAAAAGCCTGATAGAACCTAAACTTAACATGAACCCCACTAAAAACCTGATAGATCCTAAACTTTACATAATGCCCACTAAAAGCCTGATACAACTTAAACTTTACATGAATCCCACTAAAAACCTGATAGAACTTAAACTTTACATGAACCCCACAAAAAACCTGATAGAAGCTAAACTTTACATGAACTCCACTAAAAACCTGATAGAAACTAAACTTAATATGAACCCCACTAAAAACCCGATAGATCCTAATCTTTACATAATCCCCACCAAAAGCCTGATACAACTTAAACTTTACATGAACCCCACTAAAAACCTGATAGAACTTAAACTTTACATGAACCCCACTAAAAACCTGATAGAAGCTAAACTCTACATGAACTCCACTAAAAACCTGATAGAACCTAAACTTAATATGAACCCCACTAAAAACCCGATAGATCCTAATCTTTACATAATCCCCACTAAAAGCCTGATAGAACCTAAACTTAACATGAAACCCACTAAAAACCTGACAGATCCTAAACTTTACATCATCCCCACTAAAAGCCTGATAGAACCTAAACTTTACATGAACCCCACTAAAAACCTGATAGAACTTAAACTTTACATCAACCCCACGAAAATATGATAGAACCTAAACTTTAAATGAATCTCACTAAAAACCTGATAGAACCTAAACTTTACATGAACAGCACTAATAACCTGATAGAACCTCAACTTTACATGAACCCCAATCAAAACCTGATAGAACCTAAACTTTACATGAACCCCACTAAAAGCCTGATACAACTTAAACTTTACATGAACCCCACTAAAAACCTGATAGAACTTAAACTTTACATGAACCCCACTAAAAACCTGATAGAAGCTAAACTTTACATGAACTCCACTAAAAACCTGACAGAACCTAAACTTAATATGAACCCCACTAAATACCCGATAGATCCTAATCTTTACATAATCCCCACTAAAAGCCTGATAGAACCTAAACTTAACATGAACCCCACTAAAAACCTGATAGATCCTAAACTTTACATCATCCCCACTAAAAGCCTGATACAACTTAAACTTTACATGAACCCCACTAAAAACCTGATAGAACTTAAACTTTACATCAACCCCACTAAAATATGATAGAACCTAAACTTTAAATGAATCTCACTAAAAACCTGATAGAACTTAAACTTTACATAATCCCCACTAAAAGCCTGATACAACTTAAACTTTACATGAACCCCACTAAAAACCTGATAGAACTTAAACTTTACATCAACCCCACTAAAATATGATAGAACCTAAACTTTACATGAACCCCACTAAAAACCTGATAGAACTTAAACTTTACATGAACCCCACTAAAAACCGGAAAGATGCTAAACTTTACATGAACTCCACTAAAAACCTGATAGAACCTAAACTTAATATGAACCCCACTAAAAACCCGATAGATCCTAATCTTTACATAATCCCCACTAAAAGCCTGATAGAACCTAAACTTTACATGAACCCCACTAAAAACCTGATAGAACTTAAACTTTACAACAACCCCACTAAAATATGATAGAACCTAAACTTTAAATGAATCTCACTAAAAACCTGATAGAACTTAAACTTTACATGAACCCTACTAAAAACATGATAGATGCTAAACTTTACATGAACCCCACTAAAAACCTGATAGAAGCTAAACTTTACATGAACTCCACTAAAAACCTGATAGAAACTAAACTTAATATGAACCCCACTAAAAACCCGATAGATCCTAATCTTTACATAATCCCCACCAAAAGCCTGATACAACTTAAACTTTACATGAACCCCACTAAAAACCTGATAGAACTTAAACTTTACATGAACCCCACTAAAAACCTGATAGAAGCTAAACTTTACATGAACTCCACTAAAAACCTGATAGAACCTAAACTTAATATGAACCCCACTAAAAACCCGATAGATCCTAATCTTTACATAATCCCCACTAAAAGCCTGATAGAACCTAAACTTAACATGAAACCCACTAAAAACCTGACAGATCCTAAACTTTACATCATCCCCACTAAAAGCCTGATACAACTTAAACTTTACATGAACCCCACTAAAAACCTGATAGAACTTAAACTTTACATCAACCCCACTACAATATGATAGAACCTAAACTTTAAATGAATCTCACTAAAAACCTGATAGAACTTAAACTTTACATAATCCCCACTAAAAGCCTGATACAACTTAAACTTTACATGAACCCCACTAAAAACCTGATAGAACTTAAACTTTACATCAACCCCACTAAAAACCTGATAGATGCTAAACTTTACATGAACTCCACTAGAAACCTGATAGAACCTAAACTTAATATGAACCCCACTAAAAACCCGATAGATCCTAATCTTTACATAATCCCCACTAAAAGCCCGATAGAACCTAAACTTAACATGAACCCCACTAAAAACCCGATAGATCCTAAACTTTACATAATCCCCACTAAAAGCCTGATACAACTTAAATTTTACATGAACCCCACAAAAAACCTGATAGAACTTAAACTTTACATCAACCCCACTAAAATATGATAGAACCTAAACATTACATGAACCCCACTAAAAACCTGATAGACCCTAAATTTTACATGAACCGCACTAATAACCTGATAGAACCTCAACTTTACATGAACCCCAATAAAAACCTGATAGAACCTAAACTTTACATGAACCCCACTAAAAACCTGATAGAACTTAAACTTTACATGAACCCCACTAAAAACCTGATAGAAGCTAAACTTTACATGAACCCCACTAAAAACCTGATAGAAGCTAAACTTTACATGAACCCCACTAAAAACCTGATAGAACTTAAACTTTACATGAACCCCACTAAAAACCTGATAGATGCTAAACTTTACATGAACTCCACTAAAAACCTGATAGAACCTAAACTTAATATGAACCCCACTAAAAACCCGATAGATCCTAATCTTTATATAATCCCCACTAAAAGCCTGATAGAACCTAAACTTAACATGAACCCCACTAAAAACCTGATAGATCCTAAACTTTACATAATGCCCACTAAAAGCCTGATACAACTTAAACTTTACATGAATCCCACTAAAAACCTGATAGAACTTAAACTTTACATGAACCCCACAAAAAACCTGATAGAAGCTAAACTTTACATGAACTCAACTAAAACCTGATAGAACCTAAACTTAATATGAACCCCACTAAAAACCCGATAGATCCTAATCTTTACATAATCCCCACTAAAAACCTGATAGAACCTAAACTTAACATGAACCCCACTAAAAACCTGATAGAACTTAAACTTTACATGAACCCCACTAAAAACCTGATAGAAGCTAAACTTTACATGAACCCCACTAAAAACCTGATAGAAGCTAAACTTTACATGAACCCCACTAAAAACCTGATAGAAGCTAAACTTTACATGAACTCCACTAAAAACCTGATAGAAACTAAACTTAATATGAACCCCACTAAAAACCCGATAGATCCTAATCTTTACATAATCCCCACCAAAAGCCTGATACAACTTAAACTTTACATGAACCCCACTAAAAACCTGATAGAACTTAAACTTTACATGAACCCCACTAAAAACCTGATAGAAGCTAAACTTTACATGAACTCCACTAAAAACCTGATAGAACCTAAACTTAATATGAACCCCACTAAAAACCCGATAGATCCTAATCTTTACATAATCCCCACTAAAAGCCTGATAGAACCTAAACTTAACATGAAACCCACTAAAAACCTGACAGATCCTAAACTTTACATCATCCCCACTAAAAGCCTGATACAACTTAAACTTTACATGAACCCCACTAAAAACCTGATAGAACTTAAACTTTACATCAACCCCACTACAATATGATAGAACCTAAACTTTAAATGAATCTCACTAAAAACCTGATAGAACTTAAACTTTACATAATCCCCACTAAAAGCCTGATACAACTTAAACTTTACATGAACCCCACTAAAAACCTGATAGAACTTAAACTTTACATCAACCCCACTAAAAACCTGATAGATGCTAAACTTTACATGAACTCCACTAAAAACCTGATAGAACCTAAACTTAATATGAACCCCACTAAAAACCCGATAGATCCTAATCTTTACATAATCCCCACTAAAAGCCCGATAGAACCTAAACTTAACATGAACCCCACTAAAAACCCGATAGATCCTAAACTTTACATAATCCCCACTAAAAGCCTGATACAACTTAAATTTTACATGAACCCCACTAAAAACCTGATAGAACTTAAACTTTACATCAACCCCACTAAAATATGATAGAACCTAAACATTACATGAACCCCACTAAAAACCTGATAGACCCTAAATTTTACATGAACCGCACTAATAACCTGATAGAACCTCAACTTTACATGAACCCCAATAAAAACCTGATAGAACCTAAACTTTACATGAACCCCACTAAAAACCTGATAGAACTTAAACTTTACATGAACCCCACTAAAAACCTGATAGAAGCTAAACTTTACATGAACCCCACTAAAAACCTGATAGAAGCTAAACTTTACATGAACCCCACTAAAAACCTGATAGAACTTAAACTTTACATGAACCCCACTAAAAACCTGATAGATGCTAAACTTTACATGAACTCCACTAAAAACCTGATAGAACCTAAACTTAATATGAACCCGACTAAAAACTCGATAGATCCTAATCTTTACATAATCCCCACTAAAAGCCTGATAGAACCTAAACTTTACATGAACCCCACTAAAAACCTGATAGAACTTAAACTTTACATCAACCCCACTAAAATATGATAGAACCTAAACTTTAAATGAATCTCACTATAAACCTGATAGAACCTAAACTTTACATGAACAGCACTAATAACCTGATAGAACCTCAACTTTACATGAACCCCAATCAAAACCTGATAGAACCTAAACTTTACATGAACCCCACTAAAAGCCTGATACAACTTAAACTTTACATGAACCCCACTAAAAACCTGATAGAACTTAAACTTTACATGAACCCCACTAAAAACCTGATAGAAGCTAAACTTTACATGAACTCCACTAAAAACCTGACAGAACCTAAACTTAATATGAACCCCACTAAATACCCGATAGATCCTAATCTTTACATAATCCCCACTAAAAGCCTGATAGAACCTAAACTTAACATGAACCCCACTAAAAACCTGATAGATCCTAAACTTTACATCATCCCCACTAAAAGCCTGATACAACTTAAACTTTACATGAACCCCACTAAAAACCTGATAGAACTTAAACTTTACATCAACCCCACTAAAATATGATAGAACCTAAACTTTAAATGAATCTCACTAAAAACCTGATAGAACTTAAACTTTACATAATCCCCACTAAAAGCCTGATACAGCTTAAACTTTACATGAACCCCACTAAAAACCTGATAGAACTTAAACTTTACATCAACCCCACTAAAATATGATAGAACCTAAACTTTACATGAACCCCACTAAAAACCTGATAGACCCTAAACTTTACATGAATCGCACTAATAACCTGATAGAACCTCAACTTTACATGAACTCCAATAAAAACCTGATAGAACCTAAACTTTACATGAACCCCACTAAAAACCTGATAGAACTTAAACTTTACATGAACCCCACTAAAAACCCGATAGATCCTAAACTTTACATAATCCCTACTAAAAGCCTGATACAACTTAAATTTTACATGAACCCCACTAAAAACCTGATAGAACTTAAACTTTACATCAACCCCACTAAAATATGATAGAACCTAAACATTACATGAACCCCACTAAAAACCTGATAGACCCTAAATTTTACATGAACCGCACTAATAACCTGATAGAACCTCAACTTTACATGAACCCCAATAAAAACCTGATAGAACCTAAACTTTACATGAACCCCACTAAAAACCTGATAGAACTTAAACTTTACATGAACCCCACTAAAAACCTGATAGAAGCTAAACTTTACATGAACCCCACTAAAAACCTGATAGAAGCTAAACTTTACATGAACCCCACTAAAAACCTGATAGAACTTAAACTTTACATGAACCCCACTAAAAACCTGATAGATGCTAAACTTTACATGAACTCCACTAAAAACCTGATAGAACCTAAACTTAATATGAACCCCACTAAAAACCCGATAGATCCTAATCTTTATATAATCCCCACTAAAAGCCTGATAGAACCTAAACTTAACATGAACCCCACTAAAAACCTGATAGATCCTAAACTTTACATAATGCCCACTAAAAGCCTGATACAACTTAAACTTTACATGAACCCCACTAAAAACCTGATAGAACTTAAACTTTACATGAACCCCACAAAAAACCTGATAGAAGCTAAACTTTACATGAACTCAACTAAAACCTGATAGAACCTAAACTTAATATGAACCCCACTAAAAACCCGATAGATCCTAATCTTTACATAATCCCCACTAAAAACCTGATAGAACCTAAACTTAACATGAACCCCACTAAAAACCTGATAGAACTTAAACTTTACATGAACCCCACTAAAAACCTGATAGAAGCTAAACTTTACATGAACCCCACTAAAAACCTGATAGAAGCTAAACTTTACATGAACCCCACTAAAAACCTGATAGAAGCTAAACTTTACATGAACTCCACTAAAAACCTGATAGAAACTAAACTTAATATGAACCCCACTAAAAACCCGATAGATCCTAATCTTTACATAATCCCCACCAAAAGCCTGATACAACTTAAACTTTACATGAACCCCACTAAAAACCTGATAGAACTTAAACTTTACATGAACCCCACTAAAAACCTGATAGAAGCTAAACTTTACATGAACTCCACTAAAAACCTGATAGAACCTAAACTTAATATGAACCCCACTAAAAACCCGATAGATCCTAATCTTTACATAATCCCCACTAAAAGCCTGATAGAACCTAAACTTAACATGAAACCCACTAAAAACCTGACAGATCCTAAACTTTACATCATCCCCACTAAAAGCCTGATACAACTTAAACTTTACATGAACCCCACTAAAAACCTGATAGAACTTAAACTTTACATCAACCCCACTACAATATGATAGAACCTAAACTTTAAATGAATCTCACTAAAAACCTGATAGAACTTAAACTTTACATAATCCCCACTAAAAGCCTGATACAACTTAAACTTTACATGAACCCCACTAAAAACCTGATAGAACTTAAACTTTACATCAACCCCACTAAAAACCTGATAGATGCTAAACTTTACATGAACTCCACTAAAAACCTGATAGAACCTAAACTTAATATGAACCCCACTAAAAACCCGATAGATCCTAATCTTTACATAATCCCCACTAAAAGCCCGATAGAACCTAAACTTAACATGAACCCCACTAAAAACCCGATAGATCCTAAACTTTACATAATCCCCACTAAAAGCCTGATACAACTTAAATTTTACATGAACCCCACTAAAAACCTGATAGAACTTAAACTTTACATCAACCCCACTAAAATATGATAGAACCTAAACATTACATGAACCCCACTAAAAACCTGATAGACCCTAAATTTTACATGAACCGCACTAATAACCTGATAGAACCTCAACTTTACATGAACCCCAATAAAAACCTGATAGAACCTAAACTTTACATGAACCCCACTAAAAACCTGATAGAACTTAAACTTTACATGAACCCCACTAAAAACCTGATAGAAGCTAAACTTTACATGAACCCCACTAAAAACCTGATAGAAGCTAAACTTTACATGAACCCCACTAAAAACCTGATAGATGCTAAACTTTACATGAACTCCACTAAAAACCTGATAGAACCTAAACTTAATATGAACCCGACTAAAAACTCGATAGATCCTAATCTTTACATAATCCCCACTAAAAGCCTGATAGAACCTAAACTTTACATGAACCCCACTAAAAACCTGATAGAACTTAAACTTTACATCAACCCCACTAAAATATGATAGAACCTAAACTTTAAATGAATCTCACTATAAACCTGATAGAACCTAAACTTTACATGAACAGCACTAATAACCTGATAGAACCTCAACTTTACATGAACCCCAATCAAAACCTGATAGAACCTAAACTTTACATGAACCCCACTAAAAGCCTGATACAACTTAAACTTTACATGAACCCCACTAAAAACCTGATAGAACTTAAACTTTACATGAACCCCACTAAAAACCTGATAGAAGCTAAACTTTACATGAACTCCACTAAAAACCTGACAGAACCTAAACTTAATATGAACCCCACTAAATACCCGATAGATCCTAATCTTTACATAATCCCCACTAAAAGCCTGATAGAACCTAAACTTAACATGAACCCCACTAAAAACCTGATAGATCCTAAACTTTACATCATCCCCACTAAAAGCCTGATACAACTTAAACTTTACATGAACCCCACTAAAAACCTGATAGAACTTAAACTTTACATCAACCCCACTAAAATATGATAGAACCTAAACTTTAAATGAATCTCACTAAAAACCTGATAGAACTTAAACTTTACATAATCCCCACTAAAAGCCTGATACAGCTTAAACTTTACATGAACCCCACTAAAAACCTGATAGAACTTAAACTTTACATCAACCCCACTAAAATATGATAGAACCTAAACTTTACATGAACCCCACTAAAAACCTGATAGACCCTAAACTTTACATGAATCGCACTAATAACCTGATAGAACCTCAACTTTACATGAACTCCAATAAAAACCTGATAGAACCTAAACTTTACATGAACCCCACTAAAAACCTGATAGAACTTAAACTTTACATGAACCCCACTAAAAACCCGATAGATCCTAAACTTTACATAATCCCTACTAAAAGCCTGATACAACTTAAATTTTACATGAACCCCACTAAAAACCTGATAGAACTTAAACTTTACATCAACCCCACTAAAATATGATAGAACCTAAACATTACATGAACCCCACTAAAAACCTGATAGACCCTAAATTTTACATGAACCGCACTAATAACCTGATAGAACCTCAACTTTACATGAACCCCAATAAAAACCTGATAGAACCTAAACTTTACATGAACCCCACTAAAAACCTGATAGAACTTAAACTTTACATGAACCCCACTAAAAACCTGATAGAAGCTAAACTTTACATGAACCCCACTAAAAACCTGATAGAAGCTAAACTTTACATGAACCCCACTAAAAACCTGATAGAACTTAAACTTTACATGAACCCCACTAAAAACCTGATAGATGCTAAACTTTACATGAACTCCACTAAAAACCTGATAGAACCTAAACTTAATATGAACCCCACTAAAAACCCGATAGATCCTAATCTTTATATAATCCCCACTAAAAGCCTGATAGAACCTAAACTTAACATGAACCCCACTAAAAACCTGATAGATCCTAAACTTTACATAATGCCCACTAAAAGCCTGATACAACTTAAACTTTACATGAACCCCACTAAAAACCTGATAGAACTTAAACTTTACATGAACCCCACAAAAAACCTGATAGAAGCTAAACTTTACATGAACTCAACTAAAACCTGATAGAACCTAAACTTAATATGAACCCCACTAAAAACCCGATAGATCCTAATCTTTACATAATCCCCACTAAAAACCTGATAGAACCTAAACTTAACATGAACCCCACTAAAAACCTGATAGAACTTAAACTTTACATGAACCCCACTAAAAACCTGATAGAAGCTAAACTTTACATGAACCCCACTAAAAACCTGATAGAAGCTAAACTTTACATGAACCCCACTAAAAACCTGATAGAAGCTAAACTTTACATGAACTCCACTAAAAACCTGATAGAAACTAAACTTAATATGAACCCCACTAAAAACCCGATAGATCCTAATCTTTACATAATCCCCACCAAAAGCCTGATACAACTTAAACTTTACATGAACCCCACTAAAAACCTGATAGAACTTAAACTTTACATGAACCCCACTAAAAACCTGATAGAAGCTAAACTTTACATGAACTCCACTAAAAACCTGATAGAACCTAAACTTAATATGAACCCCACTAAAAACCCGATAGATCCTAATCTTTACATAATCCCCACTAAAAGCCTGATAGAACCTAAACTTAACATGAAACCCACTAAAAACCTGACAGATCCTAAACTTTACATCATCCCCACTAAAAGCCTGATACAACTTAAACTTTACATGAACCCCACTAAAAACCTGATAGAACTTAAACTTTACATCAACCCCACTACAATATGATAGAACCTAAACTTTAAATGAATCTCACTAAAAACCTGATAGAACTTAAACTTTACATAATCCCCACTAAAAGCCTGATACAACTTAAACTTTACATGAACCCCACTAAAAACCTGATAGAACTTAAACTTTACATCAACCCCACTAAAAACCTGATAGATGCTAAACTTTACATGAACTCCACTAAAAACCTGATAGAACCTAAACTTAATATGAACCCCACTAAAAACCCGATAGATCCTAATCTTTACATAATCCCCACTAAAAGCCCGATAGAACCTAAACTTAACATGAACCCCACTAAAAACCCGATAGATCCTAAACTTTACATAATCCCCACTAAAAGCCTGATACAACTTAAATTTTACATGAACCCCACTAAAAACCTGATAGAACTTAAACTTTACATCAACCCCACTAAAATATGATAGAACCTAAACATTACATGAACCCCACTAAAAACCTGATAGACCCTAAATTTTACATGAACCGCACTAATAACCTGATAGAACCTCAACTTTACATGAACCCCAATAAAAACCTGATAGAACCTAAACTTTACATGAACCCCACTAAAAACCTGATAGAACTTAAACTTTACATGAACCCCACTAAAAACCTGATAGAAGCTAAACTTTACATGAACCCCACTAAAAACCTGATAGAAGCTAAACTTTACATGAACCCCACTAAAAACCTGATAGAACTTAAACTTTACATGAACCCCACTAAAAACCTGATAGATGCTAAACTTTACATGAACTCCACTAAAAACCTGATAGAACCTAAACTTAATATGAACCCCACTAAAAACCCGATAGATCCTAATCTTTACATAATCCCCACTAAAAGCCTGATAGAACTTAAACTTTAGAACAACCCCACTAAAATATGATAGAACCTAAACTTTAAATGAATCTCACTAAAAACCTGATAGAACTTAAACTTTACATGAACCCCACTAAAAACCTGATAGAAGCTAAACTTTACATGAACCCCACTAAAAACCCGATAGAAGCTAAACTTTACATGAACCCCACTAAAAACCTGATAAAACTTAAACTTTACATAAACCCCACTAAAAACCTGATAGAAGCTAAACTTTACATGAACTCCACTAAAAACCTGATAGAACCTAAACTTAATATGAACTCCACTAAAAACCCGATAGATCCTAATGTTTACATAATCCCCACTAAAAGCCTGATAGAACCTAAACTTAACATGAACCCCACTAAAAACCTGATAGATCCTAAACTTTACATAATCCCCACTAAAAGCCTGATACAACTTAAACTTTACATGAACCCCACTAAAAACCTGATAGAACTTAAACTTTACATGAACCCCACTAAAAACCTGATAGAACTTAAACTTTACATGAACCCCAATAAAAACCTGATAGACCCTAAATTTTACATGAACCGCACTAATAACCTGATAGAACCTAAACTTAATATGAACCCCACTAAAAACCCGGTAGATCCTAATCTTTACATAATCCCCACTAAAAGCCTGATAGATCCTAAACTTTACATAATCCCCACTAAAAGCCTGATACAACTTAAACTTTACATGAACCCCACTAAAAACCTGATAGAACTTAAACTTTACATGAACCCCACTAAAAATCTGATAGAAGCTAAACTTTACATGAACCCCACTAAAAACCTGATAGAACCTAAACTTAATATGAACCCCACTAAAAACCCGATAGATCCTAATCTTTACATAATCCCCACTAAAAGCCTGATAGAACCTAAACTTAACATGAACCCCACTAAAAACCTGATAGATCCTAAACTTTACATAATGCCCACTAAAAACCTGATACAACTTAAACTTTACATGAACCCCACTAAAAACCTGATAGAACTTAAACTTTACATGAACCCCACAAAAAACCTGATAGAAGCTAAACTTTACATGAACTCAACTAAAACCTGATAGAACCTAAACTTAATATGAACCCCACTAAAAACTCGATAGATCCTAATCTTTACATAATCCCCACTAAAAGCCTGATAGAACCTAAACTTTACATGAACCCCACTAAAAACCTGATAGAACTTAAACTTTACATCAACCCCACTAAAATATGATAGAACCTAAACTTTAAATGAATCTCACTATAAACCTGATAGAACCTAAACTTTACATGAACAGCACTAATAACCTGATAGAACCTCAACTTTACATGAACCCCAATCAAAACCTGATAGAACCTAAACTTTACATGAACCCCACTAAAAGCCTGATACAACTTAAACTTTACATGAACCCCACTAAAAACCTGATAGAACTTAAACTTTACATGAACCCCACTAAAAACCTGATAGAAGCTAAACTTTACATGAACTCCACTAAAAACCTGACAGAACCTAAACTTAATATGAACCCCACTAAATACCCGATAGATCCTAATCTTTACATAATCCCCACTAAAAGCCTGATAGAACCTAAACTTAACATGAACCCCACTAAAAACCTGATAGATCCTAAACTTTACATCATCCCCACTAAAAGCCTGATACAACTTAAACTTTACATGAACCCCACTAAAAACCTGATAGAACTTAAACTTTACATCAACCCCACTAAAATATGATAGAACCTAAACTTTAAATGAATCTCACTAAAAACCTGATAGAACTTAAACTTTACATAATCCCCACTAAAAGCCTGATACAGCTTAAACTTTACATGAACCCCACTAAAAACCTGATAGAACTTAAACTTTACATCAACCCCACTAAAATATGATAGAACCTAAACTTTACATGAACCCCACTAAAAACCTGATAGACCCTAAACTTTACATGAATCGCACTAATAACCTGATAGAACCTCAACTTTACATGAACTCCAATAAAAACCTGATAGAACCTAAACTTTACATGAACCCCACTAAAAACCTGATAGAACTTAAACTTTACATGAACCCCACTAAAAACCCGATAGATCCTAAACTTTACATAATCCCTACTAAAAGCCTGATACAACTTAAATTTTACATGAACCCCACTAAAAACCTGATAGAACTTAAACTTTACATCAACCCCACTAAAATATGATAGAACCTAAACATTACATGAACCCCACTAAAAACCTGATAGACCCTAAATTTTACATGAACCGCACTAATAACCTGATAGAACCTCAACTTTACATGAACCCCAATAAAAACCTGATAGAACCTAAACTTTACATGAACCCCACTAAAAACCTGATAGAACTTAAACTTTACATGAACCCCACTAAAAACCTGATAGAAGCTAAACTTTACATGAACCCCACTAAAAACCTGATAGAAGCTAAACTTTACATGAACCCCACTAAAAACCTGATAGAACTTAAACTTTACATGAACCCCACTAAAAACCTGATAGATGCTAAACTTTACATGAACTCCACTAAAAACCTGATAGAACCTAAACTTAATATGAACCCCACTAAAAACCCGATAGATCCTAATCTTTATATAATCCCCACTAAAAGCCTGATAGAACCTAAACTTAACATGAACCCCACTAAAAACCTGATAGATCCTAAACTTTACATAATGCCCACTAAAAGCCTGATACAACTTAAACTTTACATGAACCCCACTAAAAACCTGATAGAACTTAAACTTTACATGAACCCCACAAAAAACCTGATAGAAGCTAAACTTTACATGAACTCAACTAAAACCTGATAGAACCTAAACTTAATATGAACCCCACTAAAAACCCGATAGATCCTAATCTTTACATAATCCCCACTAAAAACCTGATAGAACCTAAACTTAACATGAACCCCACTAAAAACCTGATAGAACTTAAACTTTACATGAACCCCACTAAAAACCTGATAGAAGCTAAACTTTACATGAACCCCACTAAAAACCTGATAGAAGCTAAACTTTACATGAACCCCACTAAAAACCTGATAGAAGCTAAACTTTACATGAACTCCACTAAAAACCTGATAGAAACTAAACTTAATATGAACCCCACTAAAAACCCGATAGATCCTAATCTTTACATAATCCCCACCAAAAGCCTGATACAACTTAAACTTTACATGAACCCCACTAAAAACCTGATAGAACTTAAACTTTACATGAACCCCACTAAAAACCTGATAGAAGCTAAACTTTACATGAACTCCACTAAAAACCTGATAGAACCTAAACTTAATATGAACCCCACTAAAAACCCGATAGATCCTAATCTTTACATAATCCCCACTAAAAGCCTGATAGAACCTAAACTTAACATGAAACCCACTAAAAACCTGACAGATCCTAAACTTTACATCATCCCCACTAAAAGCCTGATACAACTTAAACTTTACATGAACCCCACTAAAAACCTGATAGAACTTAAACTTTACATCAACCCCACTACAATATGATAGAACCTAAACTTTAAATGAATCTCACTAAAAACCTGATAGAACTTAAACTTTACATAATCCCCACTAAAAGCCTGATACAACTTAAACTTTACATGAACCCCACTAAAAACCTGATAGAACTTAAACTTTACATCAACCCCACTAAAAACCTGATAGATGCTAAACTTTACATGAACTCCACTAAAAACCTGATAGAACCTAAACTTAATATGAACCCCACTAAAAACCCGATAGATCCTAATCTTTACATAATCCCCACTAAAAGCCCGATAGAACCTAAACTTAACATGAACCCCACTAAAAACCCGATAGATCCTAAACTTTACATAATCCCCACTAAAAGCCTGATACAACTTAAATTTTACATGAACCCCACTAAAAACCTGATAGAACTTAAACTTTACATCAACCCCACTAAAATATGATAGAACCTAAACATTACATGAACCCCACTAAAAACCTGATAGACCCTAAATTTTACATGAACCGCACTAATAACCTGATAGAACCTCAACTTTACATGAACCCCAATAAAAACCTGATAGAACCTAAACTTTACATGAACCCCACTAAAAACCTGATAGAACTTAAACTTTACATGAACCCCACTAAAAACCTGATAGAAGCTAAACTTTACATGAACCCCACTAAAAACCTGATAGAAGCTAAACTTTACATGAACCCCACTAAAAACCTGATAGAACTTAAACTTTACATGAACCCCACTAAAAACCTGATAGATGCTAAACTTTACATGAACTCCACTAAAAACCTGATAGAACCTAAACTTAATATGAACCCCACTAAAAACCCGATAGATCCTAATCTTTACATAATCCCCACTAAAAGCCTGATAGAACTTAAACTTTAGAACAACCCCACTAAAATATGATAGAACCTAAACTTTAAATGAATCTCACTAAAAACCTGATAGAACTTAAACTTTACATGAACCCCACTAAAAACCTGATAGAAGCTAAACTTTACATGAACCCCACTAAAAACCCGATAGAAGCTAAACTTTACATGAACCCCACTAAAAACCTGATAAAACTTAAACTTTACATAAACCCCACTAAAAACCTGATAGAAGCTAAACTTTACATGAACTCCACTAAAAACCTGATAGAACCTAAACTTAATATGAACTCCACTAAAAACCCGATAGATCCTAATGTTTACATAATCCCCACTAAAAGCCTGATAGAACCTAAACTTAACATGAACCCCACTAAAAACCTGATAGATCCTAAACTTTACATAATCCCCACTAAAAGCCTGATACAACTTAAACTTTACATGAACCCCACTAAAAACCTGATAGAACTTAAACTTTACATGAACCCCACTAAAAACCTGATAGAACTTAAACTTTACATGAACCCCAATAAAAACCTGATAGACCCTAAATTTTACATGAACCGCACTAATAACCTGATAGAACCTAAACTTAATATGAACCCCACTAAAAACCCGGTAGATCCTAATCTTTACATAATCCCCACTAAAAGCCTGATAGATCCTAAACTTTACATAATCCCCACTAAAAGCCTGATACAACTTAAACTTTACATGAACCCCACTAAAAACCTGATAGAACTTAAACTTTACATGAACCCCACTAAAAATCTGATAGAAGCTAAACTTTACATGAACCCCACTAAAAACCTGATAGAACCTAAACTTAATATGAACCCCACTAAAAACCCGATAGATCCTAATCTTTACATAATCCCCACTAAAAGCCTGATAGAACCTAAACTTAACATGAACCCCACTAAAAACCTGATAGATCCTAAACTTTACATAATGCCCACTAAAAACCTGATACAACTTAAACTTTACATGAACCCCACTAAAAACCTGATAGAACTTAAACTTTACATGAACCCCACAAAAAACCTGATAGAAGCTAAACTTTACATGAACTCAACTAAAACCTGATAGAACCTAAACTTAATATGAACCCCACTAAAAACCCGATAGATCCTAATCTTTACATAATCCCCACTAAAAGCCTGATAGAACCTAAACTTAACATGAACCCCACTAAAAACCTGATAGATCCTAAACTTTACATAATCCCCACTAAAAGCCTGATACAACTTAAACTTTACATGAACCCCACTAAAAACCTGATAGAACTTAAACTTTACATGAACCCCACTAAAAACCTGATAGAACTTAAACTTTACATGAACCCCACTAAAAACCTGATAGACCCTAAATTTTACATGAACCGCACTAATAACCTGATAGAACCTAAACTTAATATGAACCCCACTAAAAACCCGATAGATCCTAATCTTTACATAATCCCCACTAAAAGCCTGATAGATCCTAAACTTTACATAATCCCCACTAAAAGCCTGATACAACTTAAACTTTACATGAACCCCACTAAAAACCTGATAGAACCTAAACTTTACATGAACCCCACTAAAAACCTGATAGAACTTAAACTTTACATGAACCCCACTAAAAACCTGATAGAAGCTAAACTTTACATGAACCCCACTAAAAACCTGATAGAAGCTAAACTTTACATGAACCCCACTAAAAACCTGATAGAACTTAAACTTTACATGAACCCCACTAAAAACCTGATAGATGCTAAACTTTACATGAACTCCACTAAAAACCTGATAGAACCTAAACTTAATATGAACCCCACTAAAAACCCGATAGATCCTAATCTTTATATAATCCCCACTAAAAGCCTGATAGAACCTAAACTTAACATGAACCCCACTAAAAACTCGATAGATCCTAATCTTTACATAATCCCCACTAAAAGCCTGATAGAACCTAAACTTTACATGAACCCCACTAAAAACCTGATAGAACTTAAACTTTACATCAACCCCACTAAAATATGATAGAACCTAAACTTTAAATGAATCTCACTATAAACCTGATAGAACCTAAACTTTACATGAACAGCACTAATAACCTGATAGAACCTCAACTTTACATGAACCCCAATCAAAACCTGATAGAACCTAAACTTTACATGAACCCCACTAAAAGCCTGATACAACTTAAACTTTACATGAACCCCACTAAAAACCTGATAGAACTTAAACTTTACATGAACCCCACTAAAAACCTGATAGAAGCTAAACTTTACATGAACTCCACTAAAAACCTGACAGAACCTAAACTTAATATGAACCCCACTAAATACCCGATAGATCCTAATCTTTACATAATCCCCACTAAAAGCCTGATAGAACCTAAACTTAACATGAACCCCACTAAAAACCTGATAGATCCTAAACTTTACATCATCCCCACTAAAAGCCTGATACAACTTAAACTTTACATGAACCCCACTAAAAACCTGATAGAACTTAAACTTTACATCAACCCCACTAAAATATGATAGAACCTAAACTTTAAATGAATCTCACTAAAAACCTGATAGAACTTAAACTTTACATAATCCCCACTAAAAGCCTGATACAGCTTAAACTTTACATGAACCCCACTAAAAACCTGATAGAACTTAAACTTTACATCAACCCCACTAAAATATGATAGAACCTAAACTTTACATGAACCCCACTAAAAACCTGATAGACCCTAAACTTTACATGAATCGCACTAATAACCTGATAGAACCTCAACTTTACATGAACTCCAATAAAAACCTGATAGAACCTAAACTTTACATGAACCCCACTAAAAACCTGATAGAACTTAAACTTTACATGAACCCCACTAAAAACCCGATAGATCCTAAACTTTACATAATCCCTACTAAAAGCCTGATACAACTTAAATTTTACATGAACCCCACTAAAAACCTGATAGAACTTAAACTTTACATCAACCCCACTAAAATATGATAGAACCTAAACATTACATGAACCCCACTAAAAACCTGATAGACCCTAAATTTTACATGAACCGCACTAATAACCTGATAGAACCTCAACTTTACATGAACCCCAATAAAAACCTGATAGAACCTAAACTTTACATGAACCCCACTAAAAACCTGATAGAACTTAAACTTTACATGAACCCCACTAAAAACCTGATAGAAGCTAAACTTTACATGAACCCCACTAAAAACCTGATAGAAGCTAAACTTTACATGAACCCCACTAAAAACCTGATAGAACTTAAACTTTACATGAACCCCACTAAAAACCTGATAGATGCTAAACTTTACATGAACTCCACTAAAAACCTGATAGAACCTAAACTTAATATGAACCCCACTAAAAACCCGATAGATCCTAATCTTTATATAATCCCCACTAAAAGCCTGATAGAACCTAAACTTAACATGAACCCCACTAAAAACCTGATAGATCCTAAACTTTACATAATGCCCACTAAAAGCCTGATACAACTTAAACTTTACATGAACCCCACTAAAAACCTGATAGAACTTAAACTTTACATGAACCCCACAAAAAACCTGATAGAAGCTAAACTTTACATGAACTCAACTAAAACCTGATAGAACCTAAACTTAATATGAACCCCACTAAAAACCCGATAGATCCTAATCTTTACATAATCCCCACTAAAAACCTGATAGAACCTAAACTTAACATGAACCCCACTAAAAACCTGATAGAACTTAAACTTTACATGAACCCCACTAAAAACCTGATAGAAGCTAAACTTTACATGAACCCCACTAAAAACCTGATAGAAGCTAAACTTTACATGAACCCCACTAAAAACCTGATAGAAGCTAAACTTTACATGAACTCCACTAAAAACCTGATAGAAACTAAACTTAATATGAACCCCACTAAAAACCCGATAGATCCTAATCTTTACATAATCCCCACCAAAAGCCTGATACAACTTAAACTTTACATGAACCCCACTAAAAACCTGATAGAACTTAAACTTTACATGAACCCCACTAAAAACCTGATAGAAGCTAAACTTTACATGAACTCCACTAAAAACCTGATAGAACCTAAACTTAATATGAACCCCACTAAAAACCCGATAGATCCTAATCTTTACATAATCCCCACTAAAAGCCTGATAGAACCTAAACTTAACATGAAACCCACTAAAAACCTGACAGATCCTAAACTTTACATCATCCCCACTAAAAGCCTGATACAACTTAAACTTTACATGAACCCCACTAAAAACCTGATAGAACTTAAACTTTACATCAACCCCACTACAATATGATAGAACCTAAACTTTAAATGAATCTCACTAAAAACCTGATAGAACTTAAACTTTACATAATCCCCACTAAAAGCCTGATACAACTTAAACTTTACATGAACCCCACTAAAAACCTGATAGAACTTAAACTTTACATCAACCCCACTAAAAACCTGATAGATGCTAAACTTTACATGAACTCCACTAAAAACCTGATAGAACCTAAACTTAATATGAACCCCACTAAAAACCCGATAGATCCTAATCTTTACATAATCCCCACTAAAAGCCCGATAGAACCTAAACTTAACATGAACCCCACTAAAAACCCGATAGATCCTAAACTTTACATAATCCCCACTAAAAGCCTGATACAACTTAAATTTTACATGAACCCCACTAAAAACCTGATAGAACTTAAACTTTACATCAACCCCACTAAAATATGATAGAACCTAAACATTACATGAACCCCACTAAAAACCTGATAGACCCTAAATTTTACATGAACCGCACTAATAACCTGATAGAACCTCAACTTTACATGAACCCCAATAAAAACCTGATAGAACCTAAACTTTACATGAACCCCACTAAAAACCTGATAGAACTTAAACTTTACATGAACCCCACTAAAAACCTGATAGAAGCTAAACTTTACATGAACCCCACTAAAAACCTGATAGAAGCTAAACTTTACATGAACCCCACTAAAAACCTGATAGAACTTAAACTTTACATGAACCCCACTAAAAACCTGATAGATGCTAAACTTTACATGAACTCCACTAAAAACCTGATAGAACCTAAACTTAATATGAACCCCACTAAAAACCCGATAGATCCTAATCTTTACATAATCCCCACTAAAAGCCTGATAGAACTTAAACTTTAGAACAACCCCACTAAAATATGATAGAACCTAAACTTTAAATGAATCTCACTAAAAACCTGATAGAACTTAAACTTTACATGAACCCCACTAAAAACCTGATAGAAGCTAAACTTTACATGAACCCCACTAAAAACCCGATAGAAGCTAAACTTTACATGAACCCCACTAAAAACCTGATAAAACTTAAACTTTACATAAACCCCACTAAAAACCTGATAGAAGCTAAACTTTACATGAACTCCACTAAAAACCTGATAGAACCTAAACTTAATATGAACTCCACTAAAAACCCGATAGATCCTAATGTTTACATAATCCCCACTAAAAGCCTGATAGAACCTAAACTTAACATGAACCCCACTAAAAACCTGATAGATCCTAAACTTTACATAATCCCCACTAAAAGCCTGATACAACTTAAACTTTACATGAACCCCACTAAAAACCTGATAGAACTTAAACTTTACATGAACCCCACTAAAAACCTGATAGAACTTAAACTTTACATGAACCCCAATAAAAACCTGATAGACCCTAAATTTTACATGAACCGCACTAATAACCTGATAGAACCTAAACTTAATATGAACCCCACTAAAAACCCGGTAGATCCTAATCTTTACATAATCCCCACTAAAAGCCTGATAGATCCTAAACTTTACATAATCCCCACTAAAAGCCTGATACAACTTAAACTTTACATGAACCCCACTAAAAACCTGATAGAACTTAAACTTTACATGAACCCCACTAAAAATCTGATAGAAGCTAAACTTTACATGAACCCCACTAAAAACCTGATAGAACCTAAACTTAATATGAACCCCACTAAAAACCCGATAGATCCTAATCTTTACATAATCCCCACTAAAAGCCTGATAGAACCTAAACTTAACATGAACCCCACTAAAAACCTGATAGATCCTAAACTTTACATAATGCCCACTAAAAACCTGATACAACTTAAACTTTACATGAACCCCACTAAAAACCTGATAGAACTTAAACTTTACATGAACCCCACAAAAAACCTGATAGAAGCTAAACTTTACATGAACTCAACTAAAACCTGATAGAACCTAAACTTAATATGAACCCCACTAAAAACCCGATAGATCCTAATCTTTACATAATCCCCACTAAAAGCCTGATAGAACCTAAACTTAACATGAACCCCACTAAAAACCTGATAGATCCTAAACTTTACATAATCCCCACTAAAAGCCTGATACAACTTAAACTTTACATGAACCCCACTAAAAACCTGATAGAACTTAAACTTTACATGAACCCCACTAAAAACCTGATAGAACTTAAACTTTACATGAACCCCACTAAAAACCTGATAGACCCTAAATTTTACATGAACCGCACTAATAACCTGATAGAACCTAAACTTAATATGAACCCCACTAAAAACCCGATAGATCCTAATCTTTACATAATCCCCACTAAAAGCCTGATAGATCCTAAACTTTACATAATCCCCACTAAAAGCCTGATACAACTTAAACTTTACATGAACCCCACTAAAAACCTGATAGAACCTAAACTTTACATGAACCCCACTAAAAACCTGATAGAACTTAAACTTTACATGAACCCCACTAAAAACCTGATAGAAGCTAAACTTTACATGAACCCCACTAAAAACCTGATAGAAGCTAAACTTTACATGAACCCCACTAAAAACCTGATAGAACTTAAACTTTACATGAACCCCACTAAAAACCTGATAGATGCTAAACTTTACATGAACTCCACTAAAAACCTGATAGAACCTAAACTTAATATGAACCCCACTAAAAACCCGATAGATCCTAATCTTTATATAATCCCCACTAAAAGCCTGATAGAACCTAAACTTAACATGAACCCCACTAAAAACCTGATAGATCCTAAACTTTACATAATGCCCACTAAAAGCCTGATACAACTTAAACTTTACATGATCCCCACTAAAAACCTGATAGAACTTAAACTTTACATGAACCCCACAAAAAACCTGATAGAAGCTAAACTTTACATGAACTCAACTAAAACCTGATAGAACCTAAACTTAATATGAACCCCACTAAAAACCCGATAGATCCTAATCTTTACATAATCCCCACTAAAAACCTGATAGAACCTAAACTTAACATGAACCCCACTAAAAACCTGATAGAACTTAAACTTTACATGAACCCCACTAAAAACCTGATAGAAGCTAAACTTTACATGAACCCCACTAAAAACCTGATAGAAGCTAAACTTTACATGAACCCCACTAAAAACCTGATAGAAGCTAAACTTTACATGAACTCCACTAAAAACCTGATAGAAACTAAACTTAATATGAACCCCACTAAAAACCCGATAGATCCTAATCTTTACATAATCCCCACCAAAAGCCTGATACAACTTAAACTTTACATGAACCCCACTAAAAACCTGATAGAACTTAAACTTTACATGAACCCCACTAAAAACCTGATAGAAGCTAAACTTTACATGAACTCCACTAAAAACCTGATAGAACCTAAACTTAATATGAACCCCACTAAAAACCCGATAGATCCTAATCTTTACATAATCCCCACTAAAAGCCTGATAGAACCTAAACTTAACATGAAACCCACTAAAAACCTGACAGATCCTAAACTTTACATCATCCCCACTAAAAGCCTGATACAACTTAAACTTTACATGAACCCCACTAAAAACCTGATAGAACTTAAACTTTACATCAACCCCACTACAATATGATAGAACCTAAACTTTAAATGAATCTCACTAAAAACCTGATAGAACTTAAACTTTACATAATCCCCACTAAAAGCCTGATACAACTTAAACTTTACATGAACCCCACTAAAAACCTGATAGAACTTAAACTTTACATCAACCCCACTAAAAACCTGATAGATGCTAAACTTTACATGAACTCCACTAAAAACCTGATAGAACCTAAACTTAATATGAACCCCACTAAAAACCCGATAGATCCTAATCTTTACATAATCCCCACTAAAAGCCCGATAGAACCTAAACTTAACATGAACCCCACTAAAAACCCGATAGATCCTAAACTTTACATAATCCCCACTAAAAGCCTGATACAACTTAAATTTTACATGAACCCCACTAAAAACCTGATAGAACTTAAACTTTACATCAACCCCACTAAAATATGATAGAACCTAAACATTACATGAACCCCACTAAAAACCTGATAGACCCTAAATTTTACATGAACCGCACTAATAACCTGATAGAACCTCAACTTTACATGAACCCCAATAAAAACCTGATAGAACCTAAACTTTACATGAACCCCACTAAAAACCTGATAGAACTTAAACTTTACATGAACCCCACTAAAAACCTGATAGAAGCTAAACTTTACATGAACCCCACTAAAAACCTGATAGAAGCTAAACTTTACATGAACCCCACTAAAAACCTGATAGAACTTAAACTTTACATGAACCCCACTAAAAACCTGATAGATGCTAAACTTTACATGAACTCCACTAAAAACCTGATAGAACCTAAACTTAATATGAACCCCACTAAAAACCCGATAGATCCTAATCTTTACATAATCCCCACTAAAAGCCTGATAGAACTTAAACTTTAGAACAACCCCACTAAAATACGATAGAACCTAAACTTTAAATGAATCTCACTAAAAACCTGATAGAACTTAAACTTTACATGAACCCCACTAAAAACCTGATAGAAGCTAAACTTTACATGAACCCCACTAAAAACCCGATAGAAGCTAAACTTTACATGAACCCCACTAAAAACCTGATAAAACTTAAACTTTACATAAACCCCACTAAAAACCTGATAGAAGCTAAACTTTACATGAACTCCACTAAAAACCTGATAGAACCTAAACTTAATATGAACTCCACTAAAAACCCGATAGATCCTAATGTTTACATAATCCCCACTAAAAGCCTGATAGAACCTAAACTTAACATGAACCCCACTAAAAACCTGATAGATCCTAAACTTTACATAATCCCCACTAAAAGCCTGATACAACTTAAACTTTACATGAACCCCACTAAAAACCTGATAGAACTTAAACTTTACATGAACCCCACTAAAAACCTGATAGAACTTAAACTTTACATGAACCCCAATAAAAACCTGATAGACCCTAAATTTTACATGAACCGCACTAATAACCTGATAGAACCTAAACTTAATATGAACCCCACTAAAAACCCGGTAGATCCTAATCTTTACATAATCCCCACTAAAAGCCTGATAGATCCTAAACTTTACATAATCCCCACTAAAAGCCTGATACAACTTAAACTTTACATGAACCCCACTAAAAACCTGATAGAACTTAAACTTTACATGAACCCCACTAAAAATCTGATAGAAGCTAAACTTTACATGAACCCCACTAAAAACCTGATAGAACCTAAACTTAATATGAACCCCACTAAAAACCCGATAGATCCTAATCTTTACATAATCCCCACTAAAAGCCTGATAGAACCTAAACTTAACATGAACCCCACTAAAAACCTGATAGATCCTAAACTTTACATAATGCCCACTAAAAACCTGATACAACTTAAACTTTACATGAACCCCACTAAAAACCTGATAGAACTTAAACTTTACATGAACCCCACAAAAAACCTGATAGAAGCTAAACTTTACATGAACTCAACTAAAACCTGATAGAACCTAAACTTAATATGAACCCCACTAAAAACCCGATAGATCCTAATCTTTACATAATCCCCACTAAAAGCCTGATAGAACCTAAACTTAACATGAACCCCACTAAAAACCTGATAGATCCTAAACTTTACATAATCCCCACTAAAAGCCTGATACAACTTAAACTTTACATGAACCCCACTAAAAACCTGATAGAACTTAAACTTTACATGAACCCCACTAAAAACCTGATAGAACTTAAACTTTACATGAACCCCACTAAAAACCTGATAGACCCTAAATTTTACATGAACCGCACTAATAACCTGATAGAACCTAAACTTAATATGAACCCCACTAAAAACCCGATAGATCCTAATCTTTACATAATCCCCACTAAAAGCCTGATAGATCCTAAACTTTACATAATCCCCACTAAAAGCCTGATACAACTTAAACTTTACATGAACCCCACTAAAAACCTGATAGAACTTAAACTTTACATGAACCCCACTAAAAATCTGATAGAAGCTAAACTTTACATGAACCCCACTAAAAACCTGATAGAACCTAAACTTAATATGAACCCCACTAAAAACCCGATAGATCCTAATCTTTACATAATCCCCACTAAAAGCCTGATAGAACCTAAACTTAACATGAACCCCACTAAAAACCTGATAGATCCTAAACTTTACATAATGCCCACTAAAAGCCTGATACAACTTAAACTTTACATGAACCCCACTAAAAACCTGATAGAACTTAAACTTTACATGAACCCCACAAAAAACCTGATAGAAGCTAAACTTTACATGAACTCAACTAAAACCTGATAGAACCTAAACTTAATATGAACCCCACTAAAAACCCGATAGATCCTAATCTTTACATAATCCCCACTAAAAGCCTGATAGATCCTAAACTTTACATAATCCCCACTAAAAGCCTGATACAACTTAAACTTTACATGAACCCCACTAAAAACCTGATAGAACTTAAACTTTACATGAACCCCACTAAAAATCTGATAGAAGCTAAACTTTACATGAACCCCACTAAAAACCTGATAGAACCTAAACTTAATATGAACCCCACTAAAAACCCGATAGATCCTAATCTTTACATAATCCCCACTAAAAGCCTGATAGAACCTAAACTTAACATGAACCCCACTAAAAACCTGATAGATCCTAAACTTTACATAATGCCCACTAAAAGCCTGATACAACTTAAACTTTACATGAACCCCACTAAAAACCTGATAGAACTTAAACTTTACATGAACCCCACAAAAACCTGATAGAAGCTAAACTTTACATGAACTCAACTAAAACCTGATAGAACCTAAACTTAATATGAACCCCACTAAAAACCCGATAGATACTAATCTTTACATAATCCCCACTAAAAACCTGATAGAACCTAAACTTAACATGAACCCCACTAAAAACCTGATAGAACTTAAACTTTACATGAACCCCACTAAAAACCTGATAGAAGCTAAACTTTACATGAACCCCACTAAAAACCTGATAGAAGCTAAACTTTACATGAACTCCACTAAAAACCTGATAGAAACTAAACTTAATATGAACCCCACTAAAAACCCGATAGATCCTAATCTTTACATAATCCCCACCAAAAGCCTGATACAACTTAAACTTTACATGAACCCCACTAAAAACCTGATATAACTCAAACTTTACATGAACCCCACTAAAAACCTGATAGAAGCTAAACTTTACATGAACTCCACTAAAAACCTGATAGAACCTAAACTTAATATGAACCCCACTAAAAACCCGATAGATCCTAATCTTTACATAATCCCCACTTAAAGCCTGATAGAACCTAAACTTAACATGAAACCCACTAAAAACCTGACAGATCCTAAACTTTACATCATCCCCACTAAAAGCCTGATACAACTTAAACTTTACATGAACCCCACTAAAAACCTGATAGAACTTAAACTTTACATCAACCCCACTACAATATGATAGAACCTAAACTTTAAATGAATCTCACTAAAAACATGATAGAACTTAAACTTTACATAATCCCCACTAAAAGCCTGATACAACTTAAACTTTACATGAACCCCACTAAAAACCTGATAGAACCTAAACTTAATATGAAAACCCACTAAAAACCCGAGAGATCCTAATCTTTACATAATCCCCACTAAAAGCCCGATAGAACCTAAACTTAACATGAACCCCACTAAAAACCCGATAGATCCTAAACTTTACATAATCCCTACTAAAAGCCTGATACAACTTAAATTTTACATGAACCCCACTAAAAACCTGATAGAACTTAAACTTTACATCAACCCCACTAAAATATGATAGAACCTAAACATTACATGAACCCCACTAAAAACCTGATAGACCCTAAATTTTACATGAACCGCACTAATAACCTGATAGAACCTCAACTTTACATGAACCCCAATAAAAACCTGATAGAACCTAAACTTTACATGAACCCCACTAAAAACCTGATAGAACTTAAACTTTACATGAACCCCACTAAAAACCTGATAGAAGCTAAACTTTACATGAACCCCACTAAAAACCTGATAGAAGCTAAACTTTACATGAACCCCACTAAAAACCTGATAGAACTTAAACTTTACATGAACCCCACTAAAAACCTGATAGATGCTAAACTTTACATGAACTCCACTAAAAACCTGATAGAACCTAAACTTAATATGAACCCCACTAAAAACCCGATAGATCCTAATCTTTATATAATCCCCACTAAAAGCCTGATAGAACCTAAACTTAACATGAACCCCACTAAAAACCTGATAGATCCTAAACTTTACATAATGCCCACTAAAAGCCTGATACAACTTAAACTTTACATGAACCCCACTAAAAACCTGATAGAACTTAAACTTTACATGAACCCAAAAAAAACCTGATAGAAGCTAAACTTTACATGAACTCAACTAAAACCTGATAGAACCTAAACTTAGTATGAACCCCACTAAAAACCCGATAGATCCTAATCTTTACATAATCCCCACTAAAAACCTGATAGAACCTAAACTTAACATGAACCCCACTAAAAACCTGATAGAACTTAAACTTTACATGAACCCCACTAAAAACCTGATAGAAGCTAAACTTTACATGAACCCCACTAAAAACCTGATAGAAGCTAAACTTTACATGAACCCCACTAAAAACCTGATAGAAGCTAAACTTTACATGAACTCCACTAAAAACCTGATAGAAACTAAACTTAATATGAACCCCACTAAAAACCCGATAGATCCTAATCTTTACATAATCCCCACCAAAAGCCTGATACAACTTAAACTTTACATGAACCCCACTAAAAACCTGATAGAACTTAAACTTTACATGAACCTCACTAAAAACCTGATAGAAGCTAAACTTTACATGAACTCCACTAAAAACCTGATAGAACCTAAACTTAATATGAACCCCACTAAAAACCCGATAGATCCTAATCTTTACATAATCCCCACTAAAAGCCTGATAGAACCTAAACTTAACATGAAACCCACTAAAAACCTGACAGATCCTAAACTTTACATCATCCCCACTAAAAGCCTGATACAACTTAAACTTTACATGAACCCCACTAAAAACCTGATAGAACTTAAACTTTACATCAACCCCACTACAATATGATAGAACCTAAACTTTAAATGAATCTCACTAAAAACCTGATAGAACTTAAACTTTACATAATCCCCACTAAAAGCCTGATACAACTTAAACTTTACATGAACCCCACTAAAAACCTGATAGAACTTAAACTTTACATCAACCCCACTAAAAACCTGATAGATGCTAAACTTTACATGAACTCCACTAAAAACCTGATAGAACCTAAACTTAATATGAACCCCACTAAAAACCCGATAGATCCTAATCTTTACATAATCCCCACTAAAAGCCCGATAGAACCTAAACTTAACATGAACCCCACTAAAAACCCGATAGATCCTAAACTTTACATAATCCCCACTAAAAGCCTGATACAACTTAAATTTTACATGAACCCCACTAAAAACCTGATAGAACTTAAACTTTACATCAACCCCACTAAAATATGATAGAACCTAAACATTACATGAACCCCACTAAAAACCTGATAGACCCTAAATTTTACATGAACCGCACTAATAACCTGATAGAACCTCAACTTTACATGAACCCCAATAAAAACCTGATAGAACCTAAACTTTACATGAACCCCACTAAAAACCTGATAGAACTTAAACTTTACATGAACCCCACTAAAAACCTGATAGAAGCTAAACTTTACATGAACCCCACTAAAAACCTGATAGAAGCTAAACTTTACATGAACCCCACTAAAAACCTGATAGAACTTAAACTTTACATGAACCCCACTAAAAACCTGATAGATGCTAAACTTTACATGAACTCCACTAAAAACCTGATAGAACCTAAACTTAATATGAACCCGACTAAAAACTCGATAGATCCTAATCTTTACATAATCCCCACTAAAAGCCTGATAGAACCTAAACTTTACATGAACCCCACTAAAAACCTGATAGAACTTAAACTTTACATCAACCCCACTAAAATATGATAGAACCTAAACTTTAAATGAATCTCACTAAAAACCTGATAGAACCTAAACTTTACATGAACAGCACTAATAACCTGATAGAACCTCAACTTTACATGAACCCCAATCAAAACCTGATAGAACCTAAACTTTACATGAACCCCACTAAAAGCCTGATACAACTTAAACTTTACATGAACCCCACTAAAAACCTGATAGAACTTAAACTTTACATGAACCCCACTAAAAACCTGATAGAAGCTAAACTTTACATGAATTCCACTAAAAACCTGACAGAACCTAAACTTAATATGAACCCCACTAAATACCCGATAGATCCTAATCTTTACATAATCCCCACTAAAAGCCTGATAGAACCTAAACTTAACATGAACCCCACTAAAAACCTGATAGATCCTAAACTTTACATAATGCCCACTAAAAGCCTGATACAACTTAAACTTTACATGAACCCCACTAAAAACCTGATAGAACTTAAACTTTACATGAACCCCACAAAAACCTGATAGAAGCTAAACTTTACATGAACTCAACTAAAACCTGATAGAACCTAAACTTAATATGAACCCCACTAAAAACCCGATAGATACTAATCTTTACATAATCCCCACTAAAATATGATAGAACCTAAACATTACATGAACCCCACTAAAAACCTGATAGACCCTAAATTTTACATGAACCGCACTAATAACCTGATAGAACCTCAACTTTACATGAACCCCAATAAAAACCTGATAGAACCTAAACTTTACATGAACCCCACTAAAAACCTGATAGAACTTAAACTTTACATCAACCCCACTAAAATATGATAGAACCTAAACATTACATGAACCCCACTAAAAACCTGATAGAACCTCAACTTTACATGAACCCCAATAAAAACCTGATAGAACCTAAACTTTACATGAACCCCACTAAAAACCTGATAGAACTTAAACTTTACATGAACCCCACTAAAAACCTGATAGAAGCTAAACTTTACATGAACCCCACTAAAAACCTGATAGAAGCTAAACTTTACATGAACCCCACTAAAAACCTGATAGAACTTAAACTTTACATGAACCCCACTAAAAACCTGATAGATGCTAAACTTTACATGAACTCCACTAAAAACCTGATAGAACCTAAACTTAATATGAACCCCACTAAAAACCCGATAGATCCTAATCTTTATATAATCCCCACTAAAAGCCTGATAGAACCTAAACTTAACATGAACCCCACTAAAAACCTGATAGATCCTAAACTTTACATAATGCCCACTAAAAGCCTGATACAACTTAAACTTTACATGAACCCCACTAAAAACCTGATAGAACTTAAACTTTACATGAACCCCACAAAAAACCTGATAGAAGCTAAACTTTACATGAACTCAACTAAAACCTGATAGAACCTAAACTTAATATGAACCCCACTAAAAACCTGATAGATCCTAAACTTTACATCATCCCCACTAAAAGCCTGATACAACTTAAACTTTACATGAACCCCACTAAAAACCTGATAGAACTTAAACTTTACATCAACCCCACTAAAATATGATAGAACCTAAACTTTAAATGAATCTCACTAAAAACCTGATAGAACTTAAACTTTACATAATCCCCACTAAAAGCCTGATACAGCTTAAACTTTACATGAACCCCACTAAAAACCTGATAGAACTTAAACTTTACATCAACCCCACTAAAATATGATAGAACCTAAACTTTACATGAACCCCACTAAAAACCTGATAGACCCTAAACTTTACATGAATCGCACTAATAACCTGATAGAACCTCAACTTTACATGAACTCCAATAAAAACCTGATAGAACCTAAACTTTACATGAACCCCACTAAAAACCTGATAGAACTTAAACTTTACATGAACCCCACTAAAAACCCGATAGATCCTAAACTTTACATAATCCCTACTAAAAGCCTGATACAACTTAAATTTTACATGAACCCCACTAAAAACCTGATAGAACTTAAACTTTACATCAACCCCACTAAAATATGATAGAACCTAAACATTACATGAACCCCACTAAAAACCTGATAGACCCTAAATTTTACATGAACCGCACTAATAACCTGATAGAACCTCAACTTTACATGAACCCCAATAAAAACCTGATAGAACCTAAACTTTACATGAACCCCACTAAAAACCTGATAGAACTTAAACTTTACATGAACCCCACTAAAAACCTGATAGAAGCTAAACTTTACATGAACCCCACTAAAAACCTGATAGAAGCTAAACTTTACATGAACCCCACTAAAAACCTGATAGAACTTAAACTTTACATGAACCCCACTAAAAACCTGATAGATGCTAAACTTTACATGAACTCCACTAAAAACCTGATAGAACCTAAACTTAATATGAACCCCACTAAAAACCCGATAGATCCTAATCTTTATATAATCCCCACTAAAAGCCTGATAGAACCTAAACTTAACATGAACCCCACTAAAAACCTGATAGATCCTAAACTTTACATAATGCCCACTAAAAGCCTGATACAACTTAAACTTTACATGAACCCCACTAAAAACCTGATAGAACTTAAACTTTACATGAACCCCACAAAAAACCTGATAGAAGCTAAACTTTACATGAACTCAACTAAAACCTGATAGAACCTAAACTTAATATGAACCCCACTAAAAACCCGATAGATCCTAATCTTTACATAATCCCCACTAAAAACCTGATAGAACCTAAACTTAACATGAACCCCACTAAAAACCTGATAGAACTTAAACTTTACATGAACCCCACTAAAAACCTGATAGAAGCTAAACTTTACATGAACCCCACTAAAAACCTGATAGAAGCTAAACTTTACATGAACCCCACTAAAAACCTGATAGAAGCTAAACTTTACATGAACTCCACTAAAAACCTGATAGAAACTAAACTTAATATGAACCCCACTAAAAACCCGATAGATCCTAATCTTTACATAATCCCCACCAAAAGCCTGATACAACTTAAACTTTACATGAACCCCACTAAAAACCTGATAGAACTTAAACTTTACATGAACCCCACTAAAAACCTGATAGAAGCTAAACTTTACATGAACTCCACTAAAAACCTGATAGAACCTAAACTTAATATGAACCCCACTAAAAACCCGATAGATCCTAATCTTTACATAATCCCCACTAAAAGCCTGATAGAACCTAAACTTAACATGAAACCCACTAAAAACCTGACAGATCCTAAACTTTACATCATCCCCACTAAAAGCCTGATACAACTTAAACTTTACATGAACCCCACTAAAAACCTGATAGAACTTAAACTTTACATCAACCCCACTACAATATGATAGAACCTAAACTTTAAATGAATCTCACTAAAAACCTGATAGAACTTAAACTTTACATAATCCCCACTAAAAGCCTGATACAACTTAAACTTTACATGAACCCCACTAAAAACCTGATAGAACTTAAACTTTACATCAACCCCACTAAAAACCTGATAGATGCTAAACTTTACATGAACTCCACTAAAAACCTGATAGAACCTAAACTTAATATGAACCCCACTAAAAACCCGATAGATCCTAATCTTTACATAATCCCCACTAAAAGCCCGATAGAACCTAAACTTAACATGAACCCCACTAAAAACCCGATAGATCCTAAACTTTACATAATCCCCACTAAAAGCCTGATACAACTTAAATTTTACATGAACCCCACTAAAAACCTGATAGAACTTAAACTTTACATCAACCCCACTAAAATATGATAGAACCTAAACATTACATGAACCCCACTAAAAACCTGATAGACCCTAAATTTTACATGAACCGCACTAATAACCTGATAGAACCTCAACTTTACATGAACCCCAATAAAAACCTGATAGAACCTAAACTTTACATGAACCCCACTAAAAACCTGATAGAACTTAAACTTTACATGAACCCCACTAAAAACCTGATAGAAGCTAAACTTTACATGAACCCCACTAAAAACCTGATAGAAGCTAAACTTTACATGAACCCCACTAAAAACCTGATAGATGCTAAACTTTACATGAACTCCACTAAAAACCTGATAGAACCTAAACTTAATATGAACCCGACTAAAAACTCGATAGATCCTAATCTTTACATAATCCCCACTAAAAGCCTGATAGAACCTAAACTTTACATGAACCCCACTAAAAACCTGATAGAACTTAAACTTTACATCAACCCCACTAAAATATGATAGAACCTAAACTTTAAATGAATCTCACTATAAACCTGATAGAACCTAAACTTTACATGAACAGCACTAATAACCTGATAGAACCTCAACTTTACATGAACCCCAATCAAAACCTGATAGAACCTAAACTTTACATGAACCCCACTAAAAGCCTGATACAACTTAAACTTTACATGAACCCCACTAAAAACCTGATAGAACTTAAACTTTACATGAACCCCACTAAAAACCTGATAGAAGCTAAACTTTACATGAACTCCACTAAAAACCTGACAGAACCTAAACTTAATATGAACCCCACTAAATACCCGATAGATCCTAATCTTTACATAATCCCCACTAAAAGCCTGATAGAACCTAAACTTAACATGAACCCCACTAAAAACCTGATAGATCCTAAACTTTACATCATCCCCACTAAAAGCCTGATACAACTTAAACTTTACATGAACCCCACTAAAAACCTGATAGAACTTAAACTTTACATCAACCCCACTAAAATATGATAGAACCTAAACTTTAAATGAATCTCACTAAAAACCTGATAGAACTTAAACTTTACATAATCCCCACTAAAAGCCTGATACAGCTTAAACTTTACATGAACCCCACTAAAAACCTGATAGAACTTAAACTTTACATCAACCCCACTAAAATATGATAGAACCTAAACTTTACATGAACCCCACTAAAAACCTGATAGACCCTAAACTTTACATGAATCGCACTAATAACCTGATAGAACCTCAACTTTACATGAACTCCAATAAAAACCTGATAGAACCTAAACTTTACATGAACCCCACTAAAAACCTGATAGAACTTAAACTTTACATGAACCCCACTAAAAACCCGATAGATCCTAAACTTTACATAATCCCTACTAAAAGCCTGATACAACTTAAATTTTACATGAACCCCACTAAAAACCTGATAGAACTTAAACTTTACATCAACCCCACTAAAATATGATAGAACCTAAACATTACATGAACCCCACTAAAAACCTGATAGACCCTAAATTTTACATGAACCGCACTAATAACCTGATAGAACCTCAACTTTACATGAACCCCAATAAAAACCTGATAGAACCTAAACTTTACATGAACCCCACTAAAAACCTGATAGAACTTAAACTTTACATGAACCCCACTAAAAACCTGATAGAAGCTAAACTTTACATGAACCCCACTAAAAACCTGATAGAAGCTAAACTTTACATGAACCCCACTAAAAACCTGATAGAACTTAAACTTTACATGAACCCCACTAAAAACCTGATAGATGCTAAACTTTACATGAACTCCACTAAAAACCTGATAGAACCTAAACTTAATATGAACCCCACTAAAAACCCGATAGATCCTAATCTTTATATAATCCCCACTAAAAGCCTGATAGAACCTAAACTTAACATGAACCCCACTAAAAACCTGATAGATCCTAAACTTTACATAATGCCCACTAAAAGCCTGATACAACTTAAACTTTACATGAACCCCACTAAAAACCTGATAGAACTTAAACTTTACATGAACCCCACAAAAAACCTGATAGAAGCTAAACTTTACATGAACTCAACTAAAACCTGATAGAACCTAAACTTAATATGAACCCCACTAAAAACCCGATAGATCCTAATCTTTACATAATCCCCACTAAAAACCTGATAGAACCTAAACTTAACATGAACCCCACTAAAAACCTGATAGAACTTAAACTTTACATGAACCCCACTAAAAACCTGATAGAAGCTAAACTTTACATGAACCCCACTAAAAACCTGATAGAAGCTAAACTTTACATGAACCCCACTAAAAACCTGATAGAAGCTAAACTTTACATGAACTCCACTAAAAACCTGATAGAAACTAAACTTAATATGAACCCCACTAAAAACCCGATAGATCCTAATCTTTACATAATCCCCACCAAAAGCCTGATACAACTTAAACTTTACATGAACCCCACTAAAAACCTGATAGAACTTAAACTTTACATGAACCCCACTAAAAACCTGATAGAAGCTAAACTTTACATGAACTCCACTAAAAACCTGATAGAACCTAAACTTAATATGAACCCCACTAAAAACCCGATAGATCCTAATCTTTACATAATCCCCACTAAAAGCCTGATAGAACCTAAACTTAACATGAAACCCACTAAAAACCTGACAGATCCTAAACTTTACATCATCCCCACTAAAAGCCTGATACAACTTAAACTTTACATGAACCCCACTAAAAACCTGATAGAACTTAAACTTTACATCAACCCCACTACAATATGATAGAACCTAAACTTTAAATGAATCTCACTAAAAACCTGATAGAACTTAAACTTTACATAATCCCCACTAAAAGCCTGATACAACTTAAACTTTACATGAACCCCACTAAAAACCTGATAGAACTTAAACTTTACATCAACCCCACTAAAAACCTGATAGATGCTAAACTTTACATGAACTCCACTAAAAACCTGATAGAACCTAAACTTAATATGAACCCCACTAAAAACCCGATAGATCCTAATCTTTACATAATCCCCACTAAAAGCCCGATAGAACCTAAACTTAACATGAACCCCACTAAAAACCCGATAGATCCTAAACTTTACATAATCCCCACTAAAAGCCTGATACAACTTAAATTTTACATGAACCCCACTAAAAACCTGATAGAACTTAAACTTTACATCAACCCCACTAAAATATGATAGAACCTAAACATTACATGAACCCCACTAAAAACCTGATAGACCCTAAATTTTACATGAACCGCACTAATAACCTGATAGAACCTCAACTTTACATGAACCCCAATAAAAACCTGATAGAACCTAAACTTTACATGAACCCCACTAAAAACCTGATAGAACTTAAACTTTACATGAACCCCACTAAAAACCTGATAGAAGCTAAACTTTACATGAACCCCACTAAAAACCTGATAGAAGCTAAACTTTACATGAACCCCACTAAAAACCTGATAGAACTTAAACTTTACATGAACCCCACTAAAAACCTGATAGATGCTAAACTTTACATGAACTCCACTAAAAACCTGATAGAACCTAAACTTAATATGAACCCCACTAAAAACCCGATAGATCCTAATCTTTACATAATCCCCACTAAAAGCCTGATAGAACTTAAACTTTAGAACAACCCCACTAAAATATGATAGAACCTAAACTTTAAATGAATCTCACTAAAAACCTGATAGAACTTAAACTTTACATGAACCCCACTAAAAACCTGATAGAAGCTAAACTTTACATGAACCCCACTAAAAACCCGATAGAAGCTAAACTTTACATGAACCCCACTAAAAACCTGATAAAACTTAAACTTTACATAAACCCCACTAAAAACCTGATAGAAGCTAAACTTTACATGAACTCCACTAAAAACCTGATAGAACCTAAACTTAATATGAACTCCACTAAAAACCCGATAGATCCTAATGTTTACATAATCCCCACTAAAAGCCTGATAGAACCTAAACTTAACATGAACCCCACTAAAAACCTGATAGATCCTAAACTTTACATAATCCCCACTAAAAGCCTGATACAACTTAAACTTTACATGAACCCCACTAAAAACCTGATAGAACTTAAACTTTACATGAACCCCACTAAAAACCTGATAGAACTTAAACTTTACATGAACCCCAATAAAAACCTGATAGACCCTAAATTTTACATGAACCGCACTAATAACCTGATAGAACCTAAACTTAATATGAACCCCACTAAAAACCCGGTAGATCCTAATCTTTACATAATCCCCACTAAAAGCCTGATAGATCCTAAACTTTACATAATCCCCACTAAAAGCCTGATACAACTTAAACTTTACATGAACCCCACTAAAAACCTGATAGAACTTAAACTTTACATGAACCCCACTAAAAATCTGATAGAAGCTAAACTTTACATGAACCCCACTAAAAACCTGATAGAACCTAAACTTAATATGAACCCCACTAAAAACCCGATAGATCCTAATCTTTACATAATCCCCACTAAAAGCCTGATAGAACCTAAACTTAACATGAACCCCACTAAAAACCTGATAGATCCTAAACTTTACATAATGCCCACTAAAAACCTGATACAACTTAAACTTTACATGAACCCCACTAAAAACCTGATAGAACTTAAACTTTACATGAACCCCACAAAAAACCTGATAGAAGCTAAACTTTACATGAACTCAACTAAAACCTGATAGAACCTAAACTTAATATGAACCCCACTAAAAACCCGATAGATCCTAATCTTTACATAATCCCCACTAAAAGCCTGATAGAACCTAAACTTAACATGAACCCCACTAAAAACCTGATAGATCCTAAACTTTACATAATCCCCACTAAAAGCCTGATACAACTTAAACTTTACATGAACCCCACTAAAAACCTGATAGAACTTAAACTTTACATGAACCCCACTAAAAACCTGATAGAACTTAAACTTTACATGAACCCCACTAAAAACCTGATAGACCCTAAATTTTACATGAACCGCACTAATAACCTGATAGAACCTAAACTTAATATGAACCCCACTAAAAACCCGATAGATCCTAATCTTTACATAATCCCCACTAAAAGCCTGATAGATCCTAAACTTTACATAATCCCCACTAAAAGCCTGATACAACTTAAACTTTACATGAACCCCACTAAAAACCTGATAGAACCTAAACTTTACATGAACCCCACTAAAAACTTGATAGAACTTAAACTTTACATGAACCCCACTAAAAACCTGATAGAAGCTAAACTTTACATGAACCCCACTAAAAACCTGATAGAAGCTAAACTTTACATGAACCCCACTAAAAACCTGATAGAACTTAAACTTTACATGAACCCCACTAAAAACCTGATAGATGCTAAACTTTACATGAACTCCACTAAAAACCTGATAGAACCTAAACTTAATATGAACCCCACTAAAAACCCGATAGATCCTAATCTTTATATAATCCCCACTAAAAGCCTGATAGAACCTAAACTTAACATGAACCCCACTAAAAACCTGATAGATCCTAAACTTTACATAATGCCCACTAAAAGCCTGATACAACTTAAACTTTACATGATCCCCACTAAAAACCTGATAGAACTTAAACTTTACATGAACCCCACAAAAAACCTGATAGAAGCTAAACTTTACATGAACTCAACTAAAACCTGATAGAACCTAAACTTAATATGAACCCCACTAAAAACCCGATAGATCCTAATCTTTACATAATCCCCACTAAAAACCTGATAGAACCTAAACTTAACATGAACCCCACTAAAAACCTGATAGAACTTAAACTTTACATGAACCCCACTAAAAACCTGATAGAAGCTAAACTTTACATGAACCCCACTAAAAACCTGATAGAAGCTAAACTTTACATGAACCCCACTAAAAACCTGATAGAAGCTAAACTTTACATGAACTCCACTAAAAACCTGATAGAAACTAAACTTAATATGAACCCCACTAAAAACCCGATAGATCCTAATCTTTACATAATCCCCACCAAAAGCCTGATACAACTTAAACTTTACATGAACCCCACTAAAAACCTGATAGAACTTAAACTTTACATGAACCCCACTAAAAACCTGATAGAAGCTAAACTTTACATGAACTCCACTAAAAACCTGATAGAACCTAAACTTAATATGAACCCCACTAAAAACCCGATAGATCCTAATCTTTACATAATCCCCACTAAAAGCCTGATAGAACCTAAACTTAACATGAAACCCACTAAAAACCTGACAGATCCTAAACTTTACATCATCCCCACTAAAAGCCTGATACAACTTAAACTTTACATGAACCCCACTAAAAACCTGATAGAACTTAAACTTTACATCAACCCCACTACAATATGATAGAACCTAAACTTTAAATGAATCTCACTAAAAACCTGATAGAACTTAAACTTTACATAATCCCCACTAAAAGCCTGATACAACTTAAACTTTACATGAACCCCACTAAAAACCTGATAGAACTTAAACTTTACATGAACCCCACTAAAAACCTGATAGATGCTAAACTTTACATGAACTCCACTAAAAACCTGATAGAACCTAAACTTAATATGAACCCCACTAAAAACCCGATAGATCCTAATCTTTACATAATCCCCACTAAAAGCCCGATAGAACCTAAACTTAACATGAACCCCACTAAAAACCCGATAGATCCTAAACTTTACATAATCCCCACTAAAAGCCTGATACAACTTAAATTTTACATGAACCCCACTAAAAACCTGATAGAACTTAAACTTTACATCAACCCCACTAAAATATGATAGAACCTAAACATTACATGAACCCCACTAAAAACCTGATAGACCCTAAATTTTACATGAACCGCACTAATAACCTGATAGAACCTCAACTTTACATGAACCCCAATAAAAACCTGATAGAACCTAAACTTTACATGAACCCCACTAAAAACCTGATAGAACTTAAACTTTACATGAACCCCACTAAAAACCTGATAGAAGCTAAACTTTACATGAACCCCACTAAAAACCTGATAGAAGCTAAACTTTACATGAACCCCACTAAAAACCTGATAGAACTTAAACTTTACATGAACCCCACTAAAAACCTGATAGATGCTAAACTTTACATGAACTCCACTAAAAACCTGATAGAACCTAAACTTAATATGAACCCCACTAAAAACCCGATAGATCCTAATCTTTACATAATCCCCACTAAAAGCCTGATAGAACTTAAACTTTAGAACAACCCCACTAAAATACGATAGAACCTAAACTTTAAATGAATCTCACTAAAAACCTGATAGAACTTAAACTTTACATGAACCCCACTAAAAACCTGATAGAAGCTAAACTTTACATGAACCCCACTAAAAACCCGATAGAAGCTAAACTTTACATGAACCCCACTAAAAACCTGATAAAACTTAAACTTTACATAAACCCCACTAAAAACCTGATAGAAGCTAAACTTTACATGAACTCCACTAAAAACCTGATAGAACCTAAACTTAATATGAACTCCACTAAAAACCCGATAGATCCTAATGTTTACATAATCCCCACTAAAAGCCTGATAGAACCTAAACTTAACATGAACCCCACTAAAAACCTGATAGATCCTAAACTTTACATAATCCCCACTAAAAGCCTGATACAACTTAAACTTTACATGAACCCCACTAAAAACCTGATAGAACTTAAACTTTACATGAACCCCACTAAAAACCTAATAGAACTTAAACTTTACATGAACCCCAATAAAAACCTGATAGACCCTAAATTTTACATGAACCGCACTAATAACCTGATAGAACCTAAACTTAATATGAACCCCACTAAAAACCCGGTAGATCCTAATCTTTACATAATCCCCACTAAAAGCCTGATAGATCCTAAACTTTACATAATCCCCACTAAAAGCCTGATACAACTTAAACTTTACATGAACCCCACTAAAAACCTGATAGAACTTAAACTTTACATGAACCCCACTAAAAATCTGATAGAAGCTAAACTTTACATGAACCCCACTAAAAACCTGATAGAACCTAAACTTAATATGAACCCCACTAAAAACCCGATAGATCCTAATCTTTACATAATCCCCACTAAAAGCCTGATAGAACCTAAACTTAACATGAACCCCACTAAAAACCTGATAGATCCTAAACTTTACATAATGCCCACTAAAAACCTGATACAACTTAAACTTTACATGAACCCCACTAAAAACCTGATAGAACTTAAACTTTACATGAACCCCACAAAAAACCTGATAGAAGCTAAACTTTACATGAACTCAACTAAAACCTGATAGAACCTAAACTTAATATGAACCCCACTAAAAACCCGATAGATCCTAATCTTTACATAATCCCCACTAAAAGCCTGATAGATCCTAAACTTTACATAATCCCCACTAAAAGCCTGATACAACTTAAACTTTACATGAACCCCACTAAAAACCTGATAGAACTTAAACTTTACATGAACCCCACTAAAAATCTGATAGAAGCTAAACTTTACATGAACCCCACTAAAAACCTGATAGAACCTAAACTTAATATGAACCCCACTAAAAACCCGATAGATCCTAATCTTTACATAATCCCCACTAAAAGCCTGATAGAACCTAAACTTAACATGAACCCCACTAAAAACCTGATAGATCCTAAACTTTACATAATGCCCACTAAAAGCCTGATACAACTTAAACTTTACATGAACCCCACTAAAAACCTGATAGAACTTAAACTTTACATGAACCCCACAAAAACCTGATAGAAGCTAAACTTTACATGAACTCAACTAAAACCTGATAGAACCTAAACTTAATATGAACCCCACTAAAAACCCGATAGATACTAATCTTTACATAATCCCCACTAAAAACCTGATAGAACCTAAACTTAACATGAACCCCACTAAAAACCTGATAGAACTTAAACTTTACATGAACCCCACTAAAAACCTGATAGAAGCTAAACTTTACATGAACCCCACTAAAAACCTGATAGAAGCTAAACTTTACATGAACTCCACTAAAAACCTGATAGAAACTAAACTTAATATGAACCCCACTAAAAACCCGATAGATCCTAATCTTTACATAATCCCCACCAAAAGCCTGATACAACTTAAACTTTACATGAACCCCACTAAAAACCTGATAGAACTCAAACTTTACATGAACCCCACTAAAAACCTGATAGAAGCTAAACTTTACATGAACTCCACTAAAAACCTGATAGAACCTAAACTTAATATGAACCCCACTAAAAACCCGATAGATCCTAATCTTTACATAATCCCCACTTAAAGCCTGATAGAACCTAAACTTAACATGAAACCCACTAAAAACCTGACAGATCCTAAACTTTACATCATCCCCACTAAAAGCCTGATACAACTTAAACTTTACATGAACCCCACTAAAAACCTGATAGAACTTAAACTTTACATCAACCCCACTACAATATGATAGAACCTAAACTTTAAATGAATCTCACTAAAAACATGATAGAACTTAAACTTTACATAATCCCCACTAAAAGCCTGATACAACTTAAACTTTACATGAACCCCACTAAAAACCTGATAGAACCTAAACTTAATATGAAAACCCACTAAAAACCCGAGAAATCCTAATCTTTACATAATCCCCACTAAAAGCCCGATAGAACCTAAACTTAACATGAACCCCACTAAAAACCCGATAGATCCTAAACTTTACATAATCCCTACTAAAAGCCTGATACAACTTAAATTTTACATGAACCCCACTAAAAACCTGATAGAACTTAAACTTTACATCAACCCCACTAAAATATGATAGAACCTAAACATTACATGAACCCCACTAAAAACCTGATAGACCCTAAATTTTACATGAACCGCACTAATAACCTGATAGAACCTCAACTTTACATGAACCCCAATAAAAACCTGATAGAACCTAAACTTTACATGAACCCCACTAAAAACCTGATAGAACTTAAACTTTACATGAACCCCACTAAAAACCTGATAGAAGCTAAACTTTACATGAACCCCACTAAAAACCTGATAGAAGCTAAACTTTACATGAACCCCACTAAAAACCTGATAGAACTTAAACTTTACATGAACCCCACTAAAAACCTGATAGATGCTAAACTTTACATGAACTCCACTAAAAACCTGATAGAACCTAAACTTAATATGAACCCCACTAAAAACCCGATAGACCCTAATCTTTATATAATCCCCACTAAAAGCCTGATAGAACCTAAACTTAACATGAACCCCACTAAAAACCTGATAGATCCTAAACTTTACATAATGCCCACTAAAAGCCTGATACAACTTAAACTTTACATGAACCCCACTAAAAACCTGATAGAACTTAAACTTTACATGAACCCAAAAAAAACCTGATAGAAGCTAAACTTTACATGAACTCAACTAAAACCTGATAGAACCTAAACTTAGTATGAACCCCACTAAAAACCCGATAGATCCTAATCTTTACATAATCCCCACTAAAAACCTGATAGAACCTAAACTTAACATGAACCCCACTAAAAACCTGATAGAACTTAAACTTTACATGAACCCCACTAAAAACCTGATAGAAGCTAAACTTTACATGAACCCCACTAAAAACCTGATAGAAGCTAAACTTTACATGAACCCCACTAAAAACCTGATAGAAGCTAAACTTTACATGAACTCCACTAAAAACCTGATAGAAACTAAACTTAATATGAACCCCACTAAAAACCCGATAGATCCTAATCTTTACATAATCCCCACCAAAAGCCTGATACAACTTAAACTTTACATGAACCCCACTAAAAACCTGATAGAACTTAAACTTTACATGAACCTCACTAAAAACCTGATAGAAGCTAAACTTTACATGAACTCCACTAAAAACCTGATAGAACCTAAACTTAATATGAACCCCACTAAAAACCCGATAGATCCTAATCTTTACATAATCCCCACTAAAAGCCTGATAGAACCTAAACTTAACATGAAACCCACTAAAAACCTGACAGATCCTAAACTTTACATCATCCCCACTAAAAGCCTGATACAACTTAAACTTTACATGAACCCCACTAAAAACCTGATAGAACTTAAACTTTACATCAACCCCACTACAATATGATAGAACCTAAACTTTAAATGAATCTCACTAAAAACCTGATAGAACTTAAACTTTACATAATCCCCACTAAAAGCCTGATACAACTTAAACTTTACATGAACCCCACTAAAAACCTGATAGAACTTAAACTTTACATCAACCCCACTAAAAACCTGATAGATGCTAAACTTTACATGAACTCCACTAAAAACCTGATAGAACCTAAACTTAATATGAACCCCACTAAAAACCCGATAGATCCTAATCTTTACATAATCCCCACTAAAAGCCCGATAGAACCTAAACTTAACATGAACCCCACTAAAAACCCGATAGATCCTAAACTTTACATAATCCCCACTAAAAGCCTGATACAACTTAAATTTTACATGAACCCCACTAAAAACCTGATAGAACTTAAACTTTACATCAACCCCACTAAAATATGATAGAACCTAAACATTACATGAACCCCACTAAAAACCTGATAGACCCTAAATTTTACATGAACCGCACTAATAACCTGATAGAACCTCAACTTTACATGAACCCCAATAAAAACCTGATAGAACCTAAACTTTACATGAACCCCACTAAAAACCTGATAGAACTTAAACTTTACATGAACCCCACTAAAAACCTGATAGAAGCTAAACTTTACATGAACCCCACTAAAAACCTGATAGAAGCTAAACTTTACATGAACCCCACTAAAAACCTGATAGAACTTAAACTTTACATGAACCCCACTAAAAACCTGATAGATGCTAAACTTTACATGAACTCCACTAAAAACCTGATAGAACCTAAACTTAATATGAACCCGACTAAAAACTCGATAGATCCTAATCTTTACATAATCCCCACTAAAAGCCTGATAGAACCTAAACTTTACATGAACCCCACTAAAAACCTGATAGAACTTAAACTTTACATCAACCCCACTAAAATATGATAGAACCTAAACTTTAAATGAATCTCACTAAAAACCTGATAGAACCTAAACTTTACATGAACAGCACTAATAACCTGATAGAACCTCAACTTTACATGAACCCCAATCAAAACCTGATAGAACCTAAACTTTACATGAACCCCACTAAAAGCCTGATACAACTTAAACTTTACATGAACCCCACTAAAAACCTGATAGAACTTAAACTTTACATGAACCCCACTAAAAACCTGATAGAAGCTAAACTTTACATGAATTCCACTAAAAACCTGACAGAACCTAAACTTAATATGAACCCCACTAAATACCCGATAGATCCTAATCTTTACATAATCCCCACTAAAAGCCTGATAGAACCTAAACTTAACATGAACCCCACTAAAAACCTGATAGATCCTAAACTTTACATAATGCCCACTAAAAGCCTGATACAACTTAAACTTTACATGAACCCCACTAAAAACCTGATAGAACTTAAACTTTACATGAACCCCACAAAAACCTGATAGAAGCTAAACTTTACATGAACTCAACTAAAACCTGATAGAACCTAAACTTAATATGAACCCCACTAAAAACCCGATAGATACTAATCTTTACATAATCCCCACTAAAAACCTGATAGAACCTAAACTTAACATGAACCCCACTAAAAACCTGATAGAACTTAAACTTTACATGAACCCCACTAAAAACCTGATAGAAGCTAAACTTTACATGAACCCCACTAAAAACCTGATAGAAGCTAAACTTTACATGAACCCCACTAAAAACCTGATAGAAGCTAAACTTTACATCAACCCCACTAAAATATGATAGAACCTAAACATTACATGAACCCCACTAAAAACCTGATAGACCCTAAATTTTACATGAACCGCACTAATAACCTGATAGAACCTCAACTTTACATGAACCCCAATAAAAACCTGATAGAACCTAAACTTTACATGAACCCCACTAAAAACCTGATAGAACTTAAACTTTACATCAACCCCACTAAAATATGATAGAACCTAAACATTACATGAACCCCACTAAAAACCTGATAGAACCTCAACTTTACATGAACCCCAATAAAAACCTGATAGAACCTAAACTTTACATGAACCCCACTAAAAACCTGATAGAACTTAAACTTTACATGAACCCCACTAAAAACCTGATAGAAGCTAAACTTTACATGAACCCCACTAAAAACCTGATAGAAGCTAAACTTTACATGAACCCCACTAAAAACCTGATAGAACTTAAACTTTACATGAACCCCACTAAAAACCTGATAGATGCTAAACTTTACATGAACTCCACTAAAAACCTGATAGAACCTAAACTTAATATGAACCCCACTAAAAACCCGATAGATCCTAATCTTTATATAATCCCCACTAAAAGCCTGATAGAACCTAAACTTAACATGAACCCCACTAAAAACCTGATAGATCCTAAACTTTACATAATGCCCACTAAAAGCCTGATACAACTTAAACTTTACATGAACCCCACTAAAAACCTGATAGAACTTAAACTTTACATGAACCCCACAAAAAACCTGATAGAAGCTAAACTTTACATGAACTCAACTAAAACCTGATAGAACCTAAACTTAATATGAACCCCACTAAAAACCCGATAGATCCTAATCTTTACATAATCCCCACTAAAAACCTGATAGAACCTAAACTTAACATGAACCCCACTAAAAACCTGATAGAACTTAAACTTTACATGAACCCCACAAAAACCTGATAGAAGCTAAACTTTACATGAACTCAACTAAAACCTGATAGAACCTAAACTTAATATGAACCCCACTAAAAACCCGATAGATACTAATCTTTACATAATCCCCACTAAAAACCTGATAGAACCTAAACTTAACATGAACCCCACTAAAAACCTGATAGAACTTAAACTTTACATGAACCCCACTAAAAACCTGATAGAAGCTAAACTTTACATGAACCCCACTAAAAACCTGATAGAAGCTAAACTTTACATGAACTCCACTAAAAACCTGATAGAAACTAAACTTAATATGAACCCCACTAAAAACCCGATAGATCCTAATCTTTACATAATCCCCACCAAAAGCCTGATACAACTTAAACTTTACATGAACCCCACTAAAAACCTGATAGAACTCAAACTTTACATGAACCCCACTAAAAACCTGATAGAAGCTAAACTTTACATGAACTCCACTAAAAACCTGATAGAACCTAAACTTAATATGAACCCCACTAAAAACCCGATAGATCCTAATCTTTACATAATCCCCACTTAAAGCCTGATAGAACCTAAACTTAACATGAAACCCACTAAAAACCTGACAGATCCTAAACTTTACATCATCCCCACTAAAAGCCTGATACAACTTAAACTTTACATGAACCCCACTAAAAACCTGATAGAACTTAAACTTTACATCAACCCCACTACAATATGATAGAACCTAAACTTTAAATGAATCTCACTAAAAACATGATAGAACTTAAACTTTACATAATCCCCACTAAAAGCCTGATACAACTTAAACTTTACATGAACCCCACTAAAAACCTGATAGAACCTAAACTTAATATGAAAACCCACTAAAAACCCGAGAGATCCTAATCTTTACATAATCCCCACTAAAAGCCCGATAGAACCTAAACTTAACATGAACCCCACTAAAAACCCGATAGATCCTAAACTTTACATAATCCCTACTAAAAGCCTGATACAACTTAAATTTTACATGAACCCCACTAAAAACCTGATAGAACTTAAACTTTACATCAACCCCACTAAAATATGATAGAACCTAAACATTACATGAACCCCACTAAAAACCTGATAGACCCTAAATTTTACATGAACCGCACTAATAACCTGATAGAACCTCAACTTTACATGAACCCCAATAAAAACCTGATAGAACCTAAACTTTACATGAACCCCACTAAAAACCTGATAGAACTTAAACTTTACATGAACCCCACTAAAAACCTGATAGAAGCTAAACTTTACATGAACCCCACTAAAAACCTGATAGAAGCTAAACTTTACATGAACCCCACTAAAAACCTGATAGAACTTAAACTTTACATGAACCCCACTAAAAACCTGATAGATGCTAAACTTTACATGAACTCCACTAAAAACCTGATAGAACCTAAACTTAATATGAACCCCACTAAAAACCCGATAGACCCTAATCTTTATATAATCCCCACTAAAAGCCTGATAGAACCTAAACTTAACATGAACCCCACTAAAAACCTGATAGATCCTAAACTTTACATAATGCCCACTAAAAGCCTGATACAACTTAAACTTTACATGAACCCCACTAAAAACCTGATAGAACTTAAACTTTACATGAACCCAAAAAAAACCTGATAGAAGCTAAACTTTACATGAACTCAACTAAAACCTGATAGAACCTAAACTTAGTATGAACCCCACTAAAAACCCGATAGATCCTAATCTTTACATAATCCCCACTAAAAACCTGATAGAACCTAAACTTAACATGAACCCCACTAAAAACCTGATAGAACTTAAACTTTACATGAACCCCACTAAAAACCTGATAGAAGCTAAACTTTACATGAACCCCACTAAAAACCTGATAGAAGCTAAACTTTACATGAACCCCACTAAAAACCTGATAGAAGCTAAACTTTACATGAACTCCACTAAAAACCTGATAGAAACTAAACTTAATATGAACCCCACTAAAAACCCGATAGATCCTAATCTTTACATAATCCCCACCAAAAGCCTGATACAACTTAAACTTTACATGAACCCCACTAAAAACCTGATAGAACTTAAACTTTACATGAACCTCACTAAAAACCTGATAGAAGCTAAACTTTACATGAACTCCACTAAAAACCTGATAGAACCTAAACTTAATATGAACCCCACTAAAAACCCGATAGATCCTAATCTTTACATAATCCCCACTAAAAGCCTGATAGAACCTAAACTTAACATGAAACCCACTAAAAACCTGACAGATCCTAAACTTTACATCATCCCCACTAAAAGCCTGATACAACTTAAACTTTACATGAACCCCACTAAAAACCTGATAGAACTTAAACTTTACATCAACCCCACTACAATATGATAGAACCTAAACTTTAAATGAATCTCACTAAAAACCTGATAGAACTTAAACTTTACATAATCCCCACTAAAAGCCTGATACAACTTAAACTTTACATGAACCCCACTAAAAACCTGATAGAACTTAAACTTTACATCAACCCCACTAAAAACCTGATAGATGCTAAACTTTACATGAACTCCACTAAAAACCTGATAGAACCTAAACTTAATATGAACCCCACTAAAAACCCGATAGATCCTAATCTTTACATAATCCCCACTAAAAGCCCGATAGAACCTAAACTTAACATGAACCCCACTAAAAACCCGATAGATCCTAAACTTTACATAATCCCCACTAAAAGCCTGATACAACTTAAATTTTACATGAACCCCACTAAAAACCTGATAGAACTTAAACTTTACATCAACCCCACTAAAATATGATAGAACCTAAACATTACATGAACCCCACTAAAAACCTGATAGACCCTAAATTTTACATGAACCGCACTAATAACCTGATAGAACCTCAACTTTACATGAACCCCAATAAAAACCTGATAGAACCTAAACTTTACATGAACCCCACTAAAAACCTGATAGAACTTAAACTTTACATGAACCCCACTAAAAACCTGATAGAAGCTAAACTTTACATGAACCCCACTAAAAACCTGATAGAAGCTAAACTTTACATGAACCCCACTAAAAACCTGATAGAACTTAAACTTTACATGAACCCCACTAAAAACCTGATAGATGCTAAACTTTACATGAACTCCACTAAAAACCTGATAGAACCTAAACTTAATATGAACCCGACTAAAAACTCGATAGATCCTAATCTTTACATAATCCCCACTAAAAGCCTGATAGAACCTAAACTTTACATGAACCCCACTAAAAACCTGATAGAACTTAAACTTTACATCAACCCCACTAAAATATGATAGAACCTAAACTTTAAATGAATCTCACTAAAAACCTGATAGAACCTAAACTTTACATGAACAGCACTAATAACCTGATAGAACCTCAACTTTACATGAACCCCAATCAAAACCTGATAGAACCTAAACTTTACATGAACCCCACTAAAAGCCTGATACAACTTAAACTTTACATGAACCCCACTAAAAACCTGATAGAACTTAAACTTTACATGAACCCCACTAAAAACCTGATAGAAGCTAAACTTTACATGAATTCCACTAAAAACCTGACAGAACCTAAACTTAATATGAACCCCACTAAATACCCGATAGATCCTAATCTTTACATAATCCCCACTAAAAGCCTGATAGAACCTAAACTTAACATGAACCCCACTAAAAACCTGATAGATCCTAAACTTTACATAATGCCCACTAAAAGCCTGATACAACTTAAACTTTACATGAACCCCACTAAAAACCTGATAGAACTTAAACTTTACATGAACCCCACAAAAACCTGATAGAAGCTAAACTTTACATGAACTCAACTAAAACCTGATAGAACCTAAACTTAATATGAACCCCACTAAAAACCCGATAGATACTAATCTTTACATAATCCCCACTAAAAACATGATAGAACCTAAACTTAACATGAACCCCACTAAAAACCTGATAGAACTTAAACTTTACATGAACCCCACTAAAAACCTGATAGAAGCTAAACTTTACATGAACCCCACTAAAAACCTGATAGAAGCTAAACTTTACATGAACCCCACTAAAAACCTGATAGAAGCTAAACTTTACATCAACCCCACTAAAATATGATAGAACCTAAACATTACATGAACCCCACTAAAAACCTGATAGACCCTAAATTTTACATGAACCGCACTAATAACCTGATAGAACCTCAACTTTACATGAACCCCAATAAAAACCTGATAGAACCTAAACTTTACATGAACCCCACTAAAAACCTGATAGAACTTAAACTTTACATCAACCCCACTAAAATATGATAGAACCTAAACATTACATGAACCCCACTAAAAACCTGATAGAACCTCAACTTTACATGAACCCCAATAAAAACCTGATAGAACCTAAACTTTACATGAACCCCACTAAAAACCTGATAGAACTTAAACTTTACATGAACCCCACTAAAAACCTGATAGAAGCTAAACTTTACATGAACCCCACTAAAAACCTGATAGAAGCTAAACTTTACATGAACCCCACTAAAAACCTGATAGAACTTAAACTTTACATGAACCCCACTAAAAACCTGATAGATGCTAAACTTTACATGAACTCCACTAAAAACCTGATAGAACCTAAACTTAATATGAACCCCACTAAAAACCCGATAGATCCTAATCTTTATATAATCCCCACTAAAAGCCTGATAGAACCTAAACTTAACATGAACCCCACTAAAAACCTGATAGATCCTAAACTTTACATAATGCCCACTAAAAGCCTGATACAACTTAAACTTTACATGAACCCCACTAAAAACCTGATAGAACTTAAACTTTACATGAACCCCACAAAAAACCTGATAGAAGCTAAACTTTACATGAACTCAACTAAAACCTGATAGAACCTAAACTTAATATGAACCCCACTAAAAACCCGATAGATCCTAATCTTTACATAATCCCCACTAAAAACCTGATAGAACCTAAACTTAACATGAACCCCACTAAAAACCTGATAGAACTTAAACTTTACATGAACCCCACTAAAAACCTGATAGAAGCTAAACTTTACATGAACCCCACTAAAAACCTGATAGAAGCTAAACTTTACATGAACCCCACTAAAAACCTGATAGAAGCTAAACTTTACATGAACTCCACTAAAAACCTGATAGAAACTAAACTTAATATGAACCCCACTAAAAACCCGATAGATCCTAATCTTTACATAATCCCCACCAAAAGCCTGATACAACTTAAACTTTACATGAACCCCACTAAAAACCTGATAGAACTTAAACTTTACATGAACCCCACTAAAAACCTGATAGAAGCTAAACTTTACATGAACTCCACTAAAAACCTGATAGAACCTAAACTTAATATGAACCCCACTAAAAACCCGATAGATCCTAATCTTTACATAATCCCCACTAAAAGCCTGATAGAACCTAAACTTAACATGAAACCCACTAAAAACCTGACAGATCCTAAACTTTACATCATCCCCACTAAAAGCCTGATACAACTTAAACTTTACACGAACCCCACTAAAAACCTGATAGACCCTAAATTTTACATGAACCGCACTAATAACCTGATAGAACCTCAACTTTACATGAACCCCAATAAAAACCTGATAGAACCTAAACTTTACATGAACCCCACTAAAAACCTGATAGAACTTAAACTTTACATGAACCCCACTAAAAACCTGATAGAAGCTAAACTTTACATGAACCCCACTAAAAACCTGATAGAAGCTAAACTTTACATGAACCCCACTAAAAACCTGATAGAACTTAAACTTTACATGAACCCCACTAAAAACCTGATAGATGCTAAACTTTACATGAACTCCACTAAAAACCTGATAGAACCTAAACTTAATATGAACCCCACTAAAAACCCGATAGATCCTAATCTTTACATAATCCCCACTAAAAGCCTGATAGAACTTAAACTTTAGAACAACCCCACTAAAATATGATAGAACCTAAACTTTAAATGAATCTCACTAAAAACCTGATAGAACTTAAACTTTACATGAACCCCACTAAAAACCTGATAGAAGCTAAACTTTACATGAACCCCACTAAAAACCTGATAGAACCTAAACTTAATATGAACCCCACTAAAAACCCGATAGATCCTAATCTTTACATAATCCCCACTAAAAGCCTGATAGAACCTAAACTTAACATGAACCCCACTAAAAACCTGATAGATCCTAAACTTTACATAATGCCCACTAAAAGCCTGATACAACTTAAACTTTACATGAACCCCACTAAAAACCTGATAGAACTTAAACTTTACATGAACCCCACAAAAACCTGATAGAAGCTAAACTTTACATGAACTCAACTAAAACCTGATAGAACCTAAACTTAATATGAACCCCACTAAAAACCCGATAGATACTAATCTTTACATAATCCCCACTAAAAACCTGATAGAACCTAAACTTAACATGAACCCCACTAAAAACCTGATAGAACTTAAACTTTACATGAACCCCACTAAAAACCTGATAGAAGCTAAACTTTACATGAACCCCACTAAAAACCTGATAGAAGCTAAACTTTACATGAACTCCACTAAAAACCTGATAGAAACTAAACTTAATATGAACCCCACTAAAAACCCGATAGATCCTAATCTTTACATAATCCCCACCAAAAGCCTGATACAACTTAAACTTTACATGAACCCCACTAAAAACCTGATAGAACTTAAACTTTACATGAACCCCACTAAAAACCTGATAGAAGCTAAACTTTACATGAACTCCACTAAAAACCTGATAGAACCTAAACTTAATATGAACCCCACTAAAAACCCGATAGATCCTAATCTTTACATAATCCCCACTAAAAGCCTGATAGAACCTAAACTTAACATGAAACCCACTAAAAACCTGACAGATCCTAAACTTTACATCATCCCCACTAAAAGCCTGATACAACTTAAACTTTACATGAACCCCACTAAAAACCTGATAGAACTTAAACTTTACATCAACCCCACTACAATATGATAGAACCTAAACTTTAAATGAATCTCACTAAAAACATGATAGAACTTAAACTTTACATAATCCCCACTAAAAGCCTGATACAACTTAAACTTTACATGAACCCCACTAAAAACCTGATAGAACCTAAACTTAATATGAAAACCCACTAAAAACCCGAGAAATCCTAATCTTTACATAATCCCCACTAAAAGCCCGATAGAACCTAAACTTAACATGAACCCCACTAAAAACCCGATAGATCCTAAACTTTACATAATCCCTACTAAAAGCCTGATACAACTTAAATTTTACATGAACCCCACTAAAAACCTGATAGAACTTAAACTTTACATCAACCCCACTAAAATATGATAGAACCTAAACATTACATGAACCCCACTAAAAACCTGATAGACCCTAAATTTTACATGAACCGCACTAATAACCTGATAGAACCTCAACTTTACATGAACCCCAATAAAAACCTGATAGAACCTAAACTTTACATGAACCCCACTAAAAACCTGATAGAACTTAAACTTTACATGAACCCCACTAAAAACCTGATAGAAGCTAAACTTTACATGAACCCCACTAAAAACCTGATAGAAGCTAAACTTTACATGAACCCCACTAAAAACCTGATAGAACTTAAACTTTACATGAACCCCACTAAAAACCTGATAGATGCTAAACTTTACATGAACTCCACTAAAAACCTGATAGAACCTAAACTTAATATGAACCCCACTAAAAACCCGATAGACCCTAATCTTTATATAATCCCCACTAAAAGCCTGATAGAACCTAAACTTAACATGAACCCCACTAAAAACCTGATAGATCCTAAACTTTACATAATGCCCACTAAAAGCCTGATACAACTTAAACTTTACATGAACCCCACTAAAAACCTGATAGAACTTAAACTTTACATGAACCCAAAAAAAACCTGATAGAAGCTAAACTTTACATGAACTCAACTAAAACCTGATAGAACCTAAACTTAGTATGAACCCCACTAAAAACCCGATAGATCCTAATCTTTACATAATCCCCACTAAAAACCTGATAGAACCTAAACTTAACATGAACCCCACTAAAAACCTGATAGAACTTAAACTTTACATGAACCCCACTAAAAACCTGATAGAAGCTAAACTTTACATGAACCCCACTAAAAACCTGATAGAAGCTAAACTTTACATGAACCCCACTAAAAACCTGATAGAAGCTAAACTTTACATGAACTCCACTAAAAACCTGATAGAAACTAAACTTAATATGAACCCCACTAAAAACCCGATAGATCCTAATCTTTACATAATCCCCACCAAAAGCCTGATACAACTTAAACTTTACATGAACCCCACTAAAAACCTGATAGAACTTAAACTTTACATGAACCTCACTAAAAACCTGATAGAAGCTAAACTTTACATGAACTCCACTAAAAACCTGATAGAACCTAAACTTAATATGAACCCCACTAAAAACCCGATAGATCCTAATCTTTACATAATCCCCACTAAAAGCCTGATAGAACCTAAACTTAACATGAAACCCACTAAAAACCTGACAGATCCTAAACTTTACATCATCCCCACTAAAAGCCTGATACAACTTAAACTTTACATGAACCCCACTAAAAACCTGATAGAACTTAAACTTTACATCAACCCCACTACAATATGATAGAACCTAAACTTTAAATGAATCTCACTAAAAACCTGATAGAACTTAAACTTTACATAATCCCCACTAAAAGCCTGATACAACTTAAACTTTACATGAACCCCACTAAAAACCTGATAGAACTTAAACTTTACATCAACCCCACTAAAAACCTGATAGATGCTAAACTTTACATGAACTCCACTAAAAACCTGATAGAACCTAAACTTAATATGAACCCCACTAAAAACCCGATAGATCCTAATCTTTACATAATCCCCACTAAAAGCCCGATAGAACCTAAACTTAACATGAACCCCACTAAAAACCCGATAGATCCTAAACTTTACATAATCCCCACTAAAAGCCTGATACAACTTAAATTTTACATGAACCCCACTAAAAACCTGATAGAACTTAAACTTTACATCAACCCCACTAAAATATGATAGAACCTAAACATTACATGAACCCCACTAAAAACCTGATAGACCCTAAATTTTACATGAACCGCACTAATAACCTGATAGAACCTCAACTTTACATGAACCCCAATAAAAACCTGATAGAACCTAAACTTTACATGAACCCCACTAAAAACCTGATAGAACTTAAACTTTACATGAACCCCACTAAAAACCTGATAGAAGCTAAACTTTACATGAACCCCACTAAAAACCTGATAGAAGCTAAACTTTACATGAACCCCACTAAAAACCTGATAGAACTTAAACTTTACATGAACCCCACTAAAAACCTGATAGATGCTAAACTTTACATGAACTCCACTAAAAACCTGATAGAACCTAAACTTAATATGAACCCGACTAAAAACTCGATAGATCCTAATCTTTACATAATCCCCACTAAAAGCCTGATAGAACCTAAACTTTACATGAACCCCACTAAAAACCTGATAGAACTTAAACTTTACATCAACCCCACTAAAATATGATAGAACCTAAACTTTAAATGAATCTCACTAAAAACCTGATAGAACCTAAACTTTACATGAACAGCACTAATAACCTGATAGAACCTCAACTTTACATGAACCCCAATCAAAACCTGATAGAACCTAAACTTTACATGAACCCCACTAAAAGCCTGATACAACTTAAACTTTACATGAACCCCACTAAAAACCTGATAGAACTTAAACTTTACATGAACCCCACTAAAAACCTGATAGAAGCTAAACTTTACATGAATTCCACTAAAAACCTGACAGAACCTAAACTTAATATGAACCCCACTAAATACCCGATAGATCCTAATCTTTACATAATCCCCACTAAAAGCCTGATAGAACCTAAACTTAACATGAACCCCACTAAAAACCTGATAGATCCTAAACTTTACATAATGCCCACTAAAAGCCTGATACAACTTAAACTTTACATGAACCCCACTAAAAACCTGATAGAACTTAAACTTTACATGAACCCCACAAAAACCTGATAGAAGCTAAACTTTACATGAACTCAACTAAAACCTGATAGAACCTAAACTTAATATGAACCCCACTAAAAACCCGATAGATACTAATCTTTACATAATCCCCACTAAAAACCTGATAGAACCTAAACTTAACATGAACCCCACTAAAAACCTGATAGAACTTAAACTTTACATGAACCCCACTAAAAACCTGATAGAAGCTAAACTTTACATGAACCCCACTAAAAACCTGATAGAAGCTAAACTTTACATGAACCCCACTAAAAACCTGATAGAAGCTAAACTTTACATCAACCCCACTAAAATATGATAGAACCTAAACATTACATGAACCCCACTAAAAACCTGATAGACCCTAAATTTTACATGAACCGCACTAATAACCTGATAGAACCTCAACTTTACATGAACCCCAATAAAAACCTGATAGAACCTAAACTTTACATGAACCCCACTAAAAACCTGATAGAACTTAAACTTTACATCAACCCCACTAAAATATGATAGAACCTAAACATTACATGAACCCCACTAAAAACCTGATAGAACCTCAACTTTACATGAACCCCAATAAAAACCTGATAGAACCTAAACTTTACATGAACCCCACTAAAAACCTGATAGAACTTAAACTTTACATGAACCCCACTAAAAACCTGATAGAAGCTAAACTTTACATGAACCCCACTAAAAACCTGATAGAAGCTAAACTTTACATGAACCCCACTAAAAACCTGATAGAACTTAAACTTTACATGAACCCCACTAAAAACCTGATAGATGCTAAACTTTACATGAACTCCACTAAAAACCTGATAGAACCTAAACTTAATATGAACCCCACTAAAAACCCGATAGATCCTAATCTTTATATAATCCCCACTAAAAGCCTGATAGAACCTAAACTTAACATGAACCCCACTAAAAACCTGATAGATCCTAAACTTTACATAATGCCCACTAAAAGCCTGATACAACTTAAACTTTACATGAACCCCACTAAAAACCTGATAGAACTTAAACTTTACATGAACCCCACAAAAAACCTGATAGAAGCTAAACTTTACATGAACTCAACTAAAACCTGATAGAACCTAAACTTAATATGAACCCCACTAAAAACCCGATAGATCCTAATCTTTACATAATCCCCACTAAAAACCTGATAGAACCTAAACTTAACATGAACCCCACTAAAAACCTGATAGAACTTAAACTTTACATGAACCCCACAAAAACCTGATAGAAGCTAAACTTTACATGAACTCAACTAAAACCTGATAGAACCTAAACTTAATATGAACCCCACTAAAAACCCGATAGATACTAATCTTTACATAATCCCCACTAAAAACCTGATAGAACCTAAACTTAACATGAACCCCACTAAAAACCTGATAGAACTTAAACTTTACATGAACCCCACTAAAAACCTGATAGAAGCTAAACTTTACATGAACCCCACTAAAAACCTGATAGAAGCTAAACTTTACATGAACTCCACTAAAAACCTGATAGAAACTAAACTTAATATGAACCCCACTAAAAACCCGATAGATCCTAATCTTTACATAATCCCCACCAAAAGCCTGATACAACTTAAACTTTACATGAACCCCACTAAAAACCTGATAGAACTCAAACTTTACATGAACCCCACTAAAAACCTGATAGAAGCTAAACTTTACATGAACTCCACTAAAAACCTGATAGAACCTAAACTTAATATGAACCCCACTAAAAACCCGATAGATCCTAATCTTTACATAATCCCCACTTAAAGCCTGATAGAACCTAAACTTAACATGAAACCCACTAAAAACCTGACAGATCCTAAACTTTACATCATCCCCACTAAAAGCCTGATACAACTTAAACTTTACATGAACCCCACTAAAAACCTGATAGAACTTAAACTTTACATCAACCCCACTACAATATGATAGAACCTAAACTTTAAATGAATCTCACTAAAAACATGATAGAACTTAAACTTTACATAATCCCCACTAAAAGCCTGATACAACTTAAACTTTACATGAACCCCACTAAAAACCTGATAGAACCTAAACTTAATATGAAAACCCACTAAAAACCCGAGAGATCCTAATCTTTACATAATCCCCACTAAAAGCCCGATAGAACCTAAACTTAACATGAACCCCACTAAAAACCCGATAGATCCTAAACTTTACATAATCCCTACTAAAAGCCTGATACAACTTAAATTTTACATGAACCCCACTAAAAACCTGATAGAACTTAAACTTTACATCAACCCCACTAAAATATGATAGAACCTAAACATTACATGAACCCCACTAAAAACCTGATAGACCCTAAATTTTACATGAACCGCACTAATAACCTGATAGAACCTCAACTTTACATGAACCCCAATAAAAACCTGATAGAACCTAAACTTTACATGAACCCCACTAAAAACCTGATAGAACTTAAACTTTACATGAACCCCACTAAAAACCTGATAGAAGCTAAACTTTACATGAACCCCACTAAAAACCTGATAGAAGCTAAACTTTACATGAACCCCACTAAAAACCTGATAGAACTTAAACTTTACATGAACCCCACTAAAAACCTGATAGATGCTAAACTTTACATGAACTCCACTAAAAACCTGATAGAACCTAAACTTAATATGAACCCCACTAAAAACCCGATAGACCCTAATCTTTATATAATCCCCACTAAAAGCCTGATAGAACCTAAACTTAACATGAACCCCACTAAAAACCTGATAGATCCTAAACTTTACATAATGCCCACTAAAAGCCTGATACAACTTAAACTTTACATGAACCCCACTAAAAACCTGATAGAACTTAAACTTTACATGAACCCAAAAAAAACCTGATAGAAGCTAAACTTTACATGAACTCAACTAAAACCTGATAGAACCTAAACTTAGTATGAACCCCACTAAAAACCCGATAGATCCTAATCTTTACATAATCCCCACTAAAAACCTGATAGAACCTAAACTTAACATGAACCCCACTAAAAACCTGATAGAACTTAAACTTTACATGAACCCCACTAAAAACCTGATAGAAGCTAAACTTTACATGAACCCCACTAAAAACCTGATAGAAGCTAAACTTTACATGAACCCCACTAAAAACCTGATAGAAGCTAAACTTTACATGAACTCCACTAAAAACCTGATAGAAACTAAACTTAATATGAACCCCACTAAAAACCCGATAGATCCTAATCTTTACATAATCCCCACCAAAAGCCTGATACAACTTAAACTTTACATGAACCCCACTAAAAACCTGATAGAACTTAAACTTTACATGAACCTCACTAAAAACCTGATAGAAGCTAAACTTTACATGAACTCCACTAAAAACCTGATAGAACCTAAACTTAATATGAACCCCACTAAAAACCCGATAGATCCTAATCTTTACATAATCCCCACTAAAAGCCTGATAGAACCTAAACTTAACATGAAACCCACTAAAAACCTGACAGATCCTAAACTTTACATCATCCCCACTAAAAGCCTGATACAACTTAAACTTTACATGAACCCCACTAAAAACCTGATAGAACTTAAACTTTACATCAACCCCACTACAATATGATAGAACCTAAACTTTAAATGAATCTCACTAAAAACCTGATAGAACTTAAACTTTACATAATCCCCACTAAAAGCCTGATACAACTTAAACTTTACATGAACCCCACTAAAAACCTGATAGAACTTAAACTTTACATCAACCCCACTAAAAACCTGATAGATGCTAAACTTTACATGAACTCCACTAAAAACCTGATAGAACCTAAACTTAATATGAACCCCACTAAAAACCCGATAGATCCTAATCTTTACATAATCCCCACTAAAAGCCCGATAGAACCTAAACTTAACATGAACCCCACTAAAAACCCGATAGATCCTAAACTTTACATAATCCCCACTAAAAGCCTGATACAACTTAAATTTTACATGAACCCCACTAAAAACCTGATAGAACTTAAACTTTACATCAACCCCACTAAAATATGATAGAACCTAAACATTACATGAACCCCACTAAAAACCTGATAGACCCTAAATTTTACATGAACCGCACTAATAACCTGATAGAACCTCAACTTTACATGAACCCCAATAAAAACCTGATAGAACCTAAACTTTACATGAACCCCACTAAAAACCTGATAGAACTTAAACTTTACATGAACCCCACTAAAAACCTGATAGAAGCTAAACTTTACATGAACCCCACTAAAAACCTGATAGAAGCTAAACTTTACATGAACCCCACTAAAAACCTGATAGAACTTAAACTTTACATGAACCCCACTAAAAACCTGATAGATGCTAAACTTTACATGAACTCCACTAAAAACCTGATAGAACCTAAACTTAATATGAACCCGACTAAAAACTCGATAGATCCTAATCTTTACATAATCCCCACTAAAAGCCTGATAGAACCTAAACTTTACATGAACCCCACTAAAAACCTGATAGAACTTAAACTTTACATCAACCCCACTAAAATATGATAGAACCTAAACTTTAAATGAATCTCACTAAAAACCTGATAGAACCTAAACTTTACATGAACAGCACTAATAACCTGATAGAACCTCAACTTTACATGAACCCCAATCAAAACCTGATAGAACCTAAACTTTACATGAACCCCACTAAAAGCCTGATACAACTTAAACTTTACATGAACCCCACTAAAAACCTGATAGAACTTAAACTTTACATGAACCCCACTAAAAACCTGATAGAAGCTAAACTTTACATGAATTCCACTAAAAACCTGACAGAACCTAAACTTAATATGAACCCCACTAAATACCCGATAGATCCTAATCTTTACATAATCCCCACTAAAAGCCTGATAGAACCTAAACTTAACATGAACCCCACTAAAAACCTGATAGATCCTAAACTTTACATAATGCCCACTAAAAGCCTGATACAACTTAAACTTTACATGAACCCCACTAAAAACCTGATAGAACTTAAACTTTACATGAACCCCACAAAAACCTGATAGAAGCTAAACTTTACATGAACTCAACTAAAACCTGATAGAACCTAAACTTAATATGAACCCCACTAAAAACCCGATAGATACTAATCTTTACATAATCCCCACTAAAAACCTGATAGAACCTAAACTTAACATGAACCCCACTAAAAACCTGATAGAACTTAAACTTTACATGAACCCCACTAAAAACCTGATAGAAGCTAAACTTTACATGAACCCCACTAAAAACCTGATAGAAGCTAAACTTTACATGAACCCCACTAAAAACCTGATAGAAGCTAAACTTTACATCAACCCCACTAAAATATGATAGAACCTAAACATTACATGAACCCCACTAAAAACCTGATAGACCCTAAATTTTACATGAACCGCACTAATAACCTGATAGAACCTCAACTTTACATGAACCCCAATAAAAACCTGATAGAACCTAAACTTTACATGAACCCCACTAAAAACCTGATAGAACTTAAACTTTACATCAACCCCACTAAAATATGATAGAACCTAAACATTACATGAACCCCACTAAAAACCTGATAGAACCTCAACTTTACATGAACCCCAATAAAAACCTGATAGAACCTAAACTTTACATGAACCCCACTAAAAACCTGATAGAAGCTAAACTTTACATGAACCCCACTAAAAACCTGATAGAAGCTAAACTTTACATGAACCCCACTAAAAACCTGATAGAAGCTAAACTTTACATGAACTCCACTAAAAACCTGATAGAAACTAAACTTAATATGAACCCCACTAAAAACCCGATAGATCCTAATCTTTACATAATCCCCACCAAAAGCCTGATACAACTTAAACTTTACATGAACCCCACTAAAAACCTGATAGAACTTAAACTTTACATGAACCTCACTAAAAACCTGATAGAAGCTAAACTTTACATGAACTCCACTAAAAACCTGATAGAACCTAAACTTAATATGAACCCCACTAAAAACCCGATAGATCCTAATCTTTACATAATCCCCACTAAAAGCCTGATAGAACCTAAACTTAACATGAAACCCACTAAAAACCTGACAGATCCTAAACTTTACATCATCCCCACTAAAAGCCTGATACAACTTAAACTTTACATGAACCCCACTAAAAACCTGATAGAACTTAAACTTTACATCAACCCCACTACAATATGATAGAACCTAAACTTTAAATGAATCTCACTAAAAACCTGATAGAACTTAAACTTTACATAATCCCCACTAAAAGCCTGATACAACTTAAACTTTACATGAACCCCACTAAAAACCTGATAGAACTTAAACTTTACATCAACCCCACTAAAAACCTGATAGATGCTAAACTTTACATGAACTCCACTAAAAACCTGATAGAACCTAAACTTAATATGAACCCCACTAAAAACCCGATAGATCCTAATCTTTACATAATCCCCACTAAAAGCCCGATAGAACCTAAACTTAACATGAACCCCACTAAAAACCCGATAGATCCTAAACTTTACATAATCCCCACTAAAAGCCTGATACAACTTAAATTTTACATGAACCCCACTAAAAACCTGATAGAACTTAAACTTTACATCAACCCCACTAAAATATGATAGAACCTAAACATTACATGAACCCCACTAAAAACCTGATAGACCCTAAATTTTACATGAACCGCACTAATAACCTGATAGAACCTCAACTTTACATGAACCCCAATAAAAACCTGATAGAACCTAAACTTTACATGAACCCCACTAAAAACCTGATAGAACTTAAACTTTACATGAACCCCACTAAAAACCTGATAGAAGCTAAACTTTACATGAACCCCACTAAAAACCTGATAGAAGCTAAACTTTACATGAACCCCACTAAAAACCTGATAGAACTTAAACTTTACATGAACCCCACTAAAAACCTGATAGATGCTAAACTTTACATGAACTCCACTAAAAACCTGATAGAACCTAAACTTAATATGAACCCGACTAAAAACTCGATAGATCCTAATCTTTACATAATCCCCACTAAAAGCCTGATAGAACCTAAACTTTACATGAACCCCACTAAAAACCTGATAGAACTTAAACTTTACATCAACCCCACTAAAATATGATAGAACCTAAACTTTAAATGAATCTCACTAAAAACCTGATAGAACCTAAACTTTACATGAACAGCACTAATAACCTGATAGAACCTCAACTTTACATGAACCCCAATCAAAACCTGATAGAACCTAAACTTTACATGAACCCCACTAAAAGCCTGATACAACTTAAACTTTACATGAACCCCACTAAAAACCTGATAGAACTTAAACTTTACATGAACCCCACTAAAAACCTGATAGAAGCTAAACTTTACATGAATTCCACTAAAAACCTGACAGAACCTAAACTTAATATGAACCCCACTAAATACCCGATAGATCCTAATCTTTACATAATCCCCACTAAAAGCCTGATAGAACCTAAACTTAACATGAACCCCACTAAAAACCTGATAGATCCTAAACTTTACATAATGCCCACTAAAAGCCTGATACAACTTAAACTTTACATGAACCCCACTAAAAACCTGATAGAACTTAAACTTTACATGAACCCCACAAAAACCTGATAGAAGCTAAACTTTACATGAACTCAACTAAAACCTGATAGAACCTAAACTTAATATGAACCCCACTAAAAACCCGATAGATACTAATCTTTACATAATCCCCACTAAAAACCTGATAGAACCTAAACTTAACATGAACCCCACTAAAAACCTGATAGAACTTAAACTTTACATGAACCCCACTAAAAACCTGATAGAAGCTAAACTTTACATGAACCCCACTAAAAACCTGATAGAAGCTAAACTTTACATGAACCCCACTAAAAACCTGATAGAAGCTAAACTTTACATCAACCCCACTAAAATATGATAGAACCTAAACATTACATGAACCCCACTAAAAACCTGATAGACCCTAAATTTTACATGAACCGCACTAATAACCTGATAGAACCTCAACTTTACATGAACCCCAATAAAAACCTGATAGAACCTAAACTTTACATGAACCCCACTAAAAACCTGATAGAACTTAAACTTTACATCAACCCCACTAAAATATGATAGAACCTAAACATTACATGAACCCCACTAAAAACCTGATAGAACCTCAACTTTACATGAACCCCAATAAAAACCTGATAGAACCTAAACTTTACATGAACCCCACTAAAAACCTGATAGAACTTAAACTTTACATGAACCCCACTAAAAACCTGATAGAAGCTAAACTTTACATGAACCCCACTAAAAACCTGATAGAAGCTAAACTTTACATGAACCCCACTAAAAACCTGATAGAACTTAAACTTTACATGAACCCCACTAAAAACCTGATAGATGCTAAACTTTACATGAACTCCACTAAAAACCTGATAGAACCTAAACTTAATATGAACCCCACTAAAAACCCGATAGATCCTAATCTTTATATAATCCCCACTAAAAGCCTGATAGAACCTAAACTTAACATGAACCCCACTAAAAACCTGATAGATCCTAAACTTTACATAATGCCCACTAAAAGCCTGATACAACTTAAACTTTACATGAACCCCACTAAAAACCTGATAGAACTTAAACTTTACATGAACCCCACAAAAAACCTGATAGAAGCTAAACTTTACATGAACTCAACTAAAACCTGATAGAACCTAAACTTAATATGAACCCCACTAAAAACCCGATAGATCCTAATCTTTACATAATCCCCACTAAAAACCTGATAGAACCTAAACTTAACATGAACCCCACTAAAAACCTGATAGAACTTAAACTTTACATGAACCCCACTAAAAACCTGATAGAAGCTAAACTTTACATGAACCCCACTAAAAACCTGATAGAAGCTAAACTTTACATGAACCCCACTAAAAACCTGATAGAAGCTAAACTTTACATGAACTCCACTAAAAACCTGATAGAAACTAAACTTAATATGAACCCCACTAAAAACCCGATAGATCCTAATCTTTACATAATCCCCACCAAAAGCCTGATACAACTTAAACTTTACATGAACCCCACTAAAAACCTGATAGAACTTAAACTTTACATGAACCCCACTAAAAACCTGATAGAAGCTAAACTTTACATGAACTCCACTAAAAACCTGATAGAACCTAAACTTAATATGAACCCCACTAAAAACCCGATAGATCCTAATCTTTACATAATCCCCACTAAAAGCCTGATAGAACCTAAACTTAACATGAAACCCACTAAAAACCTGACAGATCCTAAACTTTACATCATCCCCACTAAAAGCCTGATACAACTTAAACTTTACACGAACCCCACTAAAAACCTGATAGACCCTAAATTTTACATGAACCGCACTAATAACCTGATAGAACCTCAACTTTACATGAACCCCAATAAAAACCTGATAGAACCTAAACTTTACATGAACCCCACTAAAAACCTGATAGAACTTAAACTTTACATGAACCCCACTAAAAACCTGATAGAAGCTAAACTTTACATGAACCCCACTAAAAACCTGATAGAAGCTAAACTTTACATGAACCCCACTAAAAACCTGATAGAACTTAAACTTTACATGAACCCCACTAAAAACCTGATAGATGCTAAACTTTACATGAACTCCACTAAAAACCTGATAGAACCTAAACTTAATATGAACCCCACTAAAAACCCGATAGATCCTAATCTTTACATAATCCCCACTAAAAGCCTGATAGAACTTAAACTTTAGAACAACCCCACTAAAATATGATAGAACCTAAACTTTAAATGAATCTCACTAAAAACCTGATAGAACTTAAACTTTACATGAACCCCACTAAAAACCTGATAGAAGCTAAACTTTACATGAACCCCACTAAAAACCCGATAGAAGCTAAACTTTACATGAACCCCACTAAAAACCTGATAAAACTTAAACTTTACATAAACCCCACTAAAAACCTGATAGAAGCTAAACTTTACATGAACTCCACTAAAAACCTGATAGAACCTAAACTTAATATGAACTCCACTAAAAACCCGATAGATCCTAATGTTTACATAATCCCCACTAAAAGCCTGATAGAACCTAAACTTAACATGAACCCCACTAAAAACCTGATAGATCCTAAACTTTACATAATCCCCACTAAAAGCCTGATACAACTTAAACTTTACATGAACCCCACTAAAAACCTGATAGAACTTAAACTTTACATGAACCCCACTAAAAACCTGATAGAACTTAAACTTTACATGAACCCCAATAAAAACCTGATAGACCCTAAATTTTACATGAACCGCACTAATAACCTGATAGAACCTAAACTTAATATGAACCCCACTAAAAACCCGGTAGATCCTAATCTTTACATAATCCCCACTAAAAGCCTGATAGATCCTAAACTTTACATAATCCCCACTAAAAGCCTGATACAACTTAAACTTTACATGAACCCCACTAAAAACCTGATAGAACTTAAACTTTACATGAACCCCACTAAAAATCTGATAGAAGCTAAACTTTACATGAACCCCACTAAAAACCTGATAGAACCTAAACTTAATATGAACCCCACTAAAAACCCGATAGATCCTAATCTTTACATAATCCCCACTAAAAGCCTGATAGAACCTAAACTTAACATGAACCCCACTAAAAACCTGATAGATCCTAAACTTTACATAATGCCCACTAAAAACCTGATACAACTTAAACTTTACATGAACCCCACTAAAAACCTGATAGAACTTAAACTTTACATGAACCCCACAAAAAACCTGATAGAAGCTAAACTTTACATGAACTCAACTAAAACCTGATAGAACCTAAACTTAATATGAACCCCACTAAAAACCCGATAGATCCTAATCTTTACATAATCCCCACTAAAAGCCTGATAGAACCTAAACTTAACATGAACCCCACTAAAAACCTGATAGATCCTAAACTTTACATAATCCCCACTAAAAGCCTGATACAACTTAAACTTTACATGAACCCCACTAAAAACCTGATAGAACTTAAACTTTACATGAACCCCACTAAAAACCTGATAGAACTTAAACTTTACATGAACCCCACTAAAAACCTGATAGACCCTAAATTTTACATGAACCGCACTAATAACCTGATAGAACCTAAACTTAATATGAACCCCACTAAAAACCCGATAGATCCTAATCTTTACATAATCCCCACTAAAAGCCTGATAGATCCTAAACTTTACATAATCCCCACTAAAAGCCTGATACAACTTAAACTTTACATGAACCCCACTAAAAACCTGATAGAACCTAAACTTTACATGAACCCCACTAAAAACCTGATAGAACTTAAACTTTACATGAACCCCACTAAAAACCTGATAGAAGCTAAACTTTACATGAACCCCACTAAAAACCTGATAGAAGCTAAACTTTACATGAACCCCACTAAAAACCTGATAGAACTTAAACTTTACATGAACCCCACTAAAAACCTGATAGATGCTAAACTTTACATGAACTCCACTAAAAACCTGATAGAACCTAAACTTAATATGAACCCCACTAAAAACCCGATAGATCCTAATCTTTATATAATCCCCACTAAAAGCCTGATAGAACCTAAACTTAACATGAACCCCACTAAAAACCTGATAGATCCTAAACTTTACATAATGCCCACTAAAAGCCTGATACAACTTAAACTTTACATGAACCCCACTAAAAACCTGATAGAACTTAAACTTTACATGAACCCCACAAAAAACCTGATAGAAGCTAAACTTTACATGAACTCAACTAAAACCTGATAGAACCTAAACTTAATATGAACCCCACTAAAAACCCGATAGATCCTAATCTTTACATAATCCCCACTAAAAACCTGATAGAACCTAAACTTAACATGAACCCCACTAAAAACCTGATAGAACTTAAACTTTACATGAACACCACTAAAAACCTGATAGAAGCTAAACTTTACATGAACCCCACTAAAAACCTGATAGAAGCTAAACTTTACATGAACCCCACTAAAAACCTGATAGAAGCTAAACTTTACATGAACTCCACTAAAAACCTGATAGAAACTAAACTTAATATGAACCCCACTAAAAACCCGATAGATCCTAATCTTTACATAATCCCCACCAAAAGCCTGATACAACTTAAACTTTACATGAACCCCACTAAAAACCTGATAGAACTTAAACTTTACATGAACCCCACTAAAAACCTGATAGAAGCTAAACTTTACATGAACTCCACTAAAAACCTGATAGAACCTAAACTTAATATGAACCCCACTAAAAACCCGATAGATCCTAATCTTTACATAATCCCCACTAAAAGCCTGATAGAACCTAAACTTAACATGAAACCCACTAAAAACCTGACAGATCCTAAACTTTACATCATCCCCACTAAAAGCCTGATACAACTTAAACTTTACATGAACCCCACTAAAAACCTGATAGAACTTAAACTTTACATCAACCCCACTACAATATGATAGAACCTAAACTTTAAATGAATCTCACTAAAAACCTGATAGAACTTAAACTTTACATAATCCCCACTAAAAGCCTGATACAACTTAAACTTTACATGAACCCCACTAAAAACCTGATAGAACTTAAACTTTACATCAACCCCACTAAAAACCTGATAGATGCTAAACTTTACATGAACTCCACTAAAAACCTGATAGAACCTAAACTTAATATGAACCCCACTAAAAACCCGATAGATCCTAATCTTTACATAATCCCCACTAAAAGCCCGATAGAACCTAAACTTAACATGAACCCCACTAAAAACCCGATAGATCCTAAACTTTACATAATCCCCACTAAAAGCCTGATACAACTTAAATTTTACATGAACCCCACTAAAAACCTGATAGAACTTAAACTTTACATCAACCCCACTAAAATATGATAGAACCTAAACATTACATGAACCCCACTAAAAACCTGATAGACCCTAAATTTTACATGAACCGCACTAATAACCTGATAGAACCTCAACTTTACATGAACCCCAATAAAAACCTGATAGAACCTAAACTTTACATGAACCCCACTAAAAACCTGATAGAACTTAAACTTTACATGAACCCCACTAAAAACCTGATAGAAGCTAAACTTTACATGAACCCCACTAAAAACCTGATAGAAGCTAAACTTTACATGAACCCCACTAAAAACCTGATAGAACTTAAACTTTACATGAACCCCACTAAAAACCTGATAGATGCTAAACTTTACATGAACTCCACTAAAAACCTGATAGAACCTAAACTTAATATGAACCCCACTAAAAACCCGATAGATCCTAATCTTTACATAATCCCCACTAAAAGCCTGATAGAACTTAAACTTTAGAACAACCCCACTAAAATACGATAGAACCTAAACTTTAAATGAATCTCACTAAAAACCTGATAGAACTTAAACTTTACATGAACCCCACTAAAAACCTGATAGAAGCTAAACTTTACATGAACCCCACTAAAAACCCGATAGAAGCTAAACTTTACATGAACCCCACTAAAAACCTGATAAAACTTAAACTTTACATAAACCCCACTAAAAACCTGATAGAAGCTAAACTTTACATGAACTCCACTAAAAACCTGATAGAACCTAAACTTAACATGAACCCCACTAAAAACCTGATAGATCCTAAACTTTACATAATCCCCACTAAAAGCCTGATACAACTTAAACTTTACATGAACCCCACTAAAAACCTGATAGAACTTAAACTTTACATGAACCCCACTAAAAACCTGATAGAACTTAAACTTTACATGAACCCCAATAAAAACCTGATAGACCCTAAATTTTACATGAACCGCACTAATAACCTGATAGAACCTAAACTTAATATGAACCCCACTAAAAACCCGGTAGATCCTAATCTTTACATAATCCCCACTAAAAGCCTGATAGATCCTAAACTTTACATAATCCCCACTAAAAGCCTGATACAACTTAAACTTTACATGAACCCCACTAAAAACCTGATAGAACTTAAACTTTACATGAACCCCACTAAAAATCTGATAGAAGCTAAACTTTACATGAACCCCACTAAAAACCTGATAGAACCTAAACTTAATATGAACCCCACTAAAAACCCGATAGATCCTAATCTTTACATAATCCCCACTAAAAGCCTGATAGAACCTAAACTTAACATGAACCCCACTAAAAACCTGATAGATCCTAAACTTTACATAATGCCCACTAAAAACCTGATACAACTTAAACTTTACAGGAACCCCACTAAAAACCTGATAGAACTTAAACTTTACATGAACCCCACAAAAAACCTGATAGAACCTAAACTTTACATGAACTCAACTAAAACCTGATAGAACCTAAACTTAATATGAACCCCACTAAAAACCCGATAGATCCTAATCTTTACATAATCCCCACTAAAAGCCTGATAGAACCTAAACTTAACATGAACCCCACTAAAAACCTGATAGATCCTAAACTTTACATAATCCCCACTAAAAGCCTGATACAACTTAAACTTTACATGAACCCCACTAAAAACCTGATAGAACTTAAACTTTACATGAACCCCACTAAAAACCTGATAGAACTTAAACTTTACATGAACCCCACTAAAAACCTGATAGACCCTAAATTTTACATGAACCGCACTAATAACCTGATAGAACCTAAACTTAATATGAACCCCACTAAAAACCCGATAGATCCTAATCTTTACATAATCCCCACTAAAAGCCTGATAGATCCTAAACTTTACATAATCCCCACTAAAAGCCTGATACAACTTAAACTTTACATGAACCCCACTAAAAACCTGATAGAACTTAAACTTTACATGAACCCCACTAAAAATCTGATAGAAGCTAAACTTTACATGAACCCCACTAAAAACCTGATAGAACCTAAACTTAATATGAACCCCACTAAAAACCCGATAGATCCTAATCTTTACATAATCCCCACTAAAAGCCTGATAGAACCTAAACTTAACATGAACCCCACTAAAAACCTGATAGATCCTAAACTTTACATAATGCCCACTAAAAGCCTGATACAACTTAAACTTTACATGAACCCCACTAAAAACCTGATAGAACTTAAACTTTACATGAACCCCACAAAAAACCTGATAGAAGCTAAACTTTACATGAACTCAACTAAAACCTGATAGAACCTAAACTTAATATGAACCCCACTAAAAACCCGATAGATCCTAATCTTTACATAATCCCCACTAAAAGCCTGATAGATCCTAAACTTTACATAATCCCCACTAAAAGCCTGATACAACTTAAACTTTACATGAACCCCACTAAAAACCTGATAGAACTTAAACTTTACATGAACCCCACTAAAAATCTGATAGAAGCTAAACTTTACATGAACCCCACTAAAAACCTGATAGAACCTAAACTTAATATGAACCCCACTAAAAACCCGATAGATCCTAATCTTTACATAATCCCCACTAAAAGCCTGATAGAACCTAAACTTAACATGAACCCCACTAAAAACCTGATAGATCCTAAACTTTACATAATGCCCACTAAAAGCCTGATACAACTTAAACTTTACATGAACCCCACTAAAAACCTGATAGAACTTAAACTTTACATGAACCCCACAAAAACCTGATAGAAGCTAAACTTTACATGAACTCAACTAAAACCTGATAGAACCTAAACTTAATATGAACCCCACTAAAAACCCGATAGATACTAATCTTTACATAATCCCCACTAAAAACCTGATAGAACCTAAACTTAACATGAACCCCACTAAAAACCTGATAGAACTTAAACTTTACATGAACCCCACTAAAAACCTGATAGAAGCTAAACTTTACATGAACCCCACTAAAAACCTGATAGAAACTAAACTTTACATGAACTCCACTAAAAACCTGATAGAAACTAAACTTAATATGAACCCCACTAAAAACCCGATAGATCCTAATCTTTACATAATCCCCACCAAAAGCCTGATACAACTTAAACTTTACATGAACCCCACTAAAAACCTGATAGAACTCAAACTTTACATGAACCCCACTAAAAACCTGATAGAAGCTAAACTTTACATGAACTCCACTAAAAACCTGATAGAACCTAAACTTAATATGAACCCCACTAAAAACCCGATAGATCCTAATCTTTACATAATCCCCACTTAAAGCCTGATAGAACCTAAACTTAACATGAAACCCACTAAAAACCTGACAGATCCTAAACTTTACATCATCCCCACTAAAAGCCTGATACAACTTAAACTTTACATGAACCCCACTAAAAACCTGATAGAACTTAAACTTTACATCAACCCCACTACAATATGATAGAACCTAAACTTTAAATGAATCTCACTAAAAACATGATAGAACTTAAACTTTACATAATCCCCACTAAAAGCCTGATACAACTTAAACTTTACATGAACCCCACTAAAAACCTGATAGAACTTAAACTTTACATCAACCCCACTAAAAACCTGATAGATGCTAAACTTTACATGAACTCCACTAAAAACCTGATAGAACCTAAACTTAATATGAAAACCCACTAAAAACCCGAGAGATCCTAATCTTTACATAATCCCCACTAAAAGCCCGATAGAACCTAAACTTAACATGAACCCCACTAAAAACCCGATAGATCCTAAACTTTACATAATCCCTACTAAAAGCCTGATACAACTTAAATTTTACATGAACCCCACTAAAAACCTGATAGAACTTAAACTTTACATCAACCCCACTAAAATATGATAGAACCTAAACATTACATGAACCCCACTAAAAACCTGATAGACCCTAAATTTTACATGAACCGCACTAATAACCTGATAGAACCTCAACTTTACATGAACCCCAATAAAAACCTGATAGAACCTAAACTTTACATGAACCCCACTAAAAACCTGATAGAACTTAAACTTTACATGAACCCCACTAAAAACCTGATAGAAGCTAAACTTTACATGAACCCCACTAAAAACCTGATAGAAGCTAAACTTTACATGAACCCCACTAAAAACCTGATAGAACTTAAACTTTACATGAACCCCACTAAAAACCTGATAGATGCTAAACTTTACATGAACTCCACTAAAAACCTGATAGAACCTAAACTTAATATGAACCCCACTAAAAACCCGATAGATCCTAATCTTTATATAATCCCCACTAAAAGCCTGATAGAACCTAAACTTAACATGAACCCCACTAAAAACCTGATAGATCCTAAACTTTACATAATGCCCACTAAAAGCCTGATACAACTTAAACTTTACATGAACCCCACTAAAAACCTGATAGAACTTAAACTTTACATGAACCCAAAAAAAACCTGATAGAAGCTAAACTTTACATGAACTCAACTAAAACCTGATAGAACCTAAACTTAGTATGAACCCCACTAAAAACCCGATAGATCCTAATCTTTACATAATCCCCACTAAAAACCTGATAGAACCTAAACTTAACATGAACCCCACTAAAAACCTGATAGAACTTAAACTTTACATGAACCCCACTAAAAACCTGATAGAAGCTAAACTTTACATGAACCCCACTAAAAACCTGATAGAAGCTAAACTTTACATGAACCCCACTAAAAACCTGATAGAAGCTAAACTTTACATGAACTCCACTAAAAACCTGATAGAAACTAAACTTAATATGAACCCCACTAAAAACCCGATAGATCCTAATCTTTACATAATCCCCACCAAAAGCCTGATACAACTTAAACTTTACATGAACCCCACTAAAAACCTGATAGAACTTAAACTTTACATGAACCTCACTAAAAACCTGATAGAAGCTAAACTTTACATGAACTCCACTAAAAACCTGATAGAACCTAAACTTAATATGAACCCCACTAAAAACCCGATAGATCCTAATCTTTACATAATCCCCACTAAAAGCCTGATAGAACCTAAACTTAACATGAAACCCACTAAAAACCTGACAGATCCTAAACTTTACATCATCCCCACTAAAAGCCTGATACAACTTAAACTTTACATGAACCCCACTAAAAACCTGATAGAACTTAAACTTTACATCAACCCCACTACAATATGATAGAACCTAAACTTTAAATGAATCTCACTAAAAACCTGATAGAACTTAAACTTTACATAATCCCCACTAAAAGCCTGATACAACTTAAACTTTACATGAACCCCACTAAAAACCTGATAGAACTTAAACTTTACATCAACCCCACTAAAAACCTGATAGATGCTAAACTTTACATGAACTCCACTAAAAACCTGATAGAACCTAAACTTAATATGAACCCCACTAAAAACCCGATAGATCCTAATCTTTACATAATCCCCACTAAAAGCCCGATAGAACCTAAACTTAACATGAACCCCACTAAAAACCCGATAGATCCTAAACTTTACATAATCCCCACTAAAAGCCTGATACAACTTAAATTTTACATGAACCCCACTAAAAACCTGATAGAACTTAAACTTTACATCAACCCCACTAAAATATGATAGAACCTAAACATTACATGAACCCCACTAAAAACCTGATAGACCCTAAATTTTACATGAACCGCACTAATAACCTGATAGAACCTCAACTTTACATGAACCCCAATAAAAACCTGATAGAACCTAAACTTTACATGAACCCCACTAAAAACCTGATAGAACTTAAACTTTACATGAACCCCACTAAAAACCTGATAGAAGCTAAACTTTACATGAACCCCACTAAAAACCTGATAGAAGCTAAACTTTACATGAACCCCACTAAAAACCTGATAGAACTTAAACTTTACATGAACCCCACTAAAAACCTGATAGATGCTAAACTTTACATGAACTCCACTAAAAACCTGATAGAACCTAAACTTAATATGAACCCCACTAAAAACTCGATAGATCCTAATCTTTACATAATCCCCACTAAAAGCCTGATAGAACCTAAACTTTACATGAACCCCACTAAAAACCTGATAGAACTTAAACTTTACATCAACCCCACTAAAATATGATAGAACCTAAACTTTAAATGAATCTCACTAAAAACCTGATAGAACCTAAACTTTACATGAACAGCACTAATAACCTGATAGAACCTCAACTTTACATGAACCCCAATCAAAACCTGATAGAACCTAAACTTTACATGAACCCCACTAAAAGCCTGATACAACTTAAACTTTACATGAACCCCACTAAAAACCTGATAGAACTTAAACTTTACATGAACCCCACTAAAAACCTGATAGAAGCTAAACTTTACATGAATTCCACTAAAAACCTGACAGAACCTAAACTTAATATGAACCCCACTAAATACCCGATAGATCCTAATCTTTACATAATCCCCACTAAAAGCCTGATAGAACCTAAACTTAACATGAACCCCACTAAAAACCTGATAGATCCTAAACTTTACATAATGCCCACTAAAAGCCTGATACAACTTAAACTTTACATGAACCCCACTAAAAACCTGATAGAACTTAAACTTTACATGAACCCCACAAAAACCTGATAGAAGCTAAACTTAACATGAACCCCACTAAAAACCTGATAGAACTTAAACTTTACATGAACCCCACTAAAAACCTGATAGAAGCTAAACTTTACATGAACCCCACTAAAAACCTGATAGAAGCTAAACTTTACATGAACCCCACTAAAAACCTGATAGAAGCTAAACTTTACATCAACCCCACTAAAATATGATAGAACCTAAACATTACATGAACCCCACTAAAAACCTGATAGACCCTAAATTTTACATGAACCGCACTAATAACCTGATAGAACCTCAACTTTACATGAACCCCAATAAAAACCTGATAGAACCTAAACTTTACATGAACCCCACTAAAAACCTGATAGAACTTAAACTTTACATCAACCCCACTAAAATATGATAGAACCTAAACATTACATGAACCCCACTAAAAACCTGATAGACCCTAAATTTTACATGAACCGCACTAATAACCTGATAGAACCTCAACTTTACATGAACCCCAATAAAAACCTGATAGAACCTAAACTTTACATGAACCCCACTAAAAACCTGATAGAACTTAAACTTTACATGAACCCCACTAAAAACCTGATAGAAGCTAAACTTTACATGAACCCCACTAAAAACCTGATAGAAGCTAAACTTTACATGAACCCCACTAAAAACCTGATAGAACTTAAACTTTACATGAACCCCACTAAAAACCTGATAGATGCTAAACTTTACATGAACTCCACTAAAAACCTGATAGAACCTAAACTTAATATGAACCCCACTAAAAACTCGATAGATCCTAATCTTTACATAATCCCCACTAAAAGCCTGATAGAACCTAAACTTTACATGAACCCCACTAAAAACCTGATAGAACTTAAACTTTACATCAACCCCACTAAAATATGATAGAACCTAAACTTTAAATGAATCTCACTAAAAACCTGATAGAACCTAAACTTTACATGAACAGCACTAATAACCTGATAGAACCTCAACTTTACATGAACCCCAATCAAAACCTGATAGAACCTAAACTTTACATGAACCCCACTAAAAGCCTGATACAACTTAAACTTTACATGAACCCCACTAAAAACCTGATAGAACTTAAACTTTACATGAACCCCACTAAAAACCTGATAGAAGCTAAACTTTACATGAATTCCACTAAAAACCTGACAGAACCTAAACTTAATATGAACCCCACTAAATACCCGATAGATCCTAATCTTTACATAATCCCCACTAAAAGCCTGATAGAACCTAAACTTAACATGAACCCCACTAAAAACCTGATAGATCCTAAACTTTACATAATGCCCACTAAAAGCCTGATACAACTTAAACTTTACATGAACCCCACTAAAAACCTGATAGAACTTAAACTTTACATGAACCCCACAAAAACCTGATAGAAGCTAAACTTTACATGAACTCAACTAAAACCTGATAGAACCTAAACTTAATATGAACCCCACTAAAAACCCGATAGATACTAATCTTTACATAATCCCCACTAAAAACCTGATAGAACCTAAACTTAACATGAACCCCACTAAAAACCTGATAGAACTTAAACTTTACATGAACCCCACTAAAAACCTGATAGAAGCTAAACTTTACATGAACCCCACTAAAAACCTGATAGAAGCTAAACTTTACATGAACCCCACTAAAAACCTGATAGAAGCTAAACTTTACATGAACTCCACTAAAAACCTGATAGAAACTAAACTTAATATGAACCCCACTAAAAACCCGATAGATCCTAATCTTTACATAATCCCCACCAAAAGCCTGATACAACTTAAACTTTACATGAACCCCACTAAAAACCTGATAGAACTTAAACTTTACATGAACCTCACTAAAAACCTGATAGAAGCTAAACTTTACATGAACTCCACTAAAAACCTGATAGAACCTAAACTTAATATGAACCCCACTAAAAACCCGATAGATCCTAATCTTTACATAATCCCCACTAAAAGCCTGATAGAACCTAAACTTAACATGAAACCCACTAAAAACCTGACAGATCCTAAACGTTACATCATCCCCACTAAAAGCCTGATACAACTTAAACTTTACATGAACCCCACTAAAAACCTGATAGAACTTAAACTTTACATCAACCCCACTACAATATGATAGAACCTAAACTTTAAATGAATCTCACTAAAAACCTGATAGAACTTAAACTTTATATAATCCCCACTAAAAGCCTGATACAACTTAAACTTTACATGAACCCCACTAAAAACCTGATAGAACTTAAACTTTACATCAACCCCACTAAAAACCTGATAGATGCTAAACTTTACATGAACTCCACTAAAAACCTGATAGAACCTAAACTTAATATGAACCCCACTAAAAACCCGATAGATCCTAATCTTTACATAATCCCCACTAAAAGCCCGATAGAACCTAAACTTAACATGAACCCCACTAAAAACCCGATAGATCCTAAACTTTACATAATCCCCACTAAAAGCCTGATACAACTTAAATTTTACATGAACCCCACTAAAAACCTGATAGAACTTAAACTTTACATCAACCCCACTAAAATATGATAGAACCTAAACATTACATGAACCCCACTAAAAACCTGATAGACCCTAAATTTTACATGAACCGCACTAATAACCTGATAGAACCTCAACTTTACATGAACCCCAATAAAAACCTGATAGAACCTAAACTTTACATGAACCCCACTAAAAACCTGATAGAACTTAAACTTTACATGAACCCCACTAAAAACCTGATAGAAGCTAAACTTTACATGAACCCCACTAAAAACCTGATAGAAGCTAAACTTTACATGAACCCCACTAAAAACCTGATAGAACTTAAACTTTACATGAACCCCACTAAAAACCTGATAGATGCTAAACTTTACATGAACTCCACTAAAAACCTGATAGAACCTAAACTTAATATGAACCCCACTAAAAACTCGATAGATCCTAATCTTTACATAATCCCCACTAAAAGCCTGATAGAACCTAAACTTTACATGAACCCCACTAAAAACCTGATAGAACTTAAACTTTACATCAACCCCACTAAAATATGATAGAACCTAAACTTTAAATGAATCTCACTAAAAACCTGATAGAACCTAAACTTTACATGAACAGCACTAATAACCTGATAGAACCTCAACTTTACATGAACCCCAATCAAAACCTGATAGAACCTAAACTTTACATGAACCCCACTAAAAGCCTGATACAACTTAAACTTTACATGAACCCCACTAAAAACCTGATAGAACTTAAACTTTACATGAACCCCACTAAAAACCTGATAGAAGCTAAACTTTACATGAATTCCACTAAAAACCTGACAGAACCTAAACTTAATATGAACCCCACTAAATACCCGATAGATCCTAATCTTTACATAATCCCCACTAAAAGCCTGATAGAACCTAAACTTAACATGAACCCCACTAAAAACCTGATAGATCCTAAACTTTACATAATGCCCACTAAAAGCCTGATACAACTTAAACTTTACATGAACCCCACTAAAAACCTGATAGAACTTAAACTTTACATGAACCCCACAAAAACCTGATAGAAGCTAAACTTTACATGAACTCAACTAAAACCTGATAGAACCTAAACTTAATATGAACCCCACTAAAAACCCGATAGATCTAATCTTTACATAATCCCCACTAAAAACCTGATAGAACCTAAACTTAACATGAACCCCACTAAAAACCTGATAGAACTTAAACTTTACATGAACCCCACTAAAAACCTGATAGAAGCTAAACTTTACATGAACCCCACTAAAAACCTGATAGAAGCTAAACTTTACATGAACCCCACTAAAAACCTGATAGAAGCTAAACTTTACATGAACTCCACTAAAAACCTGATAGAAACTAAACTTAATATGAACCCCACTAAAAACCCGATAGATCCTAATCTTTACATAATCCCCACCAAAAGCCTGATACAACTTAAACTTTACATGAACCCCACTAAAAACCTGATAGAACTCAAACTTTACATGAACCCCACTAAAAACCTGATAGAAGCTAAACTTTACATGAACTCCACTAAAAACCTGATAGAACCTAAACTTAATATGAACCCCACTAAAAACCCGATAGATCCTAATCTTTACATAATCCCCACTAAAAGCCTGATAGAACCTAAACTTAACATGAAACCCACTAAAAACCTGACAGATCCTAAACTTTACATCATCCCCACTAAAAGCCTGATACAACTTAAACTTTACATGAACCCCACTAAAAACCTGATAGAACTTAAACTTTACATCAACCCCACTACAATATGATAGAACCTAAACTTTAAATGAATCTCACTAAAAACCTGATAGAACTTAAACTTTACATAATCCCCACTAAAAGCCTGATACAACTTAAACTTTACATGAACCCCACTAAAAACCTGATAGAACTTAAACTTTACATCAACCCCACTAAAAACCTGATAGATGCTAAACTTTACATGAACTCCACTAAAAACCTGATAGAACCTAAACTTAATATGAAAACCCACTAAAAACCCGATAGATCCTAATCTTTACATAATCCCCACTAAAAGCCCGATAGAACCTAAACTTAACATGAACCCCACTAAAAATCCGATAGATCCTAAACTTTACATAATCCCTACTAAAAGCCTGATACAACTTAAATTTTACATGAACCCCACTAAAAACCTGATAGAACTTAAACTTTACATCAACCCCACTAAAATATGATAGAACCTAAACATTACATGAACCCCACTAAAAACCTGATAGACCCTAAATTTTACATGAACCGCACTAATAACCTGATAGAACCTCAACTTTACATGAACCCCAATAAAAACCTGATAGAACCTAAACTTTACATGAACCCCACTAAAAACCTGATAGAACTTAAACTTTACATGAACCCCACTAAAAACCTGATAGAAGCTAAACTTTACATGAACCCCACTAAAAACCTGATAGAAGCTAAACTTTACATGAACCCCACTAAAAACCTGATAGAACTTAAACTTTACATGAACCCCACTAAAAACCTGATAGATGCTAAACTTTACATGAACTCCACTAAAAACCTGATAGAACCTAAACTTAATATGAACCCCACTAAAAACCCGATAGATCCTAATCTTTATATAATCCCCACTAAAAGCCTGATAGAACCTAAACTTAACATGAACCCCACTAAAAACCTGATAGATCCTAAACTTTACATAATGCCCACTAAAAGCCTGATACAACTTAAACTTTACATGAACCCCACTAAAAACCTGATAGAACTTAAACTTTACATGAACCCCACAAAAAACCTGATAGAAGCTAAACTTTACATGAACTCAACTAAAACCTGATAGAACCTAAACTTAATATGAACCCCACTAAAAACCCGATAGATCCTAATCTTTACATAATCCCCACTAAAAACCTGATAGAACCTAAACTTAACATGAACCCCACTAAAAACCTGATAGAACTTAAACTTTACATGAACCCCACTAAAAACCTGATAGAAGCTAAACTTTACATGAACCCCACTAAAAACCTGATAGAAGCTAAACTTTACATGAACCCCACTAAAAACCTGATAGAAGCTAAACTTTACATGAACTCCACTAAAAACCTGATAGAAACTAAACTTAATATGAACCCCACTAAAAACCCGATAGATCCTAATCTTTACATAATCCCCACCAAAAGCCTGATACAACTTAAACTTTACATGAACCCCACTAAAAACCTGATAGAACTTAAACTTTACATGAACCCCACTAAAAACCTGATAGATCCTAAACTTTACATAATGCCCACTAAAAGCCTGATACAACTTAAACTTTACATGAACCCCACTAAAAACCTGATAGAACTTAAACTTTACATGAACCCCACAAAAAACCTGATAGAAGCTAAACTTTACATGAACTCAACTAAAACCTGATAGAACCTAAACTTAATATGAACCCCACTAAAAACCCGATAGATCCTAATCTTTACATAATCCCCACTAAAAACCTGATAGACCCTAAATTTTACATGAACCGCACTAATAACCTGATAGAACCTCAACTTTACATGAACCCCAATAAAAACCTGATAGAACCTAAACTTTACATGAACCCCACTAAAAACCTGATAGAACTTAAACTTTACATGAACCCCACTAAAAACCTGATAGAAGCTAAACTTTACATGAACCCCACTAAAAACCTGATAGAAGCTAAACTTTACATGAACCCCACTAAAAACCTGATAGAACTTAAACTTTACATGAACCCCACTAAAAACCTGATAGATGCTAAACTTTACATGAACTCCACTAAAAACCTGATAGAACCTAAACTTAATATGAACCCCACTAAAAACCCGATAGATCCTAATCTTTATATAATCCCCACTAAAAGCCTGATAGAACCTAAACTTAACATGAACCCCACTAAAAACCTGATAGATCCTAAACTTTACATAATGCCCACTAAAAGCCTGATACAACTTAAACTTTACATGAACCCCACTAAAAACCTGATAGAACTTAAACTTTACATGAACCCCACAAAAAACCTGATAGAAGCTAAACTTTACATGAACTCAACTAAAACCTGATAGAACCTAAACTTAATATGAACCCCACTAAAAACCCGATAGATCCTAATCTTTACATAATCCCCACTAAAAACCTGATAGAACCTAAACTTAACATGAACCCCACTAAAAACCTGATAGAACTTAAACTTTACATGAACCCCACTAAAAACCTGATAGAAGCTAAACTTTACATGAACCCCACTAAAAACCTGATAGAAGCTAAACTTTACATGAACCCCACTAAAAACCTGATAGAAGCTAAACTTTACATGAACTCCACTAAAAACCTGATAGAAACTAAACTTAATATGAACCCCACTAAAAACCCGATAGATCCTAATCTTTACATAATCCCCACCAAAAGCCTGATACAACTTAAACTTTACATGAACCCCACTAAAAACCTGATAGAACTTAAACTTTACATGAACCCCACTAAAAACCTGATAGAAGCTAAACTTTACATGAACTCCACTAAAAACCTGATAGAACCTAAACTTAATATGAACCCCACTAAAAACCCGATAGATCCTAATCTTTACATAATCCCCACTAAAATCCTGATAGAACCTAAACTTAACATGAAACCCACTAAAAACCTGACAGATCCTAAACTTTACATCATCCCCACTAAAAGCCTGATACAACTTAAACTTTACATGAACCCCACTAAAAACCTGATAGAACTTAAACTTTACATCAACCCCACTACAATATGATAGAACCTAAACTTTAAATGAATCTCACTAAAAACCTGATAGAACTTAAACTTTACATAATCCCCACTAAAAGCCTGATACAACTTAAACTTTACATGAACCCCACTAAAAACCTGATAGAACTTAAACTTTACATGAACCCCACAAAAAACCTGATAGAAGCTAAACTTTACATGAACTCAACTAAAACCTGATAGAACCTAAACTTAGTATGAACCCCACTAAAAACCCGATAGATCCTAATCTTTACATAATCCCCACTAAAAACCTGATAGAACCTAAACTTAACATGAACCCCACTAAAAACCTGATAGAACTTAAACTTTACATGAACCCCACTAAAAACCTGATAGAAGCTAAACTTTACATGAACCCCACTAAAAACCTGATAGAAGCTAAACTTTACATGAACCCCACTAAAAACCTGATAGAAGCTAAACTTTACATGAACTCCACTAAAAACCTGATAGAAACTAAACTTAATATGAACCCCACTAAAAACCCGATAGATCCTAATCTTTACATAATCCCCACCAAAAGCCTGATACAACTTAAACTTTACATGAACCCCACTAAAAACCTGATAGAACTTAAACTTTACATGAACCTCACTAAAAACCTGATAGAAGCTAAACTTTACATGAACTCCACTAAAAACCTGATAGAACCTAAACTTAATATGAACCCCACTAAAAACCCGATAGATCCTAATCTTTACATAATCCCCACTAAAAGCCTGATAGAACCTAAACTTAACATGAAACCCACTAAAAACCTGACAGATCCTAAACTTTACATCATCCCCACTAAAAGCCTGATACAACTTAAACTTTACATGAACCCCACTAAAAACCTGATAGAACTTAAACTTTACATCAACCCCACTACAATATGATAGAACCTAAACTTTAAATGAATCTCACTAAAAACCTGATAGAACTTAAACTTTACATAATCCCCACTAAAAGCCTGATACAACTTAAACTTTACATGAACCCCACTAAAAACCTGATAGAACTTAAACTTTACATCAACCCCACTAAAAACCTGATAGATGCTAAACTTTACATGAACTCCACTAAAAACCTGATAGAACCTAAACTTAATATGAACCCCACTAAAAACCCGATAGATCCTAATCTTTACATAATCCCCACTAAAAGCCTGATAGAACCTAAACTTTACATGAACCCCACTAAAAACCTGATAGAACTTAAACTTTACATCAACCCCACTAAAATATGATAGAACCTAAACTTTAAATGAATCTCACTAAAAACCTGATAGAACCTAAACTTTACATGAACAGCACTAATAACCTGATAGAACCTCAACTTTACATGAACCCCAATCAAAACCTGATAGAACCTAAACTTTACATGAACCCCACTAAAAGCCTGATACAACTTAAACTTTACATGAACCCCACTAAAAACCTGATAGAACTTAAACTTTACATGAACCCCACTAAAAACCTGATAGAAGCTAAACTTTACATGAATTCCACTAAAAACCTGACAGAACCTAAACTTAATAGGAACCCCACTAAATACCCGATAGATCCTAATCTTTACATAATCCCCACTAAAAGCCTGATAGAACCTAAACTTAACATGAACCCCACTAAAAACCTGATAGATCCTAAACTTTACATAATGCCCACTAAAAGCCTGATACAACTTAAACTTTACATGAACCCCACTAAAAACCTGATAGAACTTAAACTTTACATGAACCCCACAAAAACCTGATAGAAGCTAAACTTTACATGAACTCAACTAAAACCTGATAGAACCTAAACTTAATATGAACCCCACTAAAAACCCGATAGATCTAATCTTTACATAATCCCCACTAAAAACCTGATAGAACCTAAACTTAACATGAACCCCACTAAAAACCTGATAGAACTTAAACTTTACATGAACCCCACTAAAAACCTGATAGAAGCTAAACTTTACATGAACCCCACTAAAAACCTGATAGAAGCTAAACTTTACATGAACCCCACTAAAAACCTGATAGAAGCTAAACTTTACATGAACTCCACTAAAAACCTGATAGAAACTAAACTTAATATGAACCCCACTAAAAACCCGATAGATCCTAATCTTTACATAATCCCCACCAAAAGCCTGATACAACTTAAACTTTACATGAACCCCACTAAAAACCTGATAGAACTCAAACTTTACATGAACCCCACTAAAAACCTGATAGAAGCTAAACTTTACATGAACTCCACTAAAAACCTGATAGAACCTAAACTTAATATGAACCCCACTAAAAACCCGATAGATCCTAATCTTTACATAATCCCCACTAAAAGCCTGATAGAACCTAAACTTAACATGAAACCCACTAAAAACCTGACAGATCCTAAACTTTACATCATCCCCACTAAAAGCCTGATACAACTTAAACTTTACATGAACCCCACTAAAAACCTGATAGAACTTAAACTTTACATCAACCCCACTACAATATGATAGAACCTAAACTTTAAATGAATCTCACTAAAAACCTGATAGAACTTAAACTTTACATAATCCCCACTAAAAGCCTGATACAACTTAAACTTTACATGAACCCCACTAAAAACCTGATAGAACTTAAACTTTACATCAACCCCACTAAAAACCTGATAGATGCTAAACTTTACATGAACTCCACTAAAAACCTGATAGAACCTAAACTTAATATGAAAACCCACTAAAAACCCGATAGATCCTAATCTTTACATAATCCCCACTAAAAGCCCGATAGAACCTAAACTTAACATGAACCCCACTAAAAACCCGATAGATCCTAAACTTTACATAATCCCTACTAAAAGCCTGATACAACTTAAATTTTACATGAACCCCACTAAAAACCTGATAGAACTTAAACTTTACATCAACCCCACTAAAATATGATAGAACCTAAACATTACATGAACCCCACTAAAAACCTGATAGACCCTAAATTTTACATGAACCGCACTAATAACCTGATAGAACCTCAACTTTACATGAACCCCAATAAAAACCTGATAGAACCTAAACTTTACATGAACCCCACTAAAAACCTGATAGAACTTAAACTTTACATGAACCCCACTAAAAACCTGATAGAAGCTAAACTTTACATGAACCCCACTAAAAACCTGATAGAAGCTAAACTTTACATGAACCCCACTAAAAACCTGATAGAACTTAAACTTTACATGAACCCCACTAAAAACCTGATAGATGCTAAACTTTACATGAACTCCACTAAAAACCTGATAGAACCTAAACTTAATATGAACCCCACTAAAAACCCGATAGATCCTAATCTTTATATAATCCCCACTAAAAGCCTGATAGAACCTAAACTTAACATGAACCCCACTAAAAACCTGATAGATCCTAAACTTTACATAATGCCCACTAAAAGCCTGATACAACTTAAACTTTACATGAACCCCACTAAAAACCTGATAGAACTTAAACTTTACATGAACCCCACAAAAAACCTGATAGAAGCTAAACTTTACATGAACTCAACTAAAACCTGATAGAACCTAAACTTAATATGAACCCCACTAAAAACCCGATAGATCCTAATCTTTACATAATCCCCACTAAAAACCTGATAGAACCTAAACTTAACATGAACCCCACTAAAAACCTGATAGAACTTAAACTTTACATGAACCCCACTAAAAACCTGATAGAAGCTAAACTTTACATGAACCCCACTAAAAACCTGATAGAAGCTAAACTTTACATGAACCCCACTAAAAACCTGATAGAAGCTAAACTTTACATGAACTCCACTAAAAACCTGATAGAAACTAAACTTAATATGAACCCCACTAAAAACCCGATAGATCCTAATCTTTACATAATCCCCACCAAAAGCCTGATACAACTTAAACTTTACATGAACCCCACTAAAAACCTGATAGATCTTAAACTTTACATGAACCCCACTAAAAACCTGATAGAAGCTAAACTTTACATGAACTCCACTAAAAACCTGATAGAACCTAAACTTAATATGAACCCCACTAAAAACCCGATAGATCCTAATCTTTACATAATCCCCACTAAAATCCTGATAGAACCTAAACTTAACATGAAACCCACTAAAAACCTGACAGATCCTAAACTTTACATCATCCCCACTAAAAGCCTGATACAACTTAAACTTTACATGAACCCCACTAAAAACCTGATAGAACTTAAACTTTACATCAACCCCACTACAATATGATAGAACCTAAACTTTAAATGAATCTCACTAAAAACCTGATAGAACTTAAACTTTACATAATCCCCACTAAAAGCCTGATACAACTTAAACTTTACATGAACCCCACTAAAAACCTGATAGAACTTAAACTTTACATGAACCCCACAAAAAACCTGATAGAAGCTAAACTTTACATGAACTCAACTAAAACCTGATAGAACCTAAACTTAGTATGAACCCCACTAAAAACCCGATAGATCCTAATCTTTACATAATCCCCACTAAAAACCTGATAGAACCTAAACTTAACATGAACCCCACTAAAAACCTGATAGAACTTAAACTTTACATGAACCCCACTAAAAACCTGATAGAAGCTAAACTTTACATGAACCCCACTAAAAACCTGATAGAAGCTAAACTTTACATGAACCCCACTAAAAACCTGATAGAAGCTAAACTTTACATGAACTCCACTAAAAACCTGATAGAAACTAAACTTAATATGAACCCCACTAAAAACCCGATAGATCCTAATCTTTACATAATCCCCACCAAAAGCCTGATACAACTTAAACTTTACATGAACCCCACTAAAAACCTGATAGAACTTAAACTTTACATGAACCTCACTAAAAACCTGATAGAAGCTAAACTTTACATGAACTCCACTAAAAACCTGATAGAACCTAAACTTAATATGAACCCCACTAAAAACCCGATAGATCCTAATCTTTACATAATCCCCACTAAAAGCCTGATAGAACCTAAACTTAACATGAAACCCACTAAAAACCTGACAGATCCTAAACTTTACATCATCCCCACTAAAAGCCTGATACAACTTAAACTTTACATGAACCCCACTAAAAACCTGATAGAACTTAAACTTTACATCAACCCCACTACAATATGATAGAACCTAAACTTTAAATGAATCTCACTAAAAACCTGATAGAACTTAAACTTTACATAATCCCCACTAAAAGCCTGATACAACTTAAACTTTACATGAACCCCACTAAAAACCTGATAGAACTTAAACTTTACATCAACCCCACTAAAAACCTGATAGATGCTAAACTTTACATGAACTCCACTAAAAACCTGATAGAACCTAAACTTAATATGAACCCCACTAAAAACCCGATAGATCCTAATCTTTACATAATCCCCACTAAAAGCCCGATAGAACCTAAACTTAACATGAACCCCACTAAAAACCCGATAGATCCTAAACTTTACATAATCACCACTAAAAGCCTGATACAACTTAAATTTTACATGAACCCCACTAAAAACCTGATAGAACTTAAACTTTACATCAACCCCACTAAAATATGATAGAACCTAAACTTTAAATGAATCTCACTAAAAACCTGATAGAACCTAAACTTTACATGAACAGCACTAATAACCTGATAGAACCTCAACTTTACATGAACCCCAATCAAAACCTGATAGAACCTAAACTTTACATGAACCCCACTAAAAGCCTGATACAACTTAAACTTTACATGAACCCCACTAAAAACCTGATAGAACTTAAACTTTACATGAACCCCACTAAAAACCTGATAGAAGCTAAACTTTACATGAATTCCACTAAAAACCTGACAGAACCTAAACTTAATATGAACCCCACTAAATACCCGATAGATCCTAATCTTTACATAATCCCCACTAAAAGCCTGATAGAACCTAAACTTAACATGAACCCCACTAAAAACCTGATAGATCCTAAACTTTACATAATGCCCACTAAAAGCCTGATACAACTTAAACTTTACATGAACCCCACTAAAAACCTGATAGAACTTAAACTTTACATGAACCCCACAAAAACCTGATAGAAGCTAAACTTTACATGAACTCAACTAAAACCTGATAGAACCTAAACTTAATATGAACCCCACTAAAAACCCGATAGATCTAATCTTTACATAATCCCCACTAAAAACCTGATAGAACCTAAACTTAACATGAACCCCACTAAAAACCTGATAGAACTTAAACTTTACATGAACCCCACTAAAAACCTGATAGAAGCTAAACTTTACATGAACCCCACTAAAAACCTGATAGAAGCTAAACTTTACATGAACCCCACTAAAAACCTGATAGAAGCTAAACTTTACATGAACTCCACTAAAAACCTGATAGAAACTAAACTTAATATGAACCCCACTAAAAACCCGATAGATCCTAATCTTTACATAATCCCCACCAAAAGCCTGATACAACTTAAACTTTACATGAACCCCACTAAAAACCTGATAGAACTCAAACTTTACATGAACCCCACTAAAAACCTGATAGAAGCTAAACTTTACATGAACTCCACTAAAAACCTGATAGAACCTAAACTTAATATGAACCCCACTAAAAACCCGATAGATCCTAATCTTTACATAATCCCCACTAAAAGCCTGATAGAACCTAAACTTAACATGAAACCCACTAAAAACCTGACAGATCCTAAACTTTACATCATCCCCACTAAAAGCCTGATACAACTTAAACTTTACATGAACCCCACTAAAAACCTGATAGAACTTAAACTTTACATCAACCCCACTAAAATATGATAGAACCTAAACTTTAAATGAATCTCACTAAAAACCTGATAGAACTTAAACTTTACATAATCCCCACTAAAAGCCTGATACAACTTAAACTTTACATGAACCCCACTAAAAACCTGATAGAACTTAAACTTTACATCAACCCCACTAAAAACCTGATAGATGCTAAACTTTACATGAACTCCACTAAAAACCTGATAGAACCTAAACTTAATATGAAAACCCACTAAAAACCCGATAGATCCTAATCTTTACATAATCCCCACTAAAAGCCCGATAGAACCTAAACTTAACATGAACCCCACTAAAAACCCGATAGATCCTAAACTTTACATAATCCCTACTAAAAGCCTGATACAACTTAAATTTTACATGAACCCCACTAAAAACCTGATAGAACTTAAACTTTACATCAACCCCACTAAAATATGATAGAACCTAAACATTACATGAACCCCACTAAAAACCTGATAGACCCTAAATTTTACATGAACCGCACTAATAACCTGATAGAGCCTCAACTTTACATGAACCCCAATAAAAACCTGATAGAACCTAAACTTTACATGAACCCCACTAAAAACCTGATAGAACTTAAACTTTACATGAACCCCACTAAAAACCTGATAGAAGCTAAACTTTACATGAACCCCACTAAAAACCTGATAGAAGCTAAACTTTACATGAACCCCACTAAAAACCTGATAGAACTTAAACTTTACATGAACCCCACTAAAAACCTGATAGATGCTAAACTTTACATGAACTCCACTAAAAACCTGATAGAACCTAAACTTAATATGAACCCCACTAAAAACCCGATAGATCCTAATCTTTATATAATCCCCACTAAAAGCCTGATAGAACCTAAACTTAACATGAACCCCACTAAAAACCTGATAGATCCTAAACTTTACATAATGCCCACTAAAAGCCTGATACAACTTAAACTTTACATGAACCCCACTAAAAACCTGATAGAACTTAAACTTTACATGAACCCCACAAAAAACCTGATAGAAGCTAAACTTTACATGAACTCAACTAAAACCTGATAGAACCTAAACTTAATATGAACCCCACTAAAAACCCGATAGATCCTAATCTTTACATAATCCCCACTAAAAACCTGATAGAACCTAAACTTAACATGAACCCCACTAAAAACCTGATAGAACTTAAACTTTACATGAACCCCACTAAAAACCTGATAGAAGCTAAACTTTACATGAACCCCACTAAAAACCTGATAGAAGGTAAACTTTACATGAACCCCACTAAAAACCTGATAGAAGCTAAACTTTACATGAACTCCACTAAAAACCTGATAGAAACTAAACTTAATATGAACCCCACTAAAAACCCGATAGATCCTAATCTTTACATAATCCCCACCAAAAGCCTGATACAACTTAAACTTTACATGAACCCCACTAAAAACCTGATAGAACTTAAACTTTACATGAACCCCACTAAAAACCTGATAGAAGCTAAACTTTACATGAACTCCACTAAAAACCTGATAGAACCTAAACTTAATATGAACCCCACTAAAAACCCGATAGATCCTAATCTTTACATAATCCCCACTAAAATCCTGATAGAACCTAAACTTAACATGAAACCCACTAAAAACCTGACAGATCCTAAACTTTACATCATCCCCACTAAAAGCCTGATACAACTTAAACTTTACATGAACCCCACTAAAAACCTGATAGAACTTAAACTTTACATCAACCCCACTACAATATGATAGAACCTAAACTTTAAATGAATCTCACTAAAAACCTGATAGAACTTAAACTTTACATAATCCCCACTAAAAGCCTGATACAACTTAAACTTTACATGAACCCCACTAAAAACCTGATAGAACTTAAACTTTACATGAACCCCACAAAAAACCTGATAGAAGCTAAACTTTACATGAACTCAACTAAAACCTGATAGAACCTAAACTTAGTATGAACCCCACTAAAAACCCGATAGATCCTAATCTTTACATAATCCCCACTAAAAACCTGATAGAACCTAAACTTAACATGAACCCCACTAAAAACCTGATAGAACTTAAACTTTACATGAACCCCACTAAAAACCTGATAGAAGCTAAACTTTACATGAACCCCACTAAAAACCTGATAGAAGCTAAACTTTACATGAACCCCACTAAAAACCTGATAGAAGCTAAACTTTACATGAACTCCACTAAAAACCTGATAGAAACTAAACTTAATATGAACCCCACTAAAAACCCGATAGATCCTAATCTTTACATAATCCCCACCAAAAGCCTGATACAACTTAAACTTTACATGAACCCCACTAAAAACCTGATAGAACTTAAACTTTACATGAACCTCACTAAAAACCTGATAGAAGCTAAACTTTACATGAACTCCACTAAAAACCTGATAGAACCTAAACTTAATATGAACCCCACTAAAAACCCGATAGATCCTAATCTTTACATAATCCCCACTAAAAGCCTGATAGAACCTAAACTTAACATGAAACCCACTAAAAACCTGACAGATCCTAAACTTTACATCATCCCCACTAAAAGCCTGATACAACTTAAACTTTACATGAACCCCACTAAAAACCTGATAGAACTTAAACTTTACATCAACCCCACTACAATATGATAGAACCTAAACTTTAAATGAATCTCACTAAAAACCTGATAGAACTTAAACTTTACATAATCCCCACTAAAAGCCTGATACAACTTAAACTTTACATGAACCCCACTAAAAACCTGATAGAACTTAAACTTTACATCAACCCCACTAAAAACCTGATAGATGCTAAACTTTACATGAACTCCACTAAAAACCTGATAGAACCTAAACTTAATATGAACCCCACTAAAAACCCGATAGATCCTAATCTTTACATAATCCCCACTAAAAGCCCGATAGAACCTAAACTTAACATGAACCCCACTAAAAACCCGATAGATCCTAAACTTTACATAATCCCCACTAAAAGCCTGATACAACTTAAATTTTACATGAACCCCACTAAAAACCTGATAGAACTTAAACTTTACATCAACCCCACTAAAATATGATAGAACCTAAACATTACATGAACCCCACTAAAAACCTGATAGACCCTAAATTTTACATGAACCGCACTAATAACCTGATAGAACCTCAACTTTACATGAACCCCAATAAAAACCTGATAGAACCTAAACTTTACATGAACCCCACTAAAAACCTGATAGAACTTAAACTTTACATGAACCCCACTAAAAACCTGATAGAAGCTAAACTTTACATGAACCCCACTAAAAACCTGATAGAAGCTAAACTTTACATGAACCCCACTAAAAACCTGATAGAACTTAAACTTTACATGAACCCCACTAAAAACCTGATAGATGCTAAACTTTACATGAACTCCACTAAAAACCTGATAGAACCTAAACTTAATATGAACCCCACTAAAAACTCGATAGATCCTAATCTTTACATAATCCCCACTAAAAGCCTGATAGAACCTAAACTTTACATGAACCCCACTAAAAACCTGATAGAACTTAAACTTTACATCAACCCCACTAAAATATGATAGAACCTAAACTTTAAATGAATCTCACTAAAAACCTGATAGAACCTAAACTTTACATGAACAGCACTAATAACCTGATAGAACCTCAACTTTACATGAACCCCAATCAAAACCTGATAGAACCTAAACTTTACATGAACCCCACTAAAAGCCTGATACAACTTAAACTTTACATGAACCCCACTAAAAACCTGATAGAACTTAAACTTTACATGAACCCCACTAAAAACCTGATAGAAGCTAAACTTTACATGAATTCCACTAAAAACCTGACAGAACCTAAACTTAATATGAACCCCACTAAATACCCGATAGATCCTAATCTTTACATAATCCCAACTAAAAGCCTGATAGAACCTAAACTTAACATGAACCCCACTAAAAACCTGATAGATCCTAAACTTTACATAATGCCCACTAAAAGCCTGATACAACTTAAACTTTACATGAACCCCACTAAAAACCTGATAGAACTTAAACTTTACATGAACCCCACAAAAACCTGATAGAAGCTGAACTTTACATGAACTCAACTAAAACCTGATAGAACCTAAACTTAATATGAACCCCACTATAAACCCGATAGATCTAATCTTTACATAATCCCCACTAAAAACCTGATAGAACCTAAACTTAACATGAACCCCACTAAAAACCTGATAGAACTTAAACTTTACATGAACCCCACTAAAAACCTGATAGAAGCTAAACTTTACATGAACCCCACTAAAAACCTGATAGAAGCTAAACTTTACATGAACCCCACTAAAAACCTGATAGAAGCTAAACTTTACATGAACTCCACTAAAAACCTGATAGAAACTAAACTTAATATGAACCCCACTAAAAACCCGATAGATCCTAATCTTTACATAATCCCCACCAAAAGCCTGATACAACTTAAACTTTACATGAACCCCACTAAAAACCTGATAGAACTCAAACTTTACATGAACCCCACTAAAAACCTGATAGAAGCTAAACTTTACATGAACTCCACTAAAAACCTGATAGAACCTAAACTTAATATGAACCCCACTAAAAACCCGATAGATCCTAATCTTTACATAATCCCCACTAAAAGCCTGATAGAACCTAAACTTAACATGAAACCCACTAAAAACCTGACAGATCCTAAACTTTACATCATCCCCACTAAAAGCCTGATACAACTTAAACTTTACATGAACCCCACTAAAAACCTGATAGAACTTAAACTTTACATCAACCCCACTACAATATGATAGAACCTAAACTTTAAATGAATCTCACTAAAAACCTGATAGAACTTAAACTTTACATAATCCCCACTAAAAGCCTGATACAACTTAAACTTTACATGAACCCCACTAAAAACCTGATAGAACTTAAACTTTACATCAACCCCACTAAAAACCTGATAGATGCTAAACTTTACATGAACTCCACTAAAAACCTGATAGAACCTAAACTTAATATGAAAACCCACTAAAAACCCGATAGATCCTAATCTTTACATAATCCCCACTAAAAGCCCGATAGAACCTAAACTTAACATGAACCCCACTAAAAACCCGATAGATCCTAAACTTTACATAATCCCTACTAAAAGCCTGATACAACTTAAATTTTACATGAACCCCACTAAAAACCTGATAGAACTTAAACTTTACATCAACCCCACTAAAATATGATAGAACCTAAACATTACATGAACCCCACTAAAAACCTGATAGACCCTAAATTTTACATGAACCGCACTAATAACCTGATAGAACCTCAACTTTACATGAACCCCAATAAAAACCTGATAGAACCTAAACTTTACATGAACCCCACTAAAAACCTGATAGAACTTAAACTTTACATGAACCCCACTAAAAACCTGATAGAAGCTAAACTTTACATGAACCCCACTAAAAACCTGATAGAAGCTAAACTTTACATGAACCCCACTAAAAACCTGATAGAACTTAAACTTTACATGAACCCCACTAAAAACCTGATAGATGCTAAACTTTACATGAACTCCACTAAAAACCTGATAGAACCTAAACTTAATATGAACCCCACTAAAAACCCGATAGATGCTAATCTTTATATAATCCCCACTAAAAGCCTGATAGAACCTAAACTTAACATGAACCCCACTAAAAACCTGATAGATCCTAAACTTTACATAATGCCCACTAAAAGCCTGATACAACTTAAACTTTACATGAACCCCACTAAAAACCTGATAGAACTTAAACTTTACATGAACCCCACAAAAAACCTGATAGAAGCTAAACTTTACATGAACTCAACTAAAACCTGATAGAACCTAAACTTAATATGAACCCCACTAAAAACCCGATAGATCCTAATCTTTACATAATCCCCACTAAAAACCTGATAGAACCTAAACTTAACATGAACCCCACTAAAAACCTGATAGAACTTAAACTTTACATGAACCCCACTAAAAACCTGATAGAAGCTAAACTTTACATGAACCCCACTAAAAACCTGATAGAAGCTAAACTTTACATGAACCCCACTAAAAACCTGATAGAAGCTAAACTTTACATGAACTCCACTAAAAACCTGATAGAAACTAAACTTAATATGAACCCCACTAAAAACCCGATAGATCCTAATCTTTACATAATCCCCACCAAAAGCCTGATACAACTTAAACTTTACATGAACCCCACTAAAAACCTGATAGAACTTAAACTTTACATGAACCCCACTAAAAACCTGATAGAAGCTAAACTTTACATGAACTCCACTAAAAACCTGATAGAACCTAAACTTAATATGAACCCCACTAAAAACCCGATAGATCCTAATCTTTACATAATCCCCACTAAAAGCCTGATAGAACCTAAACTTAACATGAAACCCACTAAAAACCTGACAGATCCTAAACTTTACATCATCCCCACTAAAAGCCTGATACAACTTAAACTTTACATGAACCCCACTAAAAACCTGATAGAACTTAAACTTTACATCAACCCCACTACAATATGATAGAACCTAAACTTTAAATGAATCTCACTAAAAACCTGATAGAACTTAAACTTTACATAATCCCCACTAAAAGCCTGATACAACTTAAACTTTACATGAACCCCACTAAAAACCTGATAGAACTTAAACTTTACATCAACCCCACTAAAAACCTGATAGATGCTAAACTTTACATGAACTCCACTAAAAACCTGATAGAACCTAAACTTAATATGAACCCCACTAAAAACCCGATAGATCCTAATCTTTACATAATCCCCACTAAAAGCCCGATAGAACCTAAACTTAACATGAACCCCACTAAAAACCCGATAGATCCTAAACTTTACATAATCCCCACTAAAAGCCTGATACAACTTAAATTTTACATGAACCCCACTAAAAACCTGATAGAACTTAAACTTTACATCAACCCCACTAAAATATGATAGAACCTAAACATTACATGAACCCCACTAAAAACCTGATAGACCCTAAATTTTACATGAACCGCACTAATAACCTGATAGAACCTCAACTTTACATGAACCCCAATAAAAACCTGATAGAACCTAAACTTTACATGAACCCCACTAAAAACCTGATAGAACTTAAACTTTACATGAACCCCACTAAAAACCTGATAGAAGCTAAACTTTACATGAACCCCACTAAAAACCTGATAGAAGCTAAACTTTACATGAACCCCACTAAAAACCTGATAGAACTTAAACTTTACATGAACCCCACTAAAAACCTGATAGATGCTAAACTTTACATGAACTCCACTAAAAACCTGATAGAACCTAAACTTAATATGAACCCCACTAAAAACTCGATAGATCCTAATCTTTACATAATCCCCACTAAAAGCCTGATAGAACCTAAACTTTACATGAACCCCACTAAAAACCTGATAGAACTTAAACTTTACATCAACCCCACTAAAATATGATAGAACCTAAACTTTAAATGAATCTCACTAAAAACCTGATAGAACCTAAACTTTACATGAACAGCACTAATAACCTGATAGAACCTCAACTTTACATGAACCCCAATCAAAACCTGATAGAACCTAAACTTTACATGAACCCCACTAAAAGCCTGATACAACTTAAACTTTACATGAACCCCACTAAAAACCTGATAGAACTTAAACTTTACATGAACCCCACTAAAAACCTGATAGAAGCTAAACTTTACATGAATTCCACTAAAAACCTGACAGAACCTAAACTTAATATGAACCCCACTAAATACCCGATAGATCCTAATCTTTACATAATCCCCACTAAAAGCCTGATAGAACCTAAACTTAACATGAACCCCACTAAAAACCTGATAGATCCTAAACTTTACATAATGCCCACTAAAAGCCTGATACAACTTAAACTTTACATGAACCCCACTAAAAACCTGATAGAACTTAAACTTTACATGAACCCCACAAAAACCTGATAGAAGCTAAACTTTACATGAACTCAACTAAAACCTGATAGAACCTAAACTTAATATGAACCCCACTAAAAACCCGATAGACCCTAAACTTTACATAATCCCCACTAAAAACCTGATAGAACCTAAACTTAACATGAACCCCACTAAAAACCTGATAGAACTTAAACTTTACATGAACCCCACTAAAAACCTGATAGAAGCTAAACTTTACATGAACCCCACTAAAAACCTGATAGAAGCTAAACTTTACATGAACTCCACTAAAAACCTGATAGAAACTAAACTTAATATGAACCCCACTAAAAACCCGATAGATCCTAATCTTTACATAATCCCCACCAAAAGCCTGATACAACTTAAACTTTACATGAACCCCACTAAAAACCTGATAGAACTCAAACTTTACATGAACCCCACTAAAAACCTGATAGAAGCTAAACTTTACATGAACTCCACTAAAAACCTGATAGAACCTAAACTTAATATGAACCCCACTAAAAACCTGATAGAAGCTAAACTTTACATGAACTCCACTAAAAACCTGATAGAACCTAAACTTAATATGAACCCCACTAAAAACCCGATAGATCCTAATCTTTACATAATCCCCACTAAAAGCCTGATAGAACCTAAACTTAACATGAAACCCACTAAAAACCTGACAGATCCTAAACTTTACATCATCCCCACTAAAAGCCTGATACAACTTAAACTTTACATGAACCCCACTAAAAACCTGATAGAACTTAAACTTTACATCAACCCCACTACAATATGATAGAACCTAAACTTTAAATGAATCTCACTAAAAACCTGATAGAACTTAAACTTTACATAATCCCCACTAAAAGCCTGATACAACTTAAACTTTACATGAACCCCACTAAAAACCTGATAGAACTTAAACTTTACATCAACCCCACTAAAAACCTGATAGATGCTAAACTTTACATGAACTCCACTAAAAACCTGATAGAACCTAAACTTAATATGAAAACCCACTAAAAACCCGATAGATCCTAATCTTTACATAATCCCCACTAAAAGCCCGATAGAACCTAAACTTAACATGAACCCCACTAAAAACCCGATAGATCCTAAACTTTACATAATCCCTACTAAAAGCCTGATACAACTTAAATTTTACATGAACCCCACTAAAAACCTGATAGAACTTAAACTTTACATCAACCCCACTAAAATATGATAGAACCTAAACATTACATGAACCCCACTAAAAACCTGATAGACCCTAAATTTTACATGAACCGCACTAATAACCTGATAGAACCTCAACTTTACATGAACCCCAATAAAAACCTGATAGAACCTAAACTTTACATGAACCCCACTAAAAACCTGATAGAACTTAAACTTTACATGAACCCCACTAAAAACCTGATAGAAGCTAAACTTTACATGAACCCCACTAAAAACCTGATAGAAGCTAAACTTTACATGAACCCCACTAAAAACCTGATAGAACTTAAACTTTACATGAACCCCACTAAAAACCTGAAAGATGCTAAACTTTACATGAACTCCACTAAAAACCTGATAGAACCTAAACTTAATATGAACCCCACTAAAAACCCGATAGATCCTAATCTTTATATAATCCCCACTAAAAGCCTGATAGAACCTAAACTTAACATGAACCCCACTAAAAACCTGATAGATCCTAAACTTTACATAATGCCCACTAAAAGCCTGATACAACTTAAACTTTACATGAACCCCACTAAAAACCTGATAGAACTTAAACTTTACATGAACCCCACAAAAAACCTGATAGAAGCTAAACTTTACATGAACTCAACTAAAACCTGATAGAACCTAAACTTAATATGAACCCCACTAAAAACCCGATAGATCCTAATCTTTACATAATCCCCACTAAAAACCTGATAGAACCTAAACTTAACATGAACCCCACTAAAAACCTGATAGAACTTAAACTTTACATGAACCCCACTAAAAACCTGATAGAAGCTAAACTTTACATGAACCCCACTAAAAACCTGATAGAAGCTAAACTTTATATGAACCCCACTAAAAACCTGATAGAAGCTAAACTTTACATGAACTCCACTAAAAACCTGATAGAAACTAAACTTAATATGAACCCCACTAAAAACCCGATAGATCCTAATCTTTACATAATCCCCACCAAAAGCCTGATACAACTTAAACTTTACATGAACCCCACTAAAAACCTGATAGAACTTAAACTTTACATGAACCCCACTAAAAACCTGATAGAAGCTAAACTTTACATGAACTCCACTAAAAACCTGATAGAACCTAAACTTAATATGAACCCCACTAAAAACCCGATAGATCCTAATCTTTACATAATCCCCACTAAAAACCTGATAGAACTTAAACTTTACATCAACCCCACTAAAATATGATAGAACCTAAACTTTAAATGAATCTCACTAAAAACCTGATAGAACCTAAACTTTACATGAACAGCACTAATAACCTGATAGAACCTCAACTTTACATGAACCCCAATCAAAACCTGATAGAACCTAAACTTTACATGAACCCCACTAAAAGCCTGATACAACTTAAACTTTACATGAACCCCACTAAAAACCTGATAGAACTTAAACTTTACATGAACCCCACTAAAAACCTGATAGAAGCTAAACTTTACATGAACTCCACTAAAAACCTGACAGAACCTAAACTTAATATGAACCCCACTAAATACCCGATAGATCCTAATCTTTACATAATCCCCACTAAAAGCCTGATAGAACCTAAACTTAACATGAACCCCACTAAAAACCTGATAGATCCTAAACTTTACATCATCCCCACTAAAAGCCTGATACAACTTAAACTTTACATGAACCCCACTAAAAACCTGATAGAACTTAAACTTTACATCAACCCCACTAAAATATGATAGAACCTAAACTTTAAATGAATCTCACTAAAAACCTGATAGAACTTAAACTTTACATAATCCCCACTAAAAGCCTGATACAACTTAAACTTTACATGAACCCCACTAAAAACCTGATAGAACTTAAACTTTACATCAACCCCACTAAAATATGATAGAACCTAAACTTTACATGAACCCCACTAAAAACCTGATAGACCCTAAACTTTACATGAATCGCACTAATAACCTGATAGAACCTCAACTTTACATGAACCCCAATAAAAACCTGATAGAACCTAAACTTTACATGAACCCCACTAAAAACCTGATAGAACTTAAACTTTACATGAACCCCACTAAAAACCTGATAGAAGCTAAACTTTACATGAACCCCACTAAAAACCTGATAGAAGCTAAACTTTACATGAACCCCACTAAAAACCTGATAGAACTTAAACTTTACATGAACCCCACTAAAAACCGGAAAGATGCTAAACTTTACATGAACTCCACTAAAAACCTGATAGAACCTAAACTTAATATGAACCCCACTAAAAACCCGATAGATCCTAATCTTTACATAATCCCCACTAAAAGCCTGATAGAACCTAAACTTTACATGAACCCCACTAAAAACCTGATAGAACTTAAACTTTACAACAACCCCACTAAAATATGATAGAACCTAAACTTTAAATGAATCTCACTAAAAACCTGATAGAACTTAAACTTTACATGAACCCCACTAAAAACCTGATAGAAGCTAAACTTTACATGAACTCCACTAAAAACCTGATAGAACCTAAACTTAATATGAACCCCACTAAAAACCCGATAGATCCTAATCTTTACATAATCCCCACTAAAAGCCTGATAGAACCTAAACTTAACATGAAACCCACTAAAAACCTGACAGATCCTAAACTTTACATCATCCCCACTAAAAGCCTGATACAACTTAAACTTTACATGAACCCCACTAAAAACCTGATAGAACTTAAACTTTACATCAACCCCACTACAATATGATAGAACCTAAACTTTAAATGAATCTCACTAAAAACCTGATAGAACTTAAACTTTACATAATCCCCACTAAAAGCCTGATACAACTTAAACTTTACATGAACCCCACTAAAAACCTGATAGAACTTAAACTTTACATCAACCCCACTAAAAACCTGATAGATGCTAAACTTTACATGAACTCCACTAAAAACCTGATAGAACCTAAACTTAATATGAACCCCACTAAAAACCCGATAGATCCTAATCTTTACATAATCCCCACTAAAAGCCCGATAGAACCTAAACTTAACATGAACCCCACTAAAAACCCGATAGATCCTAAACTTTACATAATCCCCACTAAAAGCCTGATACAACTTAAATTTTACATGAACCCCACTAAAAACCTGATAGAACTTAAACTTTACATCAACCCCACTAAAATATGATAGAACCTAAACATTACATGAACCCCACTAAAAACCTGATAGACCCTAAATTTTACATGAACCGCACTAATAACCTGATAGAACCTCAACTTTACATGAACCCCAATAAAAACCTGATAGAACCTAAACTTTACATGAACCCCACTAAAAACCTGATAGAACTTAAACTTTACATGAACCCCACTAAAAACCTGATAGAAGCTAAACTTTACATGAACCCCACTAAAAACCTGATAGAAGCTAAACTTTACATGAACCCCACTAAAAACCTGATAGAACTTAAACTTTACATGAACCCCACTAAAAACCTGATAGATGCTAAACTTTACATGAACTCCACTAAAAACCTGATAGAACCTAAACTTAATATGAACCCCACTAAAAACTCGATAGATCCTAATCTTTACATAATCCCCACTAAAAGCCTGATAGAACCTAAACTTTACATGAACCCCACTAAAAACCTGATAGAACTTAAACTTTACATCAACCCCACTAAAATATGATAGAACCTAAACTTTAAATGAATCTCACTAAAAACCTGATAGAACCTAAACTTTACATGAACAGCACTAATAACCTGATAGAACCTCAACTTTACATGAACCCCAATCAAAACCTGATAGAACCTAAACTTTACATGAACCCCACTAAAAGCCTGATACAACTTAAACTTTACATGAACCCCACTAAAAACCTGATAGAACTTAAACTTTACATGAACCCCACTAAAAACCTGATAGAAGCTAAACTTTACATGAATTCCACTAAAAACCTGACAGAACCTAAACTTAATATGAACCCCACTAAATACCCGATAGATCCTAATCTTTACATAATCCCCACTAAAAGCCTGATAGAACCTAAACTTAACATGAACCCCACTAAAAACCTGATAGATCCTAAACTTTACATAATGCCCACTAAAAGCCTGATACAACTTAAACTTTACATGAACCCCACTAAAAACCTGATAGAACTTAAACTTTACATGAACCCCACAAAAACCTGATAGAAGCTAAACTTTACATGAACTCAACTAAAACCTGATAGAACCTAAACTTAATATGAACCCCACTAAAAACCCGATAGACCCTAAACTTTACATAATCCCCACTAAAAACCTGATAGAACCTAAACTTAACATGAACCCCACTAAAAACCTGATAGAACTTAAACTTTACATGAACCCCACTAAAAACCTGATAGAAGCTAAACTTTACATGAACCCCACTAAAAACCTGATAGAAGCTAAACTTTACATGAACCCCACTAAAAACCTGATAGAAGCTAAACTTTACATGAACTCCACTAAAAACCTGATAGAAACTAAACTTAATATGAACCCCACTAAAAACCCGATAGATCCTAATCTTTACATAATCCCCACCAAAAGCCTGATACAACTTAAACTTTACATGAACCCCACTAAAAACCTGATAGAACTCAAACTTTACATGAACCCCACTAAAAACCTGATAGAAGCTAAACTTTACATGAACTCCACTAAAAACCTGATAGAACCTAAACTTAATATGAACCCCACTAAAAACCCGATAGATCCTAATCTTTACATAATCCCCACTAAAAGCCTGATAGAACCTAAACTTAACATGAAACCCACTAAAAACCTGACAGATCCTAAACTTTACATCATCCCCACTAAAAGCCTGATACAACTTAAACTTTACATGAACCCCACTAAAAACCTGATAGAACTTAAACTTTACATCAACCCCACTACAATATGATAGAACCTAAACTTTAAATGAATCTCACTAAAAACCTGATAGAACTTAAACTTTACATAATCCCCACTAAAAGCCTGATACAACTTAAACTTTACATGAACCCCACTAAAAACCTGATAGAACTTAAACTTTACATCAACCCCACTAAAAACCTGATAGATGCTAAACTTTACATGAACTCCACTAAAAACCTGATAGAACCTAAACTTAATATGAAAACCCACTAAAAACCCGATAGATCCTAATCTTTACATAATCCCCACTAAAAGCCCGATAGAACCTAAACTTAACATGAACCCCACTAAAAACCCGATAGATCCTAAACTTTACATAATCCCTACTAAAAGCCTGATACAACTTAAATTTTACATGAACCCCACTAAAAACCTGATAGAACTTAAACTTTACATCAACCCCACTAAAATATGATAGAACCTAAACATTACATGAACCCCACTAAAAACCTGATAGACCCTAAATTTTACATGAACCGCACTAATAACCTGATAGAACCTCAACTTTACATGAACCCCAATAAAAACCTGATAGAACCTAAACTTTACATGAACCCCACTAAAAACCTGATAGAACTTAAACTTTACATGAACCCCACTAAAAACCTGATAGAAGCTAAACTTTACATGAACCCCACTAAAAACCTGATAGAAGCTAAACTTTACATGAACCCCACTAAAAACCTGATAGAACTTAAACTTTACATGAACCCCACTAAAAACCTGATAGATGCTAAACTTTACATGAACTCCACTAAAAACCTGATAGAACCTAAACTTAATATGAACCCCACTAAAAACCCGATAGATCCTAATCTTTATATAATCCCCACTAAAAGCCTGATAGAACCTAAACTTAACATGAACCCCACTAAAAACCTGATAGATCCTAAACTTTACATAATGCCCACTAAAAGCCTGATACAACTTAAACTTTACATGAACCCCACTAAAAACCTGATAGAACTTAAACTTTACATGAACCCCACAAAAAACCTGATAGAAGCTAAACTTTACATGAACTCAACTAAAACCTGATAGAACCTAAACTTAATATGAACCCCACTAAAAACCCGATAGATCCTAATCTTTACATAATCCCCACTAAAAACCTGATAGAACCTAAACTTAACATGAACCCCACTAAAAACCTGATAGAACTTAAACTTTACATGAACCCCACTAAAAACCTGATAGAAGCTAAACTTTACATGAACCCCACTAAAAACCTGATAGAAGCTAAACTTTATATGAACCCCACTAAAAACCTGATAGAAGCTAAACTTTACATGAACTCCACTAAAAACCTGATAGAAACTAAACTTAATATGAACCCCACTAAAAACCCGATAGATCCTAATCTTTACATAATCCCCACCAAAAGCCTGATACAACTTAAACTTTACATGAACCCCACTAAAAACCTGATAGAACTTAAACTTTACATGAACCCCACTAAAAACCTGATAGAAGCTAAACTTTACATGAACTCCACTAAAAACCTGATAGAACCTAAACTTAATATGAACCCCACTAAAAACCCGATAGATCCTAATCTTTACATAATCCCCACTAAAAGCCTGATAGAACCTAAACTTAACATGAAACCCACTAAAAACCTGACAGATCCTAAACTTTACATCATCCCCACTAAAAGCCTGATAGAACCTAAACTTTACATGAACCCCACTAAAAACCTGATAGAACTTAAACTTTACATCAACCCCACTAAAATATGATAGAACCTAAACTTTAAATGAATCTCACTAAAAACCTGATAGAACCTAAACTTTACATGAACAGCACTAATAACCTGATAGAACCTCAACTTTACATGAACCCCAATCAAAACCTGATAGAACCTAAACTTTACATGAACCCCACTAAAAGCCTGATACAACTTAAACTTTACATGAACCCCACTAAAAACCTGATAGAACTTAAACTTTACATGAACCCCACTAAAAACCTGATAGAAGCTAAACTTTACATGAACTCCACTAAAAACCTGACAGAACCTAAACTTAATATGAACCCCACTAAATACCCGATAGATCCTAATCTTTACATAATCCCCACTAAAAGCCTGATAGAACCTAAACTTAACATGAACCCCACTAAAAACCTGATAGATCCTAAACTTTACATCATCCCCACTAAAAGCCTGATACAACTTAAACTTTACATGAACCCCACTAAAAACCTGATAGAACTTAAACTTTACATCAACCCCACTAAAATATGATAGAACCTAAACTTTAAATGAATCTCACTAAAAACCTGATAGAACTTAAACTTTACATAATCCCCACTAAAAGCCTGATACAACTTAAACTTTACATGAACCCCACTAAAAACCTGATAGAACTTAAACTTTACATCAACCCCACTAAAATATGATAGAACCTAAACTTTACATGAACCCCACTAAAAACCTGATAGACCCTAAACTTTACATGAATCGCACTAATAACCTGATAGAACCTCAACTTTACATGAACCCCAATAAAAACCTGATAGAACCTAAACTTTACATGAACCCCACTAAAAACCTGATAGAACTTAAACTTTACATGAACCCCACTAAAAACCTGATAGAAGCTAAACTTTATATGAACCCCACTAAAAACCTGATAGAAGCTAAACTTTACATGAACTCCACTAAAAACCTGATAGAAACTAAACTTAATATGAACCCCACTAAAAACCCGATAGATCCTAATCTTTACATAATCCCCACCAAAAGCCTGATACAACTTAAACTTTACATGAACCCCACTAAAAACCTGATAGAACTTAAACTTTACATGAACCCCACTAAAAACCTGATAGAAGCTAAACTTTACATGAACTCCACTAAAAACCTGATAGAACCTAAACTTAATATGAACCCCACTAAAAACCCGATAGATCCTAATCTTTACATAATCCCCACTAAAAGCCTGATAGAACCTAAACTTAACATGAAACCCACTAAAAACCTGACAGATCCTAAACTTTACATCATCCCCACTAAAAGCCTGATAGAACCTAAACTTTACATGAACCCCACTAAAAACCTGATAGAACTTAAACTTTACATCAACCCCACTAAAATATGATAGAACCTAAACTTTAAATGAATCTCACTAAAAACCTGATAGAACCTAAACTTTACATGAACAGCACTAATAACCTGATAGAACCTCAACTTTACATGAACCCCAATCAAAACCTGATAGAACCTAAACTTTACATGAACCCCACTAAAAGCCTGATACAACTTAAACTTTACATGAACCCCACTAAAAACCTGATAGAACTTAAACTTTACATGAACCCCACTAAAAACCTGATAGAAGCTAAACTTTACATGAACTCCACTAAAAACCTGACAGAACCTAAACTTAATATGAACCCCACTAAATACCCGATAGATCCTAATCTTTACATAATCCCCACTAAAAGCCTGATAGAACCTAAACTTAACATGAACCCCACTAAAAACCTGATAGATCCTAAACTTTACATCATCCCCACTAAAAGCCTGATACAACTTAAACTTTACATGAACCCCACTAAAAACCTGATAGAACTTAAACTTTACATCAACCCCACTAAAATATGATAGAACCTAAACTTTAAATGAATCTCACTAAAAACCTGATAGAACTTAAACTTTACATAATCCCCACTAAAAGCCTGATACAACTTAAACTTTACATGAACCCCACTAAAAACCTGATAGAACTTAAACTTTACATCAACCCCACTAAAATATGATAGAACCTAAACTTTACATGAACCCCACTAAAAACCTGATAGACCCTAAACTTTACATGAATCGCACTAATAACCTGATAGAACCTCAACTTTACATGAACCCCAATAAAAACCTGATAGAACCTAAACTTTACATGAACCCCACTAAAAACCTGATAGAACTTAAACTTTACATGAACCCCACTAAAAACCTGATAGAAGCTAAACTTTACATGAACCCCACTAAAAACCTGATAGAAGCTAAACTTTACATGAACCCCACTAAAAACCTGATAGAACTTAAACTTTACATGAACCCCACTAAAAACCGGAAAGATGCTAAACTTTACATGAACTCCACTAAAAACCTGATAGAACCTAAACTTAATATGAACCCCACTAAAAACCCGATAGATCCTAATCTTTACATAATCCCCACTAAAAGCCTGATAGAACCTAAACTTTACATGAACCCCACTAAAAACCTGATAGAACTTAAACTTTACAACAACCCCACTAAAATATGATAGAACCTAAACTTTAAATGAATCTCACTAAAAACCTGATAGAACTTAAACTTTACATGAACCCCACTAAAAACCTGATAGATGCTAAACTTTACATGAACCCCACTAAAAACCTGATAGAAGCTAAACTTTACATGAACTCCACTAAAAACCTGATAGAAACTAAACTTAATATGAACCCCACTAAAAACCCGATAGATCCTAATCTTTACATAATCCCCACCAAAAGCCTGATAGAACCTAAACTTAATATGAACCCCACTAAAAACCCGATAGATCCTAATCTTTACATAATCCCCACTAAAAGCCTGATAGATCCTAAACTTTACATAATCCCCACTAAAGGCCTGATACAACTTAAACTTTACATGAACCCCACTAAAAACCTGATAGAACTTAAACTTTACATGAACCCCACTAAAAATCTGATAGAAGCTAAACTTTACATGAACCCCACTAAAAACCTGATAGAACCTAAACTTAATATGAACCCCACTAAAAACCCGATAGATCCTAATCTTTACATAATCCCCACTAAAAGCTTGATAGAACCTAAACTTAACATGAACCCCACTAAAAACCTGATAGATCCTAAACTTTACATAATGCCCACTAAAAGCCTGATACAACTTAAACTTTACATGAACCCCACTAAAAACCTGATAGAACTTAAACTTTACATGAACCCCACAAAAAACCTGATAGAAGCTAAACTTTACATGAACTCAACTAAAACCTGATAGAACCTAAACTTAATATGAACCCCACTAAAAACCCGATAGATCCTAATCTTTACATAATCCCCACTAAAAACCTGATAGAACCTAAACTTAACATGAACCCCACTAAAAACCTGATAGAACTTAAACTTTACATGAACCCCACTAAAAACCTGATAGAAGCTAAACTTTACATGAACCCCACTAAAAACCTGATAGAAGCTAAACTTTACATGAACCCCACTAAAAACCTGATAGAAGCTAAACTTTACATGAACTCCACTAAAAACCTGATAGAAACTAAACTTAATATGAACCCCACTAAAAACCCGATAGATCCTAATCTTTACATAATCCCCACCAAAAGCCTGATACAACTTAAACTTTACATGAACCCCACTAAAAACCTGATAGAACTTAAACTTTACATGAACCCCACTAAAAACCTGATAGAAGCTAAACTTTACATGAACTCCACTAAAAACCTGATAGAACCTAAACTTAATATGAACCCCACTAAAAACCCGATAGATCCTAATCTTTACATAATCGCCACTAAAAGCCTGATAGAACCTAAACTTAACATGAAACCCACTAAAAACCTGACAGATCCTAAACTTTACATCATCCCCACTAAAAGCCTGATACAACTTAAACTTTACATGAACCCCACTAAAAACCTGATAGAACTTAAACTTTACATCAACCCCACTACAATATGATAGAACCTAAACTTTAAATGAATCTCACTAAAAACCTGATAGAACTTAAACTTTACATAATCCCCACTAAAAGCCTGATACAACTTAAACTTTACATGAACCCCACTAAAAACCTGATAGAACTTAAACTTTACATCAACCCCACTAAAAACCTGATAGATGCTAAACTTTACATGAACTCCACTAAAAACCTGATAGAACCTAAACTTAATATGAACCCCACTAAAAACCCGATAGATCCTAATCTTTACATAATCCCCACTAAAAGCCCGATAGAACCTAAACTTAACATGAACCCCACTAAAAACCCGATAGATCCTAAACTTTACATAATCCCCACTAAAAGCCTGATACAACTTAAATTTTACATGAACCCCACTAAAAACCTGATAGAACTTAAACTTTACATCAACCCCACTAAAATATGATAGAACCTAAACATTACATGAACCCCACTAAAAACCTGATAGACCCTAAATTTTACATGAACCGCACTAATAACCTGATAGAACCTCAACTTTACATGAACCCCAATAAAAACCTGATAGAACCTAAACTTTACATGAACCCCACTAAAAACCTGATAGAACTTAAACTTTACATGAACCCCACTAAAAACCTGATAGAAGCTAAACTTTACATGAACCCCACTAAAAACCTGATAGAAGCTAAACTTTACATGAACCCCACTAAAAACCTGTTAGAACTTAAACTTTACATGAACCCCACTAAAAACCTGATAGATGCTAAACTTTACATGAACTCCACTAAAAACCTGATAGAACCTAAACTTAATATGAACCCCACTAAAAACTCGATAGATCCTAATCTTTACATAATCCCCACTAAAAGCCTGATAGAACCTAAACTTTACATGAACCCCACTAAAAACCTGATAGAACTTAAACTTTACATCAACCCCACTAAAATATGATAGAACCTAAACTTTAAATGAATCTCACTAAAAACCTGATAGAACCTAAACTTTACATGAACAGCACTAATAACCTGATAGAACCTCAACTTTACATGAACTCCAATCAAAACCTGATAGAACCTAAACTTTACATGAACCCAACTAAAAGCCTGATACAACTTAAACTTTACATGAACCCCACTAAAAACCTGATAGAACTTAAACTTTACATGAACCCCACTAAAAACCTGATAGAAGCTAAACTTTACATGAACTCCACTAAAAACCTGACAGAACCTAAACTTAATATGAACCCCACTAAATACCCGATAGATCCTAATCTTTACATAATCCCCACTAAAAGCCTGATAGAACCTAAACTTAACATGAACCCCACTAAAAACCTGATAGATCCTAAACTTTACATCATCCCCACTAAAAGCCTGATACAACTTAAACTTTACATGAACCCCACTAAAAACCTGATAGAACTTAAACTTTACATCAACCCCACTAAAATATGATAGAACCTAAACTTTAAATGAATCTCACTAAAAACCTGATAGAACTTAAACTTTACATAATCCCCACTAAAAGCCTGATACAACTTAAACTTTACATGAACCCCACTAAAAACCTGATAGAACTTAAACTTTACATCAACCCCACTAAAATATGATAGAACCTAAACTTTACATGAACCCCACTAAAAACCTGATAGACCCTAAACTTTACATGAATCGCACTAATAACCTGATAGAACCTCAACTTTACATGAACCCCAATAAAAACCTGATAGAACCTAAACTTTACATAAACCCCACTAAAAACCTGATAGAACTTAAACTTTACATGAACCCCACTAAAAACCTGATAGAAGCTAAACTTTACATGAACCCCACTAAAAACCTGATAGAAGCTAAACTTTACATGAACCCCACTAAAAACCTGATAGAACTTAAACTTTACATGAACCCCACTAAAAACCGGAAAGATGCTAAACTTTACATGAACTCCACTAAAAACCTGATAGAACCTAAACTTAATATGAACCCCACTAAAAACCCGATAGATCCTAATCTTTACATAATCCCCACTAAAAGCCTGATAGAACCTAAACTTTACATGAACCCCACTAAAAACCTGATAGAACTTAAACTTTACAACAACCCCACTAAAATATGATAGAACCTAAACTTTAAATGAATCTCACTAAAAACCTGATAGAACTTAAACTTTACATGAACCCCACTAAAAACCTGATAGATGCTAAACTTTACATGAACCCCACTAAAAACCTGATAGAAGCTAAACTTTACATGAACCCCACTAAAAACCTGATAAAACTTAAACTTTACATGAACCCCACTAAAAACCTGATAGAAGCTAAACTTTACATGAACTCCACTAAAAACCTGATAGAACCTAAACTTAATATGAACCCCACTAAAAACCCGATAGATCCTAATCTTTACATAATCCCCACTAAAAGCCTGATAGATCCTAAACTTTACATAATCCCCACTAAAAGCCTGATACAACTTAAACTTTACATGAACCCCACTAAAAACCTGATAGAACTTAAACTTTACATGAACCCCACTAAAAATCTGATAGAAGCTAAACTTTACATGAACCCCACTAAAAACCTGATAGAACCTAAACTTAATATGAACCCCACTAAAAACCCGATAGATCCTAATCTTTACATAATCCCCACTAAAAGCTTGATAGAACCTAAACTTAACATGAACCCCACTAAAAACCTGATAGATCCTAAACTTTACATAATGCCCACTAAAAGCCTGATACAACTTAAACTTTACATGAACCCCACTAAAAACCTGATAGAACTTAAACTTTACATGAACCCCACAAAAAACCTGATAGAAGCTAAACTTTACATGAACTCAACTAAAACCTGATAGAACCTAAACTTAATATGAACCCCACTAAAAACCCGATAGATCCTAATCTTTACATAATCCCCACTAAAAGCCTGATAGATCCTAAACTTTACATAATCCCCACTAAAAGCCTGATACAACTTAAACTTTACATGAACCCCACTAAAAACCTGATAGAACTTAAACTTTACATGAACCCCACTAAAAATCTGATAGAAGCTAAACTTTACATGAACCCCACTAAAAACCTGATAGAACCTAAACTTAATATGAACCCCACTAAAAACCCGATAGATCCTAATCTTTACATAATCCCCACTAAAAGCCTGATAGAACCTAAACTTAACATGAACCCCACTAAAAACCTGATAGATCCTAAACTTTACATAATGCCCACTAAAAGCCTGATACAACTTACACTTTACATGAACCCCACTAAAAACCTGATAGAACTTAAACTTTACATGAACCCCACAACAAACCTGATAGAAGCTAAACTTTACATGAACTCAACTAAAACCTGATAGAACCTAAACTTAATATGAACCCCACTAAAAACCCGATAGATCCTAATCTTTACATAATCCCCACTAAAAACCTGATAGAACCTAAACTTAACATGAACCCCACTAAAAACCTGATAGAACTTAAACTTTACATGAACCCCACTAAAAACCTGATAGAAGCTAAACTTTACATGAACCCCACTAAAAACCTGATAGAAGCTAAACTTTACATGAACCCCACTAAAAACCTGATAGAAGCTAAACTTTACATGAACTCCACTAAAAACCTGATAGAAACTAAACTTAATATGAACCCCACTAAAAACCCGATAGATCCTAATCTTTACATAATCCCCACCAAAAGCCTGATACAACTTAAACTTTACATGAACCCCACTAAAAACCTGATAGAACTTATACTTTACATGAACCCCACTAAAAACCTGATAGAAGCTAAACTTTACATGAACTCCACTAAAACCCTGATAGAACCTAAACTTAATATGAACCCCACTAAAAACCCGATAGATCCTAATCTTTACATAATCCCCACTAAAAGCCTGATAGAACCTAAACTTAACATGAAACCCACTAAAAACCTGACAGATCCTAAACTTTACATCATCGCACTAAAAGCCTGATACAACTTAAACTTTACATGAACCCCACTAAAAACCTGATAGAACTTAAACTTTACATCAACCCCACTACAATATGATAGAACCTAAACTTTAAATGAATCTCACTAAAAACCTGATAGAACTTAAACTTTACATAATCCCCACTAAAAGCCTGATACAACTTAAACTTTACATGAACCCCACTAAAAACCTGATAGAACTTAAACTTTACATCAACCCCACTACAATATGATAGAACCTAAACTTTAAATGAATCTCACTAAAAACCTGATAAAACTTAAACTTTACATGAACCCCACTAAAAACCTGATAGAAGCTAAACTTTACATGAACTCCACTAAAAACCTGATAGAAACTAAACTTAATATGAACCCCACTAAAAACCCGATAGATCCTAATCTTTACATAATCCCCACCAAAAGCCTGATACAACTTAAACTTTACATGAACCCCACTAAAAACCTGATAGAACTTAAACTTTACATGAACCCCACTAAAAACCTGATAGAAGCTAAACTTTACATGAACTCCACTAAAAACCTGATAGAACCTAAACTTAATATGAACCCCACTAAAAACCCGATAGATCCTAATCTTTACATAATCGCCACTAAAAGCCTGATAGAACCTAAACTTAACATGAAACCCACTAAAAACCTGACAGATCCTAAACTTTACATCATCCCCACTAAAAGCCTGATACAACTTAAACTTTACATGAACCCCACTAAAAACCTGATAGAACTTAAACTTTACATCAACCCCACTACAATATGATAGAACCTAAACTTTAAATGAATCTCACTAAAAACCTGATAGAACTTAAACTTTACATAATCCCCACTAAAAGCCTGATACAACTTAAACTTTACATGAACCCCACTAAAAACCTGATAGAACTTAAACTTTACATCAACCCCACTAAAAACCTGATAGATGCTAAACTTTACATGAACTCCACTAAAAACCTGATAGAACCTAAACTTAATATGAACCCCACTAAAAACCCGATAGATCCTAATCTTTACATAATCCCCACTAAAAGCCCGATAGAACCTAAACTTAACATGAACCCCACTAAAAACCCGATAGATCCTAAACTTTACATAATCCCCACTAAAAGCCTGATACAACTTAAATTTTACATGAACCCCACTAAAAACCTGATAGAACTTAAACTTTACATCAACCCCACTAAAATATGATAGAACCTAAACATTACATGAACCCCACTAAAAACCTGATAGACCCTAAATTTTACATGAACCGCACTAATAACCTGATAGAACCTCAACTTTACATGAACCCCAATAAAAACCTGATAGAACCTAAACTTTACATGAACCCCACTAAAAACCTGATAGAACTTAAACTTTACATGAACCCCACTAAAAACCTGATAGAAGCTAAACTTTACATGAACCCCACTAAAAACCTGATAGAAGCTAAACTTTACATGAACCCCACTAAAAACCTGTTAGAACTTAAACTTTACATGAACCCCACTAAAAACCTGATAGATGCTAAACTTTACATGAACTCCACTAAAAACCTGATAGAACCTAAACTTAATATGAACCCCACTAAAAACTCGATAGATCCTAATCTTTACATAATCCCCACTAAAAGCCTGATAGAACCTAAACTTTACATGAACCCCACTAAAAACCTGATAGAACTTAAACTTTACATCAACCCCACTAAAATATGATAGAACCTAAACTTTAAATGAATCTCACTAAAAACCTGATAGAACCTAAACTTTACATGAACAGCACTAATAACCTGATAGAACCTCAACTTTACATGAACTCCAATCAAAACCTGATAGAACCTAAACTTTACATGAACCCAACTAAAAGCCTGATACAACTTAAACTTTACATGAACCCCACTAAAAACCTGATAGAACTTAAACTTTACATGAACCCCACTAAAAACCTGATAGAAGCTAAACTTTACATGAACTCCACTAAAAACCTGACAGAACCTAAACTTAATATGAACCCCACTAAATACCCGATAGATCCTAATCTTTACATAATCCCCACTAAAAGCCTGATAGAACCTAAACTTAACATGAACCCCACTAAAAACCTGATAGATCCTAAACTTTACATCATCCCCACTAAAAGCCTGATACAACTTAAACTTTACATGAACCCCACTAAAAACCTGATAGAACTTAAACTTTACATCAACCCCACTAAAATATGATAGAACCTAAACTTTAAATGAATCTCACTAAAAACCTGATAGAACTTAAACTTTACATAATCCCCACTAAAAGCCTGATACAACTTAAACTTTACATGAACCCCACTAAAAACCTGATAGAACTTAAACTTTACATCAACCCCACTAAAATATGATAGAACCTAAACTTTACATGAACCCCACTAAAAACCTGATAGACCCTAAACTTTACATGAATCGCACTAATAACCTGATAGAACCTCAACTTTACATGAACCCCAATAAAAACCTGATAGAACCTAAACTTTACATGAACCCCACTAAAAACCTGATAGAACTTAAACTTTACATGAACCCCACTAAAAACCTGATAGAAGCTAAACTTTACATGAACCCCACTAAAAACCTGATAGAAGCTAAACTTTACATGAACCCCACTAAAAACCTGATAGAACTTAAACTTTACATGAACCCCACTAAAAACCGGAAAGATGCTAAACTTTACATGAACTCCACTAAAAACCTGATAGAACCTAAACTTAATATGAACCCCACTAAAAACCCGATAGATCCTAATCTTTACATAATCCCCACTAAAAGCCTGATAGAACCTAAACTTTACATGAACCCCACTAAAAACCTGATAGAACTTAAACTTTACAACAACCCCACTAAAATATGATAGAACCTAAACTTTAAATGAATCTCACTAAAAACCTGATAGAACTTAAACTTTACATGAACCCCACTAAAAACCTGATAGATGCTAAACTTTACATGAACCCCACTAAAAACCTGATAGAAGCTAAACTTTACATGAACCCCACTAAAAACCTGATAAAACTTAAACTTTACATGAACCCCACTAAAAACCTGATAGAAGCTAAACTTTACATGAACTCCACTAAAAACCTGATAGAACCTAAACTTAATATGAACCCCACTAAAAACCCGATAGATCCTAATCTTTACATAATCCCCACTAAAAGCCTGATAGATCCTAAACTTTACATAATCCCCACTAAAAGCCTGATACAACTTAAACTTTACATGAACCCCACTAAAAACCTGATAGAACTTAAACTTTACATGAACCCCACTAAAAATCTGATAGAAGCTAAACTTTACATGAACCCCACTAAAAACCTGATAGAACCTAAACTTAATATGAACCCCACTAAAAACCCGATAGATCCTAATCTTTACATAATCCCCACTAAAAGCTTGATAGAACCTAAACTTAACATGAACCCCACTAAAAACCTGATAGATCCTAAACTTTACATAATGCCCACTAAAAGCCTGATACAACTTAAACTTTACATGAACCCCACTAAAAACCTGATAGAACTTAAACTTTACATGAACCCCACAAAAAACCTGATAGAAGCTAAACTTTACATGAACTCAACTAAAACCTGATAGAACCTAAACTTAATATGAACCCCACTAAAAACCCGATAGATCCTAATCTTTACATAATCCCCACTAAAAGCCTGATAGATCCTAAACTTTACATAATCCCCACTAAAAGCCTGATACAACTTAAACTTTACATGAACCCCACTAAAAACCTGATAGAACTTAAACTTTACATGAACCCCACTAAAAATCTGATAGAAGCTAAACTTTACATGAACCCCACTAAAAACCTGATAGAACCTAAACTTAATATGAACCCCACTAAAAACCCGATAGATCCTAATCTTTACATAATCCCCACTAAAAGCCTGATAGAACCTAAACTTAACATGAACCCCACTAAAAACCTGATAGATCCTAAACTTTACATAATGCCCACTAAAAGCCTGATACAACTTAAACTTTACATGAACCCCACTAAAAACCTGATAGAACTTAAACTTTACATGAACCCCACAACAAACCTGATAGAAGCTAAACTTTACATGAACTCAACTAAAACCTGATAGAACCTAAACTTAATATGAACCCCACTAAAAACCCGATAGATCCTAATCTTTACATAATCCCCACTAAAAACCTGATAGAACCTAAACTTAACATGAACCCCACTAAAAACCTGATAGAACTTAAACTTTACATGAACCCCACTAAAAACCTGATAGAAGCTAAACTTTACATGAACCCCACTAAAAACCTGATAGAAGCTAAACTTTACATGAACCCCACTAAAAACCTGATAGAAGCTAAACTTTACATGAACTCCACTAAAAACCTGATAGAAACTAAACTTAATATGAACCCCACTAAAAACCCGATAGATCCTAATCTTTACATAATCCCCACCAAAAGCCTGATACAACTTAAACTTTACATGAACCCCACTAAAAACCTGATAGAACTTATACTTTACATGAACCCCACTAAAAACCTGATAGAAGCTAAACTTTACATGAACTCCACTAAAACCCTGATAGAACCTAAACTTAATATGAACCCCACTAAAAACCCGATAGATCCTAATCTTTACATAATCCCCACTAAAAGCCTGATAGAACCTAAACTTAACATGAAACCCACTAAAAACCTGACAGATCCTAAACTTTACATCATCGCACTAAAAGCCTGATACAACTTAAACTTTACATGAACCCCACTAAAAACCTGATAGAACTTAAACTTTACATCAACCCCACTACAATATGATAGAACCTAAACTTTAAATGAATCTCACTAAAAACCTGATAGAACTTAAACTTTACATAATCCCCACTAAAAGCCTGATACAACTTAAACTTTACATGAACCCCACTAAAAACCTGATAGAACTTAAACTTTACATCAACCCCACTACAATATGATAGAACCTAAACTTTAAATGAATCTCACTAAAAACCTGATAAAACTTAAACTTTACATGAACCCCACTAAAAACCTGATAGAAGCTAAACTTTACATGAACTCCACTAAAAACCTGATAGAACCTAAACTTAATATGAACCCTCTAAAAACCCGATAGATCCTAATCTTTACATAATCCCCACTAAAAGCCTGATAGATCCTAAACTTTACATAATCCCCACTAAAAGCCTGATACAACTTAAACTTTACATGAACCCCACTAAAAACCTGATAGAACTTAAACTTTACATGAACCCCACTAAAAATCTGATAGAAGCTAAACTTTACATGAACCCCACTAAAAACCTGATAGAACCTAAACTTAATATGAACCCCACTAAAAACCCGATAGATCCTAATCTTTACATAATCCCCACTAAAAGCTTGATAGAACCTAAACTTAACATGAACCCCACTAAAAACCTGATAGATCCTAAACTTTACATAATGCCCACTAAAAGCCAGATACAACTTAAACTTTACATGAACCCCACTAAAAACCTGATAGAACTTAAACTTTACATGAACCCCACAAAAAACCTGATAGAAGCTAAACTTTACATGAACTCAACTAAAACCTGATAGAACCTAAACTTAATATGAACCCCACTAAAAACCCGATAGATCCTAATCTTTACATAATCCCCACTAAAAGCCTGATAGATCCTAAACTTTACATAATCCCCACTAAAAGCCTGATACAACTTAAACTTTACATGAACCCCACTAAAAACCTGATAGAACTTAAACTTTACATGAACCCCACTAAAAATCTGATAGAAGCTAAACTTTACATGAACCCCACTAAAAACCTGATAGAACCTAAACTTAATATGAACCCCACTAAAAACCCGATAGATCCTAATCTTTACATAATCCCCACTAAAAGCCTGATAGAACCTAAACTTAACATGAACCCCACAAAAACCTGATAGATCCTAAACTTTACATAATGCCCACTAAAAGCCTGATACAACTTAAACTTTACATGAACCCCACTAAAAACCTGATAGAACTTAAACTTTACATGAACCCCACAACAAACCTGATAGAAGCTAAACTTTACATGAACTCAACTAAAACCTGATAGAACCTAAACTTAATATGAACCCCACTAAAAACCCGATAGATCCTAATCTTTACATAATCCCCACTAAAAACCTGATAGAACCTAAACTTAACATGAACCCCACTAAAAACCTGATAGAACTTAAACTTTACATGAACCCCACTAAAAACCTGATAGAAGCTAAACTTTACATGAACCCCACTAAAAACCTGATAGAAGCTAAACTTTACATGAACCCCACTAAAAACCTGATAGAAGCTAAACTTTACATGAACTCCACTAAAAACCTGATAGAAACTAAACTTAATATGAACCCCACTAAAAACCCGATAGATCCTAATCTTTACATAATCCCCACCAAAAGCCTGATACAACTTAAACTTTACATGAACCCCACTAAAAACCTGATAGAACTTATACTTTACATGAACCCCACTAAAAACCTGATAGAAGCTAAACTTTACATGAACTCCACTAAAACCCTGATAGAACCTAAACTTAATATGAACCCCACTAAAAACCCGATAGATCCTAATCTTTACATAATCCCCACTAAAAGCCTGATAGAACCTAAACTTAACATGAAACCCACTAAAAACCTGACAGATCCTAAACTTTACATCATCGCACTAAAAGCCTGATACAACTTAAACTTTACATGAACCCCACTAAAAACCTGATAGAACTTAAACTTTACATCAACCCCACTACAATATGATAGAACCTAAACTTTAAATGAATCTCACTAAAAACCTGATAGAACTTAAACTTTACATAATCCCCACTAAAAGCCTGATACAACTTAAACTTTACATGAACCCCACTAAAAACCTGATAGAACTTAAACTTTACATCAACCCCACTACAATATGATAGAACCTAAACTTTAAATGAATCTCACTAAAAACCTGATAGAACTTAAACTTTACATAATCCCCACTAAAAGCCTGATACAACTTAAACTTTACATGAACCCCACTAAAAACCTGATAGAACTTAAACTTTACATCAACCCCACTAAAAACCTGATAGATGCTAAACTTTACATGAACTCCACTAAAAACCTGATAGAACCTAAACTTTACATGAACAGCACTAATAACCTGATAGAACCTAAACTTTACATGAACCCCACTAAAAGCCTGATACAACTTAAACTTTACATGAACCCCACTAAAAACCTGATAGAACTTAAACTTTACATGAACCCCACTAAAAACCTGATAGAAGCTAAACTTTACATGAACTCCACTAAAAACCTGACAGAACCTAAACTTAATATGAACCCCACTAAATACCCGATAGATCCTAATCTTTACATAATCCCCACTAAAAGCCTGATAGAACCTAAACTTAACATGAACCCCACTAAAAACCTGATAGATCCTAAACTTTACATCATCCCCACTAAAAGCCTGATACAACTTAAACTTTACATGAACCCCACTAAAAACCTGATATAACTTAAACTTTACATCAACCCCACTAAAATATGATAGAACCTAAACGTTAAATGAATCTCACTAAAAACCTGATAGAACTTAAACTTTACATAATCCCCACTAAAAGCCTGATACAACTTAAACTTTACATGAACCCCACTAAAAACCTGATAGAACTTAAACTTTACATCAACCCCACTAAAATATGATAGAACCTAAACTTTACATGAACCCCACTAAAAACCTGATAGACCCTAAACTTTACATGAATCGCACTAATAACCTGATAGAACCTCAACTTTACATGAACCCCAATAAAAACCTGATAGAACCTAAACTTTACATGAACCCCACTAAAAACCTGATAGAACTTAAACTTTACACGAACCCCACTAAAAACCTGATAGAAGCTAAACTTTACATGAACCCCACTAAAAACCTGATAGAAACTAAACTTTACATGAACCCCACTACAATATGATAGAACCTAAACTTTAAATGAATCTCACTAAAAACCTGATAGAACTTAAACTTTACATAATCCCCACTAAAAGCCTGATACAACTTAAACTTTACATGAACCCCACTAAAAACCTGATAGAACCTAAACTTTAAATGAATCTCATTAAAAACCTGATAGAACTTAAACTTTACATAATCCCCACTAAAAGCCTGATACAACTTAAACTTTACATGAACCCCACTAAAAACCTGATAGAACTTAAACTTTACATCAACCCCACTAAAAACCTGATAGAAGCTAAACTTTACATGAACTCAACTAAAACCTGATAGAACCTAAACTTAATATGAACCCCACTAAAAACCTGATAGAACCTAAACTTAACATGAACCCCACTAAAAACCTGATAGAACTTAAACTTTACATGAACCCCACTAAAAACCTGATAGAAGCTAAACTTTACATGAACCCCACTAAAAACCTGATAGAAGCTAAACTTTACATGAACCCCACTAAAAACCTGATAGAAGCTAAACTTTACATGAACTCCACTAAAAACCTGATAGAAACTAAACTTAATATGAACCCCACTAAAAACCCGATAGATCCTAATCTTTACATAATCCCCACCAAAAGCCTGATACAACTTAAACTTTACATGAACCCCACTAAAAACCTGATAGAACTTATACTTTACATGAACCCCACTAAAAACCTGATAGAAGCTAAACTTTACATGAACTCCACTAAAACCCTGATAGAACCTAAACTTAATATGAACCCCACTAAAAACCCGATAGATCCTAATCTTTACATAATCCCCACTAAAAGCCTGATAGAACCTAAACTTAACATGAAACCCACTAAAAACCTGACAGATCCTAAACTTTACATCATCGCACTAAAAGCCTGATACAACTTAAACTTTACATGAACCCCACTAAAAACCTGATAGAACTTAAACTTTACATCAACCCCACTACAATATGATAGAACCTAAACTTTAAATGAATCTCACTAAAAACCTGATAGAACTTAAACTTTACATAATCCCCACTAAAAGCCTGATACAACTTAAACTTTACATGAACCCCACTAAAAACCTGATAGAACTTAAACTTTACATCAACCCCACTACAATATGATAGAACCTAAACTTTAAATGAATCTCACTAAAAACCTGATAGAACTTAAACTTTACATAATCCCCACTAAAAGCCTGATACAACTTAAACTTTACATGAACCCCACTAAAAACCTGATAGAACTTAAACTTTACATCAACCCCACTAAAAACCTGATAGATGCTAAACTTTACATGAACTCCACTAAAAACCTGATAGAACCTAAACTTTACATGAACAGCACTAATAACCTGATAGAACCTAAACTTTACATGAACCCCACTAAAAGCCTGATACAACTTAAACTTTACATGAACCCCACTAAAAACCTGATAGAACTTAAACTTTACATGAACCCCACTAAAAACCTGATAGAAGCTAAACTTTACATGAACTCCACTAAAAACCTGACAGAACCTAAACTTAATATGAACCCCACTAAATACCCGATAGATCCTAATCTTTACATAATCCCCACTAAAAGCCTGATAGAACCTAAACTTAACATGAACCCCACTAAAAACCTGATAGATCCTAAACTTTACATCATCCCCACTAAAAGCCTGATACAACTTAAACTTTACATGAACCCCACTAAAAACCTGATATAACTTAAACTTTACATCAACCCCACTAAAATATGATAGAACCTAAACGTTAAATGAATCTCACTAAAAACCTGATAGAACTTAAACTTTACATAATCCCCACTAAAAGCCTGATACAACTTAAACTTTACATGAACCCCACTAAAAACCTGATAGAACTTAAACTTTACATCAACCCCACTAAAATATGATAGAACCTAAACTTTACATGAACCCCACTAAAAACCTGATAGACCCTAAACTTTACATGAATCGCACTAATAACCTGATAGAACCTCAACTTTACATGAACCCCAATAAAAACCTGATAGAACCTAAACTTTACATGAACCCCACTAAAAACCTGATAGAACTTAAACTTTACACGAACCCCACTAAAAACCTGATAGAAGCTAAACTTTACATGAACCCCACTAAAAACCTGATAGAAACTAAACTTTACATGAACCCCACTACAATATGATAGAACCTAAACTTTAAATGAATCTCACTAAAAACCTGATAGAACTTAAACTTTACATAATCCCCACTAAAAGCCTGATACAACTTAAACTTTACATGAACCCCACTAAAAACCTGATAGAACCTAAACTTTAAATGAATCTCATTAAAAACCTGATAGAACTTAAACTTTACATAATCCCCACTAAAAGCCTGATACAACTTAAACTTTACATGAACCCCACTAAAAACCTGATAGAACTTAAACTTTACATCAACCCCACTAAAAACCTGATAGATGCTAAACTTTACATGAACTCCACTAAAAACCTGATAGAACCTAAACTTAATATGAACCCCACTAAAAACCCGATAGATCCTAATCTTTACATAATCCCTACTAAAAGCCCGATAGAACCTAAACTTAACATGAACCCCACTAAAAACCCGATAGATCCTAAACTTTACATAATCCCCACTAAAAGCCTGATACAACTTAAATTTTACATGAACCCCACTAAAAACCTGATAGAACTTAAACTTTACATCAACCCCACTAAAAACCTGATAGATGCTAAACTTTACATGAACTCCACTAAAAACCTGATAGAACCTAAACTTAATATGAACCCCACTAAAAACCCGATAGATCCTAATCTTTACATAATCCCCACTAAAAGCTTGATAGAACCTAAACTTAACATGAACCCCACTAAAAACCTGATAGATCCTAAACTTTACATAATGCCCACTAAAAGCCTGATACAACTTAAACTTTACATGAACCCCACTAAAAACCTGATAGAACTTAAACTTTACATGAACCCCACAAAAAACCTGATAGAAGCTAAACTTTACATGAACTCAACTAAAACCTGATAGAACCTAAACTTAATATGAACCCCACTAAAAACCCGATAGATCCTAATCTTTACATAATCCCCACTAAAAGCCTGATAGATCCTAAACTTTACATAATCCCCACTAAAAGCCTGATACAACTTAAACTTTACATGAACCCCACTAAAAACCTGATAGAACTTAAACTTTACATGAACCCCACTAAAAATCTGATAGAAGCTAAACTTTACATGAACCCCACTAAAAACCTGATAGAACCTAAACTTAATATGAACCCCACTAAAAACCCGATAGATCCTAATCTTTACATAATCCCCACTAAAAACCTGATAGAACCTAAACTTAACATGAACCCCACTAAAAACCTGATAGAACTTAAACTTTACATGAACCCCACTAAAAACCTGATAGAAGCTAAACTTTACATGAACCCCACTAAAAACCTGATAGAAGCTAAACTTTACATGAACCCCACTAAAAACCTGATAGAAGCTAAACTTTACATGAACTCCACTAAAAACCTGATAGAAACTAAACTTAATATGAACCCCACTAAAAACCCGATAGATCCTAATCTTTACATAATCCCCACCAAAAGCCTGATACAACTTAAACTTTACATGAACCCCACTAAAAACCTGATAGAACTTATACTTTACATGAACCCCACTAAAAACCTGATAGAAGCTAAACTTTACATGAACTCCACTAAAACCCTGATAGAACCTAAACTTAATATGAACCCCACTAAAAACCCGATAGATCCTAATCTTTACATAATCCCCACTAAAAGCCTGATAGAACCTAAACTTAACATGAAACCCACTAAAAACCTGACAGATCCTAAACTTTACATCATCGCACTAAAAGCCTGATACAACTTAAACTTTACATGAACCCCACTAAAAACCTGATAGAACTTAAACTTTACATCAACCCCACTACAATATGATAGAACCTAAACTTTAAATGAATCTCACTAAAAACCTGATAGAACTTAAACTTTACATAATCCCCACTAAAAGCCTGATACAACTTAAACTTTACATGAACCCCACTAAAAACCTGATAGAACTTAAACTTTACATCAACCCCACTACAATATGATAGAACCTAAACTTTAAATGAATCTCACTAAAAACCTGATAGAACTTAAACTTTACATAATCCCCACTAAAAGCCTGATACAACTTAAACTTTACATGAACCCCACTAAAAACCTGATAGAACTTAAACTTTACATCAACCCCACTAAAAACCTGATAGATGCTAAACTTTACATGAACTCCACTAAAAACCTGATAGAACCTAAACTTTACATGAACAGCACTAATAACCTGATAGAACCTAAACTTTACATGAACCCCACTAAAAGCCTGATACAACTTAAACTTTACATGAACCCCACTAAAAACCTGATAGAACTTAAACTTTACATGAACCACACTAAAAACCTGATAGAAGCTAAACTTTACATGAATTCCACTAAAAACCTGACAGAACCTAAACTTAATATGAACCCCACTAAATACCCGATAGATCCTAATCTTTACATAATCCCCACTAAAAGCCTGATAGAACCTAAACTTAACATGAACCCCACTAAAAACCTGATAGATCCTAAACTTTACATCATCCCCACTAAAAGCCTGATACAACTTAAACTTTACATGAACCCCACTAAAAACCTGATATAACTTAAACTTTACATCAACCCCACTAAAATATGATAGAACCAAAACGTTAAATGAATCTCACTAAAAACCTGATAGAACTTAAACTTTACATAATCCCCACTAAAAGCCTGATACAACTTAAACTTTACATGAACCCCACTAAAAACCTGATAGAACTTAAACTTTACATCAACCCCACTAAAATATGATAGAACCTAAACTTTACATGAACCCCACTAAAAACCTGATAGACCCTAAACTTTACATGAATCGCACTAATAACCTGATAGAACCTCAACTTTACATGAACCCCAATAAAAACCTGATAGAACCTAAACTTTACATGAACCCCACTAAAAACCTGATAGAACTTAAACTTTACACGAACCCCACTAAAAACCTGATAGAAGCTAAACTTTACATGAACCCCACTAAAAACCTGATAGAAACTAAACTTTACATGAACCCCACTACAATATGATAGAACCTAAACTTTAAATGAATCTCACTAAAAACCTGATAGAACTTAAACTTTACATAATCCCCACTAAAAGCCTGATACAACTTAAACTTTACATGAACCCCACTAAAAACCTGATAGAACTTAAACTTTACATCAACCCCACTACAATATGATAGAACCTAAACTTTAAATGAATCTCACTAAAAACCTGATAGAACTTAAACTTTACATAATCCCCACTAAAAGCCTGATACAACTTAAACTTTACATGAACCCCACTAAAAACCTGATAGAACTTAAACTTTACATCAACCCCACTAAAAACCTGATAGATGCTAAACTTTACATGAACTCCACTAAAAACCTGATAGAACCTAAACTTAATATGAACCCCACTAAAAACCCGATAGATCCTAATCTTTACATAATCCGTACTAAAAGCCCGATAGAACCTAAACTTAACATGAACCCCACTAAAAACCCGATAGATCCTAAACTTTACATAATCCCCACTAAAAGCCTGATACAACTTAAATTTTACATGAACCCCACTAAAAACCTGATAGAACTTAAACTTTACATCAACCCCACTAAAATATGATAGAAGCTAAACTTTACATCAACCCCACTAAAAACCTGATAGAAGCTAAACTTTACATGAACCCCACTAAAAACCTGATAGAACTTAAACTTTACATGAACCCCACTAAAAACCTGATAGATGCTAAACTTTACATGAACTCCACTAAAAACCTGATAGAACCTAAACTTAATATGAACCCCACTAAAAACTCGATAGATCCTAATCTTTACATAATCCCCACTAAAAGCCTGATAGAACCTAAACTTTACATGAACCCCACTAAAAACCTGATAGAACTTAAACTTTACATCAACCCCACTAAAATATGATAGAACCTAAACTTTAAATGAATCTCACTAAAAACCTGATAGAACCTAAAATTTACATGAACAGCACTAATAACCTGATAGAACCTCAACTTTACATGAACCCCAATCAAAACCTGATAGAACCTAAACTTTACATGAACCCAACTAAAAGCCTGATACAACTTAAACTTTACATGAACCCCACTAAAAACCTGATAGAACTTAAACTTTACATGAACCCCACTAAAAACCTGATAGAAGCTAAACTTTACATGAACTCCACTAAAAACCTGACAGAACCTAAACTTAATATGAACCCCACTAAATACCCGATAGATCCTAATCTTTACATAATCCCCACTAAAAGCCTGATAGAACCTAAACTTAACATGAACCCCACTAAAAACCTGATAGATCCTAAACTTTACATCATCCCCACTAAAAGCCTGATACAACTTAAACTTTACATGAACCCCACTAAAAACCTGATAGAACTTAAATTTACATCAACCCCACTAAAATATGATAGAACCTAAACTTTAAATGAATCTCACTAAAAACCTGATAGAACTTAAACTTTACATAATCCCCACTAAAAGCCAGATACAACTTTAAGTTTACATGAACCCCACTAAAAACCTGATAGAACTTAAACTTTACATCAACCCCACTAAAATATGATAGAACCTAAACTTTACATGAACCCCACTAAAAACCTGATAGACCCTAAACTTTACATGAATCGCACTAATAACCTGATAGAACCTCAACTTTACATGAACCCCAATAAAAACCTGATAGAACCTAAACTTTACATGAACCCCACTAAAAACCTGATAGAACTTAAACTTTACATGAACCCCACTAAAAACCTGATAGAAGCTAAACTTTACATGAACCCCACTAAAAACCTGATAGAAGCTAAACTTTACATGAACCCCACTAAAAACCTGATAGAACTTAAACTTTACATGAACCCCACTAAAAACCGGAAAGATGCTAAACTTTACATGAACTCCACTAAAAACCTGATAGAACCTAAACTTAATATGAACCCCACTAAAAACCCGATAGATCCTAATCTTTACATAATCCCCACTAAAAGCCTGATAGAACCTAAACTTTACATGAACCCCACTAAAAACCTGATAGAACTTAAACTTTACAACAACCCCACTAAAATATGATAGAACCTAAACTTTAAATGAATCTCACTAAAAACCTGATAGAACTTAAACTTTACATGAACCCCACTAAAAACCTGATAGATGCTAAACTTTACATGAACCCCACTAAAAACCTGATAGAAGCTAAACTTTACATGAACCCCACTAAAAACCTGATAAAACTTAAACTTTACATGAACCCCACTAAAAACCTGATAGAAGCTAAACTTTACATGAACTCCACTAAAAACCTGATAGAACCTAAACTTAATATGAACCCCACTAAAAACCCGATAGATCCTAATCTTTACATAATCCCCACTAAAAGCCTGATAGATCCTAAACTTTACATAATCCCCACTAAAAGCCTGATACAACTTAAACTTTACATGAACCCCACTAAAAACCTGATAGAACTTAAACTTTACATGAACCCCACTAAAAATCTGATAGAAGCTAAACTTTACATGAACCCCACTAAAAACCTGATAGAACCTAAACTTAATATGAACCCCACTAAAAACCCGATAGATCCTAATCTTTACATAATCCCCACTAAAAGCTTGATAGAACCTAAACTTAACATGAACCCCACTAAAAACCTGATAGATCCTAAACTTTACATAATGCCCACTAAAAGCCTGATACAACTTAAACTTTACATGAACCCCACTAAAAACCTGATAGAACTTAAACTTTACATGAACCCCACAAAAAACCTGATAGAAGCTAAACTTTACATGAACTCAACTAAAACCTGATAGAACCTAAACTTAATATGAACCCCACTAAAAACCCGATAGATCCTAATCTTTACATAATCCCCACTAAAAGCCTGATAGATCCTAAACTTTACATAATCCCCACTAAAAGCCTGATACAACTTAAACTTTACATGAACCCCACTAAAAACCTGATAGAACTTAAACTTTACATGAACCCCACTAAAAATCTGATAGAAGCTAAACTTTACATGAACCCCACTAAAAACCTGATAGAACCTAAACTTAATATGAACCCCACTAAAAACCCGATAGATCCTAATCTTTACATAATCCCCACTAAAAGCCTGATAGAACCTAAACTTAACATGAACCCCACTAAAAACCTGATAGATCCTAAACTTTACATAATGCCCACTAAAAGCCTGATACAACTTAAACTTTACATGAACCCCACTAAAAACCTGATAGAACTTAAACTTTACATGAACCCCACAACAAACCTGATAGAAGCTAAACTTTACATGAACTCAACTAAAACCTGATAGAACCTAAACTTAATATGAACCCCACTAAAAACCCGATAGATCCTAATCTTTACATAATCCCCACTAAAAACCTGATAGAACCTAAACTTAACATGAACCCCACTAAAAACCTGATAGAACTTAAACTTTACATGAACCCCACTAAAAACCTGATAGAAGCTAAACTTTACATGAACCCCACTAAAAACCTGATAGAAGCTAAACTTTACATGAACCCCACTAAAAACCTGATAGAAGCTAAACTTTACATGAACTCCACTAAAAACCTGATAGAAACTAAACTTAATATGAACCCCACTAAAAGCCCGATAGATCCTAATCTTTACATAATCCCCACCAAAAGCCTGATACAACTTAAACTTTACATGAACCCCACTAAAAACCTGATAGAACTTATACTTTACATGAACCCCACTAAAAACCTGATAGAAGCTAAACTTTACATGAACTCCACTAAAACCCTGATAGAACCTAAACTTAATATGAACCCCACTAAAAACCCGATAGATCCTAATCTTTACATAATCCCCACTAAAAGCCTGATAGAACCTAAACTTAACATGAAACCCACTAAAAACCTGACAGATCCTAAACTTTACATCATCGCACTAAAAGCCTGATACAACTTAAACTTTACATGAACCCCACTAAAAACCTGATAGAACTTAAACTTTACATCAACCCCACTACAATATGATAGAACCTAAACTTTAAATGAATCTCACTAAAAACCTGATAGAACTTAAACTTTACATAATCCCCACTAAAAGCCTGATACAACTTAAACTTTACATGAACCCCACTAAAAACCTGATAGAACTTAAACTTTACATCAACCCCACTACAATATGATAGAACCTAAACTTTAAATGAATCTCACTAAAAACCTGATAGAACTTAAACTTTACATAATCCCCACTAAAAGCCTGATACAACTTAAACTTTACATGAACCCCACTAAAAACCTGATAGAACTTAAACTTTACATCAACCCCACTAAAAACCTGATAGATGCTAAACTTTACATGAACTCCACTAAAAACCTGATAGAACCTAAACTTTACATGAACAGCACTAATAACCTGATAGAACCTAAACTTTACATGAACCCCACTAAAAGCCTGATACAACTTAAACTTTACATGAACCCCACTAAAAACCTGATAGAACTTAAACTTTACATGAACCCCACTAAAAACCTGATAGAAGCTAAACTTTACATGAACTCCACTAAAAACCTGACAGAACCTAAACTTAATATGAACCCCACTAAATACCCGATAGATCCTAATCTTTACATAATCCCCACTAAAAGCCTGATAGAACCTAAACTTAACATGAACCCCACTAAAAACCTGATAGATCCTAAACTTTACATCATCCCCACTAAAAGCCTGATACAACTTAAACTTTACATGAACCCCACTAAAAACCTGATATAACTTAAACTTTACATCAACCCCACTAAAATATGATAGAACCTAAACGTTAAATGAATCTCACTAAAAACCTGATAGAACTTAAACTTTACATAATCCCCACTAAAAGCCTGATACAACTTAAACTTTACATGAACCCCACTAAAAACCTGATAGAACTTAAACTTTACATCAACCCCACTAAAATATGATAGAACCTAAACTTTACATGAACCCCACTAAAAACCTGATAGACCCTAAACTTTACATGAATCGCACTAATAACCTGATAGAACCTCAACTTTACATGAACCCCAATAAAAACCTGATAGAACCTAAACTTTACATGAACCCCACTAAAAACCTGATAGAACTTAAACTTTACATGAACCCCACTAAAAACCTGATAGAAGCTAAACTTTACATGAACCCCACTAAAAACCTGATAGAAACTAAACTTTACATGAACCCCACTACAATATGATAGAACCTAAACTTTAAATGAATCTCACTAAAAACCTGATAGAACTTAAACTTTACATAATCCCCACTAAAAGCCTGATACAACTTAAACTTTACATGAACCCCACTAAAAACCTGATAGAACTTAAACTTTACATCAACCCCACTACAATATGATAGAACCTAAACTTTAAATGAATCTCACTAAAAACCTGATAGAACTTAAACTTTACATAATCCCCACTAAAAGCCTGATACAACTTAAACTTTACATGAACCACACTAAAAACCTGATAGAACTTAAACTTTACATCAACCCCACTAAAAACCTGATAGATGCTAAACTTTACATGAACTCCACTAAAAACCTGATAGAACCTAAACTTAATATGAACCCCACTAAAAACCCGATAGATCCTAATCTTTACATAATCCCCACTAAAAGCCTGATAGATCCTAAACTTTACATAATCCCCACTAAAAGCCTGATACAACTTAAACTTTACATGAACCCCACTAAAAACCTGATAGAACTTAAACTTTACATGAACCCCACTAAAAATCTGATAGAAGCTAAACTTTACATGAACCCCACTAAAAACCTGATAGAACCTAAACTTAATATGAACCCCACTAAAAACCCGATAGATCCTAATCTTTACATAATCCCCACTAAAAGCCTGATAGAACCTAAACTTAACATGAACCCCACTAAAAACCTGATAGATCCTAAACTTTACATAATGCCCACTAAAAGCCTGATACAACTTAAACTTTACATGAACCCCACTAAAAATCTGATAGAAGCTAAACTTTACATGAACCCCACTAAAAACCTGATAGAACCTAAACTTAATATGAACCCCACTAAAAACCCGATAGATCCTAATCTTTACATAATCCCCACTAAAAGCTTGATAGAACCTAAACTTAACATGAACCCCACTAAAAACCTGATAGATCCTAAACTTTACATAATGCCCACTAAAAGCCTGATACAACTTAAACTTTACATGAACCCCACTAAAAACCTGATAGAACTTAAACTTTACATGAACCCCACAAAAAACCTGATAGAAGCTAAACTTTACATGAACTCAACTAAAACCTGATAGAACCTAAACTTAATATGAACCCCACTAAAAACCCGATAGATCCTAATCTTTACATAATCCCCACTAAAAGCCTGATAGATCCTAAACTTTACATAATCCCCACTAAAAGCCTGATACAACTTAAACTTTACATGAACCCCACTAAAAACCTGATAGAACTTAAACTTTACATGAACCCCACTAAAAATCTGATAGAAGCTAAACTTTACATGAACCCCACTAAAAACCTGATAGAACCTAAACTTAATATGAACCCCACTAAAAACCCGATAGATCCTAATCTTTACATAATCCCCACTAAAAGCCTGATAGAACCTAAACTTAACATGAACCCCACTAAAAACCTGATAGATCCTAAACTTTACATAATGCCCACTAAAAGCATGATACAACTTAAACTTTACATGAACCCCACTAAAAACCTGATAGAACTTAAACTTTACATGAACCCCACAACAAACCTGATAGAAGCTAAACTTTACCTGAACTCAACTAAAACCTGATAGAACCTAAACTTAATATGAACCCCACTAAAAACCCGATAGATCCTAATCTTTACATAATCCCCACTAAAAACCTGATAGAACCTAAACTTAACATGAACCCCACTAAAAACCTGATAGAACTTAAACTTTACATGAACCCCACTAAAAACCTGATAGAAGCTAAACTTTACATGAACCCCACTAAAAACCTGATAGAAGCTAAACTTTACATGAACCCCACTAAAAACCTGATAGAAGCTAAACTTTACATGAACTCCACTAAAAACCTGATAGAAACTAAACTTAATATGAACCCCACTAAAAACCCGATAGATCCTAATCTTTACATAATCCCCACCAAAAGCCTGATACAACTTAAACTTTACATGAACCCCACTAAAAACCTGATAGAACTTATACTTTACATGAACCCCACTAAAAACCTGATAGAAGCTAAACTTTACATGAACTCCACTAAAACCCTGATAGAACCTAAACTTAATATGAACCCCACTAAAAACCCGATAGATCCTAATCTTTACATAATCCCCACTAAAAGCCTGATAGAACCTAAACTTAACATGAAACCCACTAAAAACCTGACAGATCCTAAACTTTACATCATCGCACTAAAAGCCTGATACAACTTAAACTTTACATGAACCCCACTAAAAACCTGATAGAACTTAAACTTTACATCAACCCCACTACAATATGATAGAACCTAAACTTTAAATGAATCTCACTAAAAACCTGATAGAACTTAAACTTTACATAATCCCCACTAAAAGCCTGATACAACTTAAACTTTACATGAACCCCACTAAAAACCTGATAGAACTTAAACTTTACATCAACCCCACTACAATATGATAGAATCTAAACTTTAAATGAATCTCACTAAAAACCTGATAGAACTTAAACTTTACATAATCCCCACTAAAAGCCTGATACAACTTAAACTTTACATGAACCCCACTAAAAACCTGATAGAACTTAAACTTTACATCAACCCCACTAAAAACCTGATAGATGCTAAACTTTACATGAACTCCACTAAAAACCTGATAGAACCTAAACTTTACATGAACAGCACTAATAACCTGATAGAACCTAAACTTTACATGAACCCCACTAAAAGCCTGATACAACTTAAACTTTACATGAACCCCACTAAAAACCTGATAGAACTTAAACTTTACATGAACCCCACTAAAAACCTGATAGAAGCTAAACTTTACATGAACTCCACTAAAAACCTGACAGAACCTAAACTTAATATGAACCCCACTAAATACCCGATAGATCCTAATCTTTACATAATCCCCACTAAAAGCCTGATAGAACCTAAACTTAACATGAACCCCACTAAAAACCTGATAGATCCTAAACTTTACATCATCCCCACTAAAAGCCTGATACAACTTAAACTTTACATGAACCCCACTAAAAACCTGATATAACTTAAACTTTACATCAACCCCACTAAAATATGATAGAACCTAAACGTTAAATGAATCTCACTAAAAACCTGATAGAACTTAAACTTTACATAATCCCCACTAAAAGCCTGATACAACTTAAACTTTACATGAACCCCACTAAAAACCTGATAGAACTTAAACTTTACATCAACCCCACTAAAATATGATAGAACCTAAACTTTACATGAACCCCACTAAAAACCTGATAGACCCTAAACTTTACATGAATCGCACTAATAACCTGATAGAACCTCAACTTTACATGAACCCCAATAAAAACCTGATAGAACCTAAACTTTACATGAACCCCACTAAAAACCTGATAGAACTTAAACTTTACATGAACCCCACTAAAAACCTGATAGAAGCTAAACTTTACATGAACCCCACTAAAAACCTGATAGAAACTAAACTTTACATGAACCCCACTACAATATGATAGAACCTAAACTTTAAATGAATCTCACTAAAAACCTGATAGAACTTAAACTTTACATAATCCCCACTAAAAGCCTGATACAACTTAAACTTTACATGAACCCCACTAAAAACCTGATAGAACTTAAACTTTACATCAACCCCACTACAATATGATAGAACCTAAACTTTAAATGAATCTCACTAAAAACCTGATAGAACTTAAACTTTACATAATCCCCACTAAAAGCCTGATACAACTTAAACTTTACATGAACCCCACTAAAAACCTGATAGAACTTAAACTTTACATCAACCCCACTAAAAACCTGATAGATGCTAAACTTTACATGAACTCCACTAAAAACCTGATAGAACCTAAACTTAATATGAACCCCACTAAAAACCCGATAGATCCTAATCTTTACATAATCCCTACTAAAAGCCCGATAGAACCTAAACTTAACATGAACCCCACTAAAAACCCGATAGATCCTAAACTTTACATAATCCCCACTAAAAGCCTGATACAACTTAAATTTTACATGAACCCCACTAAAATATGATAGAACCTAAACTTTACATGAACCCCACTAAAAGCCTGATAGAACCTAAACTTAACATGAACCCCACTAAAAACCTGATAGATCCTAAACTTTACATCATCCCCACTAAAAGCCTGATACAACTTAAACTTTACATGAACCCCACTAAAAACCTGATAGAACTTAAACTTTACATCAACCCCACTAAAATATGATAGAACCTAAGCTTTAAATGAATCTCACTAAAAACCTGATAGAACTTAAACTTTACATAATCCCCACTAAAAGCCTGATACAACTTAAACTTTACATGAACCCCACTAAAAACCTGATAGAACTTAAACTTTACATCAACCCCACTAAAATATGATAGAACCTAAACTTTACATGAACCCCACTAAAAACCTGATAGACCCTAAACTTTACATGAATCGCACTAATAACCTGATAGAACCTCAACTTTACATGAACCCCAATAAAAACCTGATAGAACCTAAACTTTACATGAACCCCACTAAAAACCTGATAGAACTTAAACTTTACATGAACCCCACTAAAAACCTGATAGAAGCTAAACTTTACATGAACCCTACTAAAAACCTGATAGAAGCTAAACTTTACATGAACCCCACTAAAAACCTGATAGAACTTAAACTTTACATGAACCCCACTAAAAACCGGAAAGATGCTAAACTTTACATGAACTCCACTAAAAACCTGATAGAACCTAAACTTAATATGAACCCCACTAAAACCCCGATAGATCCTAATCTTTACATAATCCCCACTAAAAGCCTGATAGAACCTAAACTTTACATGAACCCCACTAAAAACCTGATAGATCTTAAACTTTACAACAACCCCACTAAAATATGATAGAACCTAAACTTTAAATGAATCTCACTAAAAACCTGATAGAACTTAAACTTTACATGAACCCCACTAAAAACCTGATAGATGCTAAACTTAACATGAACCCCACTAAAAACCTGATAGAAGCTAAACTTTACATGAACTCCACTAAAAACCTGATAGAAACTAAACTTAATATGAACCCCACTAAAAACCCGATAGATCCTAATCTTTACATAATCCCCACCAAAAGCCTGATACAACTTAAACTTTACATGAACCCCACTAAAAACCTGATAGAACTTAAACTTTACATGAACCCCACTAAAAACCTGATAGAAGCTAAACTTTACATGAACTCCACTAAAAACCTGATAGAACCTAAACTTAATATGAACCCCACTAAAAACCCGATAGATCCTAATCTTTACATAATCCCCACTAAAAGCCTGATAGAACCTAAACTTAACATGAAACCCACTAAAAACCTGACAGATCCTAAACTTTACATCATCCCCACTAAAAGCCTGATACAACTTAAACTTTACATGAACCCCACTAAAAACCTGATAGAACTTAAACTTTACATCAACCCCACTACAATATGATAGAACCTAAACTTTAAATGAATCTCACTAAAAACCTGATAGAACTTAAACTTTACATAATCCCCACTAAAAGCCTGATACAACTTAAACTTTACATGAACCCCACTAAAAACCTGATAGAACTTAAACTTTACATCAACCCCACTAAAAACCTGATAGATGCTAAACTTTACATGAACTCCACTAGAAACCTGATAGAACCTAAACTTAATATGAACCCCACTAAAAACCCGATAGATCCTAATCTTTACATAATCCCCACTAAAAGCCCGATAGAACCTAAACTTAACATGAACCCCACTAAAAACCCGATAGATCCTAAACTTTACATAATCCCCACTAAAAGCCTGATACAACTTAAATTTTACATGAACCCCACTAAAAACCTGATAGAACTTAAACTTTACATCAACCCCACTAAAATATGATAGAACCTAAACATTACATGAACCCCACTAAAAACCTGATAGACCCTAAATTTTACATGAACCGCACTAATAACCTGATAGAACCTCAACTTTACATGAACCCCAATAAAAACCTGATAGAACCTAAACTTTACATGAACCCCACTAAAAACCTGATAGAACTTAAACTTTACATGAACCCCACTAAAAACCTGATAGAACTTAAAATTTACATGAACCCCACAAAAAACCTGATAGAAGCTAAACTTTACATGAACTCAACTAAAACCTGATAGAACCTAAACTTAATATGAACCCCACTAAAAACCCGATAGATCCTAATCTTTACATAATCCCCACTAAAAACCTGATAGAACCTAAACTTAACATGAACCCCACTAAAAACCTGATAGAACTTAAACTTTACATGAACCCCACTAAAAACCTGATAGAAGCTAAACTTTACATGAACCCCACTAAAAACCTGATAGAAGCTAAACTTTACATGAACCCACTAAAAACCTGATAGAAGCTAAACTTTACATGAACTCCACTAAAAACCTGATAGAAACTAAACTTAATATGAACCCCACTAAAAACCCGATAGATCCTAATCTTTACATAATCCCCACCAAAAGCCTGATACAACTTAAACTTTACATGAACCCCACTAAAAACCTGATAGAACTTAAACTTTACATGAACCCCACTAAAAACCTGATAGAAGCTAAACTTTACATGAACTCCACTAAAAACCTGATAGAACCTAAACTTAATATGAACCCCACTAAAAACCCGATAGATCCTAATCTTTACATAATCCCCACTAAAAGCCTGATAGAACCTAAACTTAACATGAAACCCACTAAAAACCTGACAGATCCTAAACTTTACATCATCCCCACTAAAAGCCTGATACAACTTAAACTTTACATGAACCCCACTAAAAACCTGATAGAACTTAAACTTTACATCAACCCCACTACAATATGATAGAACCTAAACTTTAAATGAATCTCACTAAAAACCTGATAGAACTTAAACTTTACATAATCCCCACTAAAAGCCTGATACAACTTAAACTTTACATGAACCCCACTAAAAACCTGATAGAACTTAAACTTTACATCAACCCCACTAAAAACCGGAAAGATGCTAAACTTTACATGAACTCCACTAAAAACCTGATAGAACCTAAACTTAATATGAACCCCACTAAAACCCCGATAGATCCTAATCTTTACATAATCCCCACTAAAAGCCTGATAGAACCTAAACTTTACATGAACCCCACTAAAAACCTGATAGATCTTAAACTTTACAACAACCCCACTAAAATATGATAGAACCTAAACTTTAAATGAATCTCACTAAAAACCTGATAGAACTTAAACTTTACATGAACCCCACTAAAAACCTGATAGATGCTAAACTTAACATGAACCCCACTAAAAACCTGATAGAAGCTAAACTTTACATGAACTCCACTAAAAACCTGATAGAAACTAAACTTAATATGAACCCCACTAAAAACCCGATAGATCCTAATCTTTACATAATCCCCACCAAAAGCCTGATACAACTTAAACTTTACATGAACCCCACTAAAAACCTGATAGAACTTAAACTTTACATGAACCCCACTAAAAACCTGATAGAAGCTAAACTTTACATGAACTCCACTAAAAACCTGATAGAACCTAAACTTAATATGAACCCCACTAAAAACCCGATAGATCCTAATCTTTACATAATCCCCACTAAAAGCCTGATAGAACCTAAACTTAACATGAAACCCACTAAAAACCTGACAGATCCTAAACTTTACATCATCCCCACTAAAAGCCTGATACAACTTAAACTTTACATGAACCCCACTAAAAACCTGATAGAACTTAAACTTTACATCAACCCCACTACAATATGATAGAACCTAAACTTTAAATGAATCTCACTAAAAACCTGATAGAACTTAAACTTTACATAATCCCCACTAAAAGCCTGATACAACTTAAACTTTACATGAACCCCACTAAAAACCTGATAGAACTTAAACTTTACATCAACCCCACTAAAAACCTGATAGATGCTAAACTTTACATGAACTCCACTAGAAACCTGATAGAACCTAAACTTAATATGAACCCCACTAAAAACCCGATAGATCCTAATCTTTACATAATCCCCACTAAAAGCCCGATAGAACCTAAACTTAACATGAACCCCACTAAAAACCCGATAGATCCTAAACTTTACATAATCCCCACTAAAAGCCTGATACAACTTAAATTTTACATGAACCCCACTAAAAACCTGATAGAACTTAAACTTTACATCAACCCCACTAAAATATGATAGAACCTAAACATTACATGAACCCCACTAAAAACCTGATAGACCCTAAATTTTACATGAACCGCACTAATAACCTGATAGAACCTCAACTTTACATGAACCCCAATAAAAACCTGATAGAACCTAAACTTTACATGAACCCCACTAAAAACCTGATAGAACTTAAACTTTACATGAACCCCACTAAAAACCTGATAGAACTTAAAATTTACATGAACCCCACAAAAAACCTGATAGAAGCTAAACTTTACATGAACTCAACTAAAACCTGATAGAACCTAAACTTAATATGAACCCCACTAAAAACCCGATAGATCCTAATCTTTACATAATCCCCACTAAAAACCTGATAGAACCTAAACTTAACATGAACCCCACTAAAAACCTGATAGAACTTAAACTTTACATGAACCCCACTAAAAACCTGATAGAAGCTAAACTTTACATGAACCCCACTAAAAACCTGATAGAAGCTAAACTTTACATGAACCCACTAAAAACCTGATAGAAGCTAAACTTTACATGAACTCCACTAAAAACCTGATAGAAACTAAACTTAATATGAACCCCACTAAAAACCCGATAGATCCTAATCTTTACATAATCCCCACCAAAAGCCTGATACAACTTAAACTTTACATGAACCCCACTAAAAACCTGATAGAACTTAAACTTTACATGAACCCCACTAAAAACCTAATAGAAGCTAAACTTTACATGAACTCCACTAAAAACCTGATAGAACCTAAACTTAATATGAACCCCACTAAAAACCCGATAGATCCTAATCTTTACATAATCCCCACTAAAAGCCTGATAGAACCTAAACTTAACATGAAACCCACTAAAAACCTGACAGATCCTAAACTTTACATCATCCCCACTAAAAGCCTGATACAACTTAAACTTTACATGAACCCCACTAAAAACCTGATAGAACTTAAACTTTACATCAACCCCACTACAATATGATAGAACCTAAACTTTAAATGAATCTCACTAAAAACCTGATAGAACTTAAACTTTACATAATCCCCACTAAAAGCCTGATACAACTTAAACTTTACATGAACCCCACTAAAAACCTGATAGAACTTAAACTTTACATCAACCCCACTAAAAACCTGATAGATGCTAAACTTTACATGAACTCCACTAAAAACCTGATAGAACCTAAACTTAATATGAACCCCACTAAAAACCCGATAGATCCTAATCTTTACATAATCCCCACTAAAAGCCCGATAGAACCTAAACTTAACATGAACCCCACTAAAAACCCGATAGATCCTAAACTTTACATAATCCCCACTAAAAGCCTGATACAACTTAAATTTTACATGAACCCCACTAAAAACCTGATAGAACTTAAACTTTACATCAACCCCACTAAAATATGATAGAACCTAAACATTACATGAACCCCACTAAAAACCTGATAGACCCTAAATTTTACATGAACCGCACTAATAACCTGATAGAACCTCAACTTTACATGAACCCCAATAAAAACCTGATAGAACCTAAACTTTACATGAACCCCACTAAAAACCTGATAGAACTTAAACTTTACATGAACCCCACTAAAAACCTGATAGAAGCTAAACTTTACATGAACCCCACTAAAAACCTGATAGAAGCTAAACTTTACATGAACCCCACTACAAACCTGATAGAACTTAAACTTTACATGAACCCCACTAAAAACCTGATAGATGCTAAACTTTACATGAACTCCACTAAAAACCTGATAGAACCTAAGCTTAATATGAACCCCACTAAAAACTCGATAGATCCTAATCTTTACATAATCCCCACTAAAAGCCTGATAGAACCTAAACTTTACATGAACCCCACTAAAAACCTGATAGAACTTAAACTTTACATCAACCCCACTAAAATATGATAGAACCTAAACTTTAAATGAATCTCACTAAAAACCTGATAGAACCTAAACTTTACATGAACAGCACTAATAACCTGATAGAACCTCAACTTTACATGAACCCCAATCAAAACCTGATAGAACCTAAACTTTACATGAACCCCACTAAAAGCCTGATACAACTTAAACTTTACATGAACCCCACTAAAAACCTGATAGAACTTAAACTTTACATGAACCCCACTAAAAACCTGATAGAAGCTAAACTTTACATGAATTCCACTAAAAACCTGACAGAACCTAAACTTAATATGAACCCCACTAAATACCCGATAGATCCTAATCTTTACATAATCCCCACTAAAAGCCTGATAGAACCTAAACTTAACATGAACCCCACTAAAAACCTGATAGATCCTAAACTTTACATAATGCCCACTAAAAGCCTGATACAACTTAAACTTTACATGAACCCCACTAAAAACCTGATAGAACTTAAACTTTACATGAACCCCACAAAAACCTGATAGAAGCTAAACTTTACATGAACTCAACTAAAACCTGATAGAACCTAAACTTAATATGAACCCCACTAAAAACCCGATAGATACTAATCTTTACATAATCCCCACTAAAAACCTGATAGAACCTAAACTTAACATGAACCCCACTAAAAACCTGATAGAACTTAAACTTTACATGAACCCCACTAAAAACCTGATAGAAGCTAAACTTTACATGAACCCCACTAAAAACCTGATAGAAGCTAAACTTTACATGAACCCCACTAAAAACCTGATAGAAGCTAAACTTTACATGAACTCCACTAAAAACCTGATAGAAACTAAACTTAATATGAACCCCACTAAAAACCCGATAGATCCTAATCTTTACATAATCCCCACCAAAAGCCTGATACAACTTAAACTTTACATGAACCCCACTAAAAACCTGATAGAACTTAAACTTTACATGAACCTCACTAAAAACCTGATAGAAGCTAAACTTTACATGAACTCCACTAAAAACCTGATAGAACCTAAACTTAATATGAACCCCACTAAAAACCCGATAGATCCTAATCTTTACATAATCCCCACTAAAAGCCTGATAGAACCTAAACTTAACATGAAACCCACTAAAAACCTGACAGATCCTAAACTTTACATCATCCCCACTAAAAGCCTGATACAACTTAAACTTTACATGAACCCCACTAAAAACCTGATAGAACTTAAACTTTACATCAACCCCACTACAATATGATAGAACCTAAACTTTAAATGAATCTCACTAAAAACCTGATAGAACTTAAACTTTACATAATCCCCACTAAAAGCCTGATACAACTTAAACTTTACATGAACCCCACTAAAAACCTGATAGAACTTAAACTTTACATCAACCCCACTAAAAACCTGATAGATGCTAAACTTTACATGAACTCCACTAAAAACCTGATAGAACCTAAACTTAATATGAACCCCACTAAAAACCCGATAGATCCTAATCTTTACATAATCCCCACTAAAAGCCCGATAGAACCTAAACTTAACATGAACCCCACTAAAAACCCGATAGATCCTAAACTTTACATAATCCCCACTAAAAGCCTGATACAACTTAAATTTTACATGAACCCCACTAAAAACCTGATAGAACTTAAACTTTACATCAACCCCACTAAAATATGATAGAACCTAAACATTACATGAACCCCACTAAAAACCTGATAGACCCTAAATTTTACATGAACCGCACTAATAACCTGATAGAACCTCAACTTTACATGAACCCCAATAAAAACCTGATAGAACCTAAACTTTACATGAACCCCACTAAAAACCTGATAGAACTTAAACTTTACATGAACCCCACTAAAAACCTGATAGAAGCTAAACTTTACATGAACCCCACTAAAAACCTGATAGAAGCTAAACTTTACATGAACCCCACTAAAAACCTGATAGAACTTAAACTTTACATGAACCCCACTAAAAACCTGATAGATGCTAAACTTTACATGAACTCCACTAAAAACCTGATAGAACCTAAATTTAATATGAACCCCACTAAAAACTCGATAGATCCTAATCTTTACATAATCCCCACTAAAAGCCTGATAGAACCTAAACTTTACATGAACCCCACTAAAAACCTGATAGAACTTAAACTTTACATCAACCCCACTAAAATATGATAGAACCTAAACTTTAAATGAATCTCACTAAAAACCTGATAGAACCTAAACTTTACATGAACAGCACTAATAACCTGATAGAACCTCAACTTTACATGAACCCCAATCAAAACCTGATAGAACCTAAACTTTACATGAACCCCACTAAAAGCCTGATACAACTTAAACTTTACATGAACCCCACTAAAAACCTGATATAACTTAAACTTTACATGAACCCCACTAAAAACCTGATAGAAGCTAAACTTTACATGAACTCCACTAAAAACCTGACAGAACCTAAACTTAATATGAACCCCACTAAATACCCGATAGATCCTAATCTTTACATAATCCCCACTAAAAGCCTGATAGAACCTAAACTTAACATGAACCCCACTAAAAACCTGATAGATCCTAAAATTTACATCATCCCCACTAAAAGCCTGATACAACTTAAACTTTACATGAACCCCACTAAAAACCTGATAGAACTTAAACTTTACATCAACCCCACTAAAATATGATAGAACCTAAGCTTTAAATGAATCTCACTAAAAACCTGATAGAACTTAAACTTTACATAATCCCCACTAAAAGCCTGATACAACTTAAACTTTACATGAACCCCACTAAAAACCTGATAGAACTTAAACTTTACATCAACCCCACTAAAATATGATAGAACCTAAACTTTACATGAACCCCACTAAAAACCTGATAGACCCTAAACTTTACATGAATCGCACTAATAACCTGATAGAACCTCAACTTTACATGAACCCCAATAAAAACCTGATAGAACCTAAACTTTACATGAACCCCACTAAAAACCTGATAGAACTTAAACTTTACATGAACCCCACTAAAAACCTGATAGAAGCTAAACTTTACATGAACCCTACTAAAAACCTGATAGAAGCTAAACTTTACATGAACCCCACTAAAAACCTGATAGAACTTAAACTTTACATGAACCCCACTAAAAACCGGAAAGATGCTAAACTTTACATGAACTCCACTAAAAACCTGATAGAACCTAAACTTAATATGAACCCCACTAAAACCCCGATAGATCCTAATCTTTACATAATCCCCACTAAAAGCCTGATAGAACCTAAACTTTACATGAACCCCACTAAAAACCTGATAGATCTTAAACTTTACAACAACCCCACTAAAATATGATAGAACCTAAACTTTAAATGAATCTCACTAAAAACCTGATAGAACTTAAACTTTACATGAACCCCACTAAAAACCTGATAGATGCTAAACTTAACATGAACCCCACTAAAAACCTGATAGAAGCTAAACTTTACATGAACTCCACTAAAAACCTGATAGAAACTAAACTTAATATGAACCCCACTAAAAACCCGATAGATCCTAATCTTTACATAATCCCCACCAAAAGCCTGATACAACTTAAACTTTACATGAACCCCACTAAAAACCTGATAGAACTTAAACTTTACATGAACCCCACTAAAAACCTGATAGAAGCTAAACTTTACATGAACTCCACTAAAAACCTGATAGAACCTAAACTTAATATGAACCCCACTAAAAACCCGATAGATCCTAATCTTTACATAATCCGCACTAAAAGCCTGATAGAACCTAAACTTAACATGAAACCCACTAAAAACCTGACAGATCCTAAACTTTACATCATCCCCACTAAAAGCCTGATACAACTTAAACTTTACATGAACCCCACTAAAAACCTGATAGAACTTAAACTTTACATCAACCCCACTACAATATGATAGAACCTAAACTTTAAATGAATCTCACTAAAAACCTGATAGAACTTAAACTTTACATAATCCCCACTAAAAGCCTGATACAACTTAAACTTTACATGAACCCCACTAAAAACCTGATAGAACTTAAACTTTACATCAACCCCACTAAAAACCTGATAGATGCTAAACTTTACATGAACTCCACTAGAAACCTGATAGAACCTAAACTTAATATGAACCCCACTAAAAACCCGATAGATCCTAATCTTTACATAATCCCCACTAAAAGCCCGATAGAACCTAAACTTAACATGAACCCCACTAAAAACCCGATAGATCCTAAACTTTACATAATCCCCACTAAAAGCCTGATACAACTTAAATTTTACATGAACCCCACTAAAAACCTGATAGAACTTAAACTTTACATCAACCCCACTAAAATATGATAGAACCTAAACATTACATGAACCCCACTAAAAACCTGATAGACCCTAAATTTTACATGAACCGCACTAATAACCTGATAGAACCTCAACTTTACATGAACCCCAATAAAAACCTGATAGAACCTACACTTTACATGAACCCCACTAAAAACCTGATAGAACTTAAACTTTACATGAACCCCACTAAAAACCTGATAGAAGCTAAACTTTACATGAACCCCACTAAAAACCTGATAGAAGCTAAACTTTACATGAACCCCACTAAAAACCTGATAGAACTTAAACTTTACATGAACCCCACTAAAAACCTGATAGATGCTAAACTTTACATGAACTCCACTAAAAACCTGATAGAACCTAAACTTAATATGAACCCCACTAAAAACCCGATAGATCCTAATCTTTATATAATCCCCACTAAAAGCCTGATAGAACCTAAACTTAACATGAACCCCACTAAAAACCTGATAGATCCTAAACTTTACATAGTGCCCACTAAAAGCCTGATACAACTTAAACTTTACATGAATCCCACTAAAAACCTGATAGAACTTAAACTTTACATGAACCCCACAAAAAACCTGATAGAAGCTAAACTTTACATGAACTCAACTAAAACCTGATAGAACCTAAACTTAACATGAACCCCACTAAAAACCTGATAGAACTTAAACTTTACATGAACCCCACTAAAAACCTGATAGAAGCTAAACTTTACATGAACCCCACTAAAAACCTGATAGAAGCTAAACTTTACATGAACCCCACTAAAAACCTGATAGAAGCTAAACTTTACATGAACTCCACTAAAAACCTGATAGAACTAAACTTAATATGAACCCCACTAAAAACCCGATAGATCCTAATCTTTACATAATCCCCACCAAAAGCCTGATACAACTTAAACTTTACATGAACCCCACTAAAAACCTGATAGAACTTAAACTTTACATGAACCCCACTAAAAACCTGATAGAAGCTAAACTTTACATGAACTCCACTAAAAACCTGATAGAACCTAAACTTAATATGAACCCCACTAAAAACCCGATAGATCCTAATCTTTACATAATCCCCACTAAAAGCCTGATAGAACCTAAACTTAACATGAAACCCACTAAAAACCTGACAGATCCTAAACTTTACATCATCCCCACTAAAAGCCTGATACAACTTAAACTTTACATGAACCCCACTAAAAACCTGATAGAACTTAAACTTTACATCAACCCCACTACAATATGATAGAACCTAAACTTTAAATGAATCTCACTAAAAACCTGATAGAACTTAAACTTTACATAATCCCCACTAAAAGCCTGATACAACTTAAACTTTACATGAACCCCACTAAAAACCTGATAGAACTTAAACTTTACATCAACCCCACTAAAAACCTGATAGATGCTAAACTTTACATGAACTCCACTAAAAACCTGATAGAACCTAAACTTAATATGAACCCCACTAAAAACCCGATAGATCCTAATCTTTACATAATCCCCACTAAAAGCCCGATAGAACCTAAACTTAACATGAACCCCACTAAAAACCCGATAGATCCTAAACTTTACATAATCCCCACTAAAAGCCTGATACAACTTAAATTTTACATGAACCCCACTAAAAACCTGATAGAACTTAAACTTTACATCAACCCCACTAAAATATGATAGAACCTAAACATTACATGAACCCCACTAAAAACCTGATAGACCCTAAATTTTACATGAACCGCACTAATAACCTGATAGAACCTCAACTTTACATGAACCCCAAAAAAAACCTGATAGAACCTAAACTTTACATGAACCCCACTAAAAACCTGATAGAACTTAAACTTTACATGAACCCCACTAAAAACCTGATAGAAGCTAAACTTTACATGAACCCGACTAAAAACCTGATAGAAGCTAAACTTTACATGAACCCCACTAAAAACCTGATAGAACTTAAACTTTACATGAACCCCACTAAAAACCTGATAGATGCTAAACTTTACATGAACTCCACTAAAAACCTGATAGAACCTAAACTTAATATGAACCCCACTAAAAACTCGATAGATCCTAATCTTTACATAATCCCCACTAAAAGCCTGATAGAACCTAAACTTTACATGAACCCCACTAAAAACCTGATAGAACTTAAACTTTACATCAACCCCACTAAAATATGATAGAACCTAAACTTTAAATGAATCTCACTATAAACCTGATAGAACCTAAACTTTACATGAACAGCACTAATAACCTGATAGAACCTCAACTTTACATGAACCCCAATCAAAACCTGATAGAACCTAAACTTTACATGAACCCCACTAAAAGCCTGATACAACTTAAACTTTACATGAACCCCACTTAAAACCTGATAGAACTTAAACTTTACATGAACCCCACTAAAAACCTGATAGAAGCTAAACTTTACATGAACTCCACTAAAAACCTGACAGAACCTAAACTTAATATGAACCCCACTAAATACCCGATAGATCCTAATCTTTACATAATCCCCACTAAAAGCCTGATAGAACCTAAACTTAACATGAACCCCACTAAAAACCTGATAGATCCTAAACTTTACATCATCCCCACTAAAAGCCTGATACAACTTAAACTTTACATGAACCCCACTAAAAACCTGATAGAACTTAAACTTTACATCAACCCCACTAAAATATGATAGAACCTAAACTTTAAATGAATCTCACTAAAAACCTGATAGAACTTAAACTTTACATAATCCCCACTAAAAGCCTGATACAACTTAAACTTTACATGAACCCCACTAAAAACCTGATAGAACTTAAACTTTACATCAACCCCACTAAAATATGATAGAACCTAAACTTTACATGAACCCCACTAAAAACCTGATAGACCCTAAACTTTACATGAATCGCACTAATAACCTGATAGAACCTCAACTTTACATGAACTCCAATAAAAACCTGATAGAACCTAAACTTTACATGAACCCCACTAAAAACCTGATAGAACTTAAACTTTACATGAACCCCACTAAAAACCTGATAGAAGCTAAACTTTACATGAACCCCACTAAAAACCTGATAGAAGCTAAACTTTACATGAACCCCACTAAAAACCTGATAGAACTTAAACTTTACATGAACCCCACTAAAAACCGGAAAGATGCTAAACTTTACATGAACTCCACTAAAAACCTGATAGAACCTAAACTTAATATGAACCCCACTAAAAACCCGATAGATCCTAATCTTTACATAATCCCCACTAAAAGCCTGATAGAACCTAAACTTTACATGAACCCCACTAAAAACCTGATAGAACTTAAACTTTACAACAACCCCACTAAAATATGATAGAACCTAAACTTTAAATGAATCTCACTAAAAACCTGATAGAACTTAAACTTTACATGAACCCCACTAAAAACATGATAGATGCTAAACTTTACATGAACCCCACTAAAAACCTGATAGAAGCTAAACTTTACATGAACCCCACTAAAAACCTGATAAAACTTAAACTTTACATGAACCCCACTAAAAACCTGATAGAAGCTAAACTTTACATGAACTCCACTAAAAACCTGATAGAACCTAAACTTAATATGAACCCCACTAAAAACCCGATAGATCCTAATCTTTACATAATCCCCACTAAAAGCCTGATAGAACCTAAACTTAACATGAACCCCACTAAAAACCTGATAGATCCTAAACTTTACATAATGCCCACTAAAAGCCTGATACAACTTAAACTTTACATGAACCCCACTAAAAACCTGATAGAACTTAAACTTTACATGAACCCCACAAAAAACCTGATAGAAGCTAAACTTTACATGAACTCAACTAAAACCTGATAGAACCTAAACTTAATATGAACCCCACTAAAAACCCGATAGATCCTAATCTTTACATAATCCCCACTAAAAACCTGATAGAAGCTAAACTTTACATGAACCCCACTAAAATATGATAGAACCTAAACTTTAAATGAATCTCACTAAAAACCTGATAGAACCTAAACTTTACATGAACAGCACTAATAACCTGATAGAACCTCAACTTTACATGAACTCCAATCAAAACCTGATAGAACCTAAACTTTACATGAACCCAACTAAAAGCCTGATACAACTTAAACTTTACATGAACCCCACTAAAAACCTGATAGAACTTAAACTTTACATGAACCCCACTAAAAACCTGATAGAAGCTAAACTTTACATGAACTCCACTAAAAACCTGACAGAACCTAAACTTAATATGAACCCCACTAAATACCCGATAGATCCTAATCTTTACATAATCCCCACTAAAAGCCTGATAGAACCAAAACTTAACATGAACCCCACTAAAAACCTGATAGATCCTAAACTTTACATCATCCCCACTAAAAGCCTGATACAACTTAAACTTTACATGAACCCCACTAAAAACCTGATAGAACTTAAACTTTACATCAACCCCACTAAAATATGATAGAACCTAAACTTTAAATGAATCTCACTAAAAACCTGATAGAACTTAAACTTTACATAATCCCCACTAAAAGCCTGATACAACTTAAACTTTACATGAACCCCACTAAAAACCTGATAGAACTTAAACTTTACATCAACCCCACTAAAATATGATAGAACCTAAACTTTACATGAACCCCACTAAAAACCTGATAGACCCTAAACTTTACATGAATCGCACTAATAACCTGATAGAACCTCAACTTTACATGAACCCCAATAAAAACCTGATAGAACCTAAACTTTACATGAACCCCACTAAAAACCTGATAGAACTTAAACTTTACATGAACCCCACTAAAAACCTGATAGAAGCTAAACTTTACATGAACCCCACTAAAAACCTGATAGAAGCTAAACTTTACATGAACCCCACTAAAAACCTGATAGAACTTAAACTTTACATGAACCCCACTAAAAACCGGAAAGATGCTAAACTTTACATGAACTCCACTAAAAACCTGATAGAACCTAAACTTAATATGAACCCCACTAAAAACCCGATAGATCCTAATCTTTACATAATCCCCACTAAAAGCCTGATAGAACCTAAACTTTACATGAACCCCACTAAAAACCTGATAGAACTTAAACTTTACAACAACCCCACTAAAATATGATAGAACCTAAACTTTAAATGAATCTCACTAAAAACCTGATAGAACTTAAACTTTACATGAACCCCACTAAAAACCTGATAGATGCTAAACTTTACATGAACCCCACTAAAAACCTGATAGAAGCTAAACTTTACATGAACCCCACTAAAAACCTGATAAAACTTAAACTTTACATGAACCCCACTAAAAACCTGATAGAAGCTAAACTTTACATGAACTCCACTAAAAACCTGATAGAACCTAAACTTAATATGAACCCCACTAAAAACCCGATAGATCCTAATCTTTACATAATCCCCACTAAAAGCCTGATAGATCCTAAACTTTACATAATCCCCACTAAAGGCCTGATACAACTTAAACTTTACATGAACCCCACTAAAAACCTGATAGAACTTAAACTTTACATGAACCCCACTAAAAATCTGATAGAAGCTAAACTTTACATGAACCCCACTAAAAACCTGATAGAACCTAAACTTAATATGAACCCCACTAAAAACCCGATAGATCCTAATCTTTACATAATCCCCACTAAAAGCTTGATAGAACCTAAACTTAACATGAACCCCACTAAAAACCTGATAGATCCTAAACTTTACATAATGCCCACTAAAAGCCTGATACAACTTAAACTTTACATGAACCCCACTAAAAACCTGATAGAACTTAAACTTTACATGAACCCCACAAAAAACCTGATAGAAGCTAAACTTTACATGAACTCAACTAAAACCTGATAGAACCTAAACTTAATATGAACCCCACTAAAAACCCGATAGATCCTAATCTTTACATAATCCCCACTAAAAACCTGATAGAACCTAAACTTAACATGAACCCCACTAAAAACCTGATAGAACTTAAACTTTACATGAACCCCACTAAAAACCTGATAGAAGCTAAACTTTACATGAACCCCACTAAAAACCTGATAGAAGCTAAACTTTACATGAACCCCACTAAAAACCTGATAGAAGCTAAACTTTACATGAACTCCACTAAAAACCTGATAGAAACTAAACTTAATATGAACCCCACTAAAAACCCGATAGATCCTAATCTTTACATAATCCCCACCAAAAGCCTGATACAACTTAAACTTTACATGAACCCCACTAAAAATCTGATAGAACTTAAACTTTACATGAACCCCACTAAAAACCTGATAGAAGCTAAACTTTACATGAACTCCACTAAAAACCTGATAGAACCTAAACTTAATATGAACCCCACTAAAAACCCGATAGATCCTAATCTTTACATAATCCCCACTAAAAGCCTGATAGAACCTAAACTTAACATGAAACCCACTAAAAACCTGACAGATCCTAAACTTTACATCATCCCCACTAAAAGCCTGATACAACTTAAACTTTACATGAACCCCACTAAAAACCTGATAGAACTTAAACTTTACATCAACCCCACTACAATATGATAGAACCTAAACTTTAAATGAATCTCACTAAAAACCTGATAGAACTTAAACTTTACATAATCCCCACTAAAAGCCTGATACAACTTAAACTTTACATGAACCCCACTAAAAACCTGATAGAACTTAAACTTTACATCAACCCCACTAAAAACCTGATAGATGCTAAACTTTACATGAACTCCACTAAAAACCTGATAGAACCTAAACTTAATATGAACCCCACTAAAAACCCGATAGATCCTAATCTTTACATAATCCCCACTAAAAGCCCGATAGAACCTAAACTTAACATGAACCCCACTAAAAACCCGATAGATCCTAAACTTTACATAATCCCCACTAAAAGCCTGATACAACTTAAATTTTACATGAACCCCACTAAAAACCTGATAGAACTTAAACTTTACATCAACCCCACTAAAATATGATAGAACCTAAACATTACATGAACCCCACTAAAAACCTGATAGACCCTAAATTTTACATGAACCGCACTAATAACCTGATAGAACCTCAACTTTACATGAACCCCAATAAAAACCTGATAGAACCTAAACTTTACATGAACCCCACTAAAAACCTGATAGAACTTAAACTTTACATGAACCCCACTAAAAACCTGATAGAAGCTAAACTTTACATGAACCCCACTAAAAACCTGATAGAAGCTAAACTTTACATGAACCCCACTAAAAACCTGTTAGAACTTAAACTTTACATGAACCCCACTAAAAACCTGATAGATGCTAAACTTTACATGAACTCCACTAAAAACCTGATAGAACCTAAACTTAATATGAACCCCACTAAAAACTCGATAGATCCTAATCTTTACATAATCCCCACTAAAAGCCTGATAGAACCTAAACTTTACATGAACCCCACTAAAAACCTGATAGAACTTAAACTTTACATCAACCCCACTAAAATATGATAGAACCTAAACTTTAAATGAATCTCACTAAAAACCTGATAGAACCTAAACTTTACATGAACAGCACTAATAACCTGATAGAACCTCAACTTTACATGAACTCCAATCAAAACCTGATAGAACCTAAACTTTACATGAACCCAACTAAAAGCCTGATACAACTTAAACTTTACATGAACCCCACTAAAAACCTGATAGAACTTAAACTTTACATGAACCCCACTAAAAACCTGATAGAAGCTAAACTTTACATGAACTCCACTAAAAACCTGACAGAACCTAAACTTAATATGAACCCCACTAAATACCCGATAGATCCTAATCTTTACATAATCCCCACTAAAAGCCTGATAGAACCTAAACTTAACATGAACCCCACTAAAAACCTGATAGATCCTAAACTTTACATCATCCCCACTAAAAGCCTGATACAACTTAAACTTTACATGAACCCCACTAAAAACCTGATAGAACTTAAACTTTACATCAACCCCACTAAAATATGATAGAACCTAAACTTTAAATGAATCTCACTAAAAACCTGATAGAACTTAAACTTTACATAATCCCCACTAAAAGCCTGATACAACTTAAACTTTACATGAACCCCACTAAAAACCTGATAGAACTTAAACTTTACATCAACCCCACTAAAATATGATAGAACCTAAACTTTACATGAACCCCACTAAAAACCTGATAGACCCTAAACTTTACATGAATCGCACTAATAACCTGATAGAACCTCAACTTTACATGAACCCCAATAAAAACCTGATAGAACCTAAACTTTACATGAACCCCACTAAAAACCTGATAGAACTTAAACTTTACATGAACCCCACTAAAAACCTGATAGAAGCTAAACTTTACATGAACCCCACTAAAAACCTGATAGAAGCTAAACTTTACATGAACCCCACTAAAAACCTGATAGAACTTAAACTTTACATGAACCCCACTAAAAACCGGAAAGATGCTAAACTTTACATGAACTCCACTAAAAACCTGATAGAACCTAAACTTAATATGAACCCCACTAAAAACCCGATAGATCCTAATCTTTACATAATCCCCACTAAAAGCCTGATAGAACCTAAACTTTACATGAACCCCACTAAAAACCTGATAGAACTTAAACTTTACAACAACCCCACTAAAATATGATAGAACCTAAACTTTAAATGAATCTCACTAAAAACCTGATAGAACTTAAACTTTACATGAACCCCACTAAAAACCTGATAGATGCTAAACTTTACATGAACCCCACTAAAAACCTGATAGAAGCTAAACTTTACATGAACCCCACTAAAAACCTGATAAAACTTAAACTTTACATGAACCCCACTAAAAACCTGATAGAAGCTAAACTTTACATGAACTCCACTAAAAACCTGATAGAACCTAAACTTAATATGAACCCCACTAAAAACCCGATAGATCCTAATCTTTACATAATCCCCACTAAAAGCCTGATAGATCCTAAACTTTACATAATCCCCACTAAAAGCCTGATACAACTTAAACTTTACATGAACCCCACTAAAAACCTGATAGAACTTAAACTTTACATGAACCCCACTAAAAATCTGATAGAAGCTAAACTTTACATGAACCCCACTAAAAACCTGATAGAACCTAAACTTAATATGAACCCCACTAAAAACCCGATAGATCCTAATCTTTACATAATCCCCACTAAAAGCCTGATAGAACCTAAACTTAACATGAACCCCACTAAAAACCTGATAGATCCTAAACTTTACATAATGCCCACTAAAAGCCTGATACAACTTAAACTTTACATGAACCCCACTAAAAACCTGATAGAACTTAAACTTTACATGAACCCCACAAAAAACCTGATAGAAGCTAAACTTTACATGAACTCAACTAAAACCTGATAGAACCTAAACTTAATATGAACCCCACTAAAAACCCGATAGATCCTAATCTTTACATAATCCCCACTAAAAGCCTGATAGATCCTAAACTTTACATAATCCCCACTAAAAGCCTGATACAACTTAAACTTTACATGAACCCCACTAAAAACCTGATAGAACTTAAACTTTACATGAACCCCACTAAAAATCTGATAGAAGCTAAACTTTACATGAACCCCACTAAAAACCTGATAGAACCTAAACTTAATATGAACCCCACTAAAAACCCGATAGATCCTAATCTTTACATAATCCCCACTAAAAGCCTGATAGAACCTAAACTTAACATGAACCCCACTAAAAACCTGATAGATCCTAAACTTTACATAATGCCCACTAAAAGCCTGATACAACTTAAACTTTACATGAACCCCACTAAAAACCTGATAGAACTTAAACTTTACATGAACCCCACAACAAACCTGATAGAAGCTAAACTTTACATGAACTCAACTAAAACCTGATAGAACCTAAACTTAATATGAACCCCACTAAAAACCCGATAGATCCTAATCTTTACATAATCCCCACTAAAAACCTGATAGAACCTAAACTTAACATGAACCCCACTAAAAACCTGATAGAACTTAAACTTTACATGAACCCCACTAAAAACCTGATAGAAGCTAAACTTTACATGAACCCCACTAAAAACCTGATAGAAGCTAAACTTTACATGAACCCCACTAAAAACCTGATAGAAGCTAAACTTTACATGAACTCCACTAAAAACCTGATAGAAACTAAACTTAATATGAACCCCACTAAAAACCCGATAGATCCTAATCTTTACATAATCCCCACCAAAAGCCTGATACAACTTAAACTTTACATGAACCCCACTAAAAACCTGATAGAACTTATACTTTACATGAACCCCACTAAAAACCTGATAGAAGCTAAACTTTACATGAACTCCACTAAAACCCTGATAGAACCTAAACTTAATATGAACCCCACTAAAAACCCGATAGATCCTAATCTTTACATAATCCCCACTAAAAGCCTGATAGAACCTAAACTTAACATGAAACCCACTAAAAACCTGACAGATCCTAAACTTTACATCATCGCACTAAAAGCCTGATACAACTTAAACTTTACATGAACCCCACTAAAAACCTGATAGAACTTAAACTTTACATCAACCCCACTACAATATGATAGAACCTAAACTTTAAATGAATCTCACTAAAAACCTGATAGAACTTAAACTTTACATAATCCCCACTAAAAGCCTGATACAACTTAAACTTTACATGAACCCCACTAAAAACCTGATAGAACTTAAACTTTACATCAACCCCACTACAATATGATAGAACCTAAACTTTAAATGAATCTCACTAAAAACCTGATAAAACTTAAACTTTACATGAACCCCACTAAAAACCTGATAGAAGCTAAACTTTACATGAACTCCACTAAAAACCTGATAGAACCTAAACTTAATATGAACCCTCTAAAAACCCGATAGATCCTAATCTTTACATAATCCCCACTAAAAGCCTGATAGATCCTAAACTTTACATAATCCCCACTAAAAGCCTGATACAACTTAAACTTTACATGAACCCCACTAAAAACCTGATAGAACTTAAACTTTACATGAACCCCACTAAAAATCTGATAGAAGCTAAACTTTACATGAACCCCACTAAAAACCTGATAGAACCTAAACTTAATATGAACCCCACTAAAAACCCGATAGATCCTAATCTTTACATAATCCCCACTAAAAGCTTGATAGAACCTAAACTTAACATGAACCCCACTAAAAACCTGATAGATCCTAAACTTTACATAATGCCCACTAAAAGCCAGATACAACTTAAACTTTACATGAACCCCACTAAAAACCTGATAGAACTTAAACTTTACATGAACCCCACAAAAAACCTGATAGAAGCTAAACTTTACATGAACTCAACTAAAACCTGATAGAACCTAAACTTAATATGAACCCCACTAAAAACCCGATAGATCCTAATCTTTACATAATCCCCACTAAAAGCCTGATAGATCCTAAACTTTACATAATCCCCACTAAAAGCCTGATACAACTTAAACTTTACATGAACCCCACTAAAAACCTGATAGAACTTAAACTTTACATGAACCCCACTAAAAATCTGATAGAAGCTAAACTTTACATGAACCCCACTAAAAACCTGATAGAACCTAAACTTAATATGAACCCCACTAAAAACCCGATAGATCCTAATCTTTACATAATCCCCACTAAAAGCCTGATAGAACCTAAACTTAACATGAACCCCACAAAAACCTGATAGATCCTAAACTTTACATAATGCCCACTAAAAGCCTGATACAACTTAAACTTTACATGAACCCCACTAAAAACCTGATAGAACTTAAACTTTACATGAACCCCACAACAAACCTGATAGAAGCTAAACTTTACATGAACTCAACTAAAACCTGATAGAACCTAAACTTAATATGAACCCCACTAAAAACCCGATAGATCCTAATCTTTACATAATCCCCACTAAAAACCTGATAGAACCTAAACTTAACATGAACCCCACTAAAAACCTGATAGAACTTAAACTTTACATGAACCCCACTAAAAACCTGATAGAAGCTAAACTTTACATGAACCCCACTAAAAACCTGATAGAAGCTAAACTTTACATGAACCCCACTAAAAACCTGATAGAAGCTAAACTTTACATGAACTCCACTAAAAACCTGATAGAAACTAAACTTAATATGAACCCCACTAAAAACCCGATAGATCCTAATCTTTACATAATCCCCACCAAAAGCCTGATACAACTTAAACTTTACATGAACCCCACTAAAAACCTGATAGAACTTATACTTTACATGAACCCCACTAAAAACCTGATAGAAGCTAAACTTTACATGAACTCCACTAAAACCCTGATAGAACCTAAACTTAATATGAACCCCACTAAAAACCCGATAGATCCTAATCTTTACATAATCCCCACTAAAAGCCTGATAGAACCTAAACTTAACATGAAACCCACTAAAAACCTGACAGATCCTAAACTTTACATCATCGCACTAAAAGCCTGATACAACTTAAACTTTACATGAACCCCACTAAAAACCTGATAGAACTTAAACTTTACATCAACCCCACTACAATATGATAGAACCTAAACTTTAAATGAATCTCACTAAAAACCTGATAGAACTTAAACTTTACATAATCCCCACTAAAAGCCTGATACAACTTAAACTTTACATGAACCCCACTAAAAACCTGATAGAACTTAAACTTTACATCAACCCCACTACAATATGATAGAACCTAAACTTTAAATGAATCTCACTAAAAACCTGATAGAACTTAAACTTTACATAATCCCCACTAAAAGCCTGATACAACTTAAACTTTACATGAACCCCACTAAAAACCTGATAGAACTTAAACTTTACATCAACCCCACTAAAAACCTGATAGATGCTAAACTTTACATGAACTCCACTAAAAACCTGATAGAACCTAAACTTTACATGAACAGCACTAATAACCTGATAGAACCTAAACTTTACATGAACCCCACTAAAAGCCTGATACAACTTAAACTTTACATGAACCCCACTAAAAACCTGATAGAACTTAAACTTTACATGAACCCCACTAAAAACCTGATAGAAGCTAAACTTTACATGAACTCCACTAAAAACCTGACAGAACCTAAACTTAATATGAACCCCACTAAATACCCGATAGATCCTAATCTTTACATAATCCCCACTAAAAGCCTGATAGAACCTAAACTTAACATGAACCCCACTAAAAACCTGATAGATCCTAAACTTTACATCATCCCCACTAAAAGCCTGATACAACTTAAACTTTACATGAACCCCACTAAAAACCTGATATAACTTAAACTTTACATCAACCCCACTAAAATATGATAGAACCTAAACGTTAAATGAATCTCACTAAAAACCTGATAGAACTTAAACTTTACATAATCCCCACTAAAAGCCTGATACAACTTAAACTTTACATGAACCCCACTAAAAACCTGATAGAACTTAAACTTTACATCAACCCCACTAAAATATGATAGAACCTAAACTTTACATGAACCCCACTAAAAACCTGATAGACCCTAAACTTTACATGAATCGCACTAATAACCTGATAGAACCTCAACTTTACATGAACCCCAATAAAAACCTGATAGAACCTAAACTTTACATGAACCCCACTAAAAACCTGATAGAACTTAAACTTTACACGAACCCCACTAAAAACCTGATAGAAGCTAAACTTTACATGAACCCCACTAAAAACCTGATAGAAACTAAACTTTACATGAACCCCACTACAATATGATAGAACCTAAACTTTAAATGAATCTCACTAAAAACCTGATAGAACTTAAACTTTACATAATCCCCACTAAAAGCCTGATACAACTTAAACTTTACATGAACCCCACTAAAAACCTGATAGAACCTAAACTTTAAATGAATCTCATTAAAAACCTGATAGAACTTAAACTTTACATAATCCCCACTAAAAGCCTGATACAACTTAAACTTTACATGAACCCCACTAAAAACCTGATAGAACTTAAACTTTACATCAACCCCACTAAAAACCTGATAGAAGCTAAACTTTACATGAACTCAACTAAAACCTGATAGAACCTAAACTTAATATGAACCCCACTAAAAACCCGATAGATCCTAATCTTTACATAATCCCCACTAAAAACCTGATAGAACCTAAACTTAACATGAACCCCACTAAAAACCTGATAGAACTTAAACTTTACATGAACCCCACTAAAAACCTGATAGAAGCTAAACTTTACATGAACCCCACTAAAAACCTGATAGAAGCTAAACTTTACATGAACCCCACTAAAAACCTGATAGAAGCTAAACTTTACATGAACTCCACTAAAAACCTGATAGAAACTAAACTTAATATGAACCCCACTAAAAACCCGATAGATCCTAATCTTTACATAATCCCCACCAAAAGCCTGATACAACTTAAACTTTACATGAACCCCACTAAAAACCTGATAGAACTTATACTTTACATGAACCCCACTAAAAACCTGATAGAAGCTAAACTTTACATGAACTCCACTAAAACCCTGATAGAACCTAAACTTAATATGAACCCCACTAAAAACCCGATAGATCCTAATCTTTACATAATCCCCACTAAAAGCCTGATAGAACCTAAACTTAACATGAAACCCACTAAAAACCTGACAGATCCTAAACTTTACATCATCGCACTAAAAGCCTGATACAACTTAAACTTTACATGAACCCCACTAAAAACCTGATAGAACTTAAACTTTACATCAACCCCACTACAATATGATAGAACCTAAACTTTAAATGAATCTCACTAAAAACCTGATAGAACTTAAACTTTACATAATCCCCACTAAAAGCCTGATACAACTTAAACTTTCAATGAACCCCACTAAAAACCTGATAGAACTTAAACTTTACATCAACCCCACTACAATATGATAGAACCTAAACTTTAAATGAATCTCACTAAAAACCTGATAGAACTTAAACTTTACATAATCCCCACTAAAAGCCTGATACAACTTAAACTTTACATGAACCCCACTAAAAACCTGATAGAACTTAAACTTTACATCAACCCCACTAAAAACCTGATAGATGCTAAACTTTACATGAACTCCACTAAAAACCTGATAGAACCTAAACTTTACATGAACAGCACTAATAACCTGATAGAACCTAAACTTTACATGAACCCCACTAAAAGCCTGATACAACTTAAACTTTACATGAACCCCACTAAAAACCTGATAGAACTTAAACTTTACATGAACCCCACTAAAAACCTGATAGAAGCTAAACTTTACATGAACTCCACTAAAAACCTGACAGAACCTAAACTTAATATGAACCCCACTAAATACCCGATAGATCCTAATCTTTACATAATCCCCACTAAAAGCCTGATAGAACCTAAACTTAACATGAACCCCACTAAAAACCTGATAGATCCTAAACTTTACATCATCCCCACTAAAAGCCTGATACAACTTAAACTTTACATGAACCCCACTAAAAACCTGATATAACTTAAACTTTACATCAACCCCACTAAAATATGTTAGAACCTAAACGTTAAATGAATCTCACTAAAAACCTGATAGAACTTAAACTTTACATAATCCCCACTAAAAGCCTGATACAACTTAAACTTTACATGAACCCCACTAAAAACCTGATAGAACTTAAACTTTACATCAACCCCACTAAAATATGATAGAACCTAAACTTTACATGAACCCCACTAAAAACCTGATAGACCCTAAACTTTACATGAATCGCACTAATAACCTGATAGAACCTCAACTTTACATGAACCCCAATAAAAACCTGATAGAACCTAAACTTTACATGAACCCCACTAAAAACCTGATAGAACTTAAACTTTACACGAACCCCACTAAAAACCTGATAGAAGCTAAACTTTACATGAACCCCACTAAAAACCTGATAGAAACTAAACTTTACATGAACCCCACTACAATATGATAGAACCTAAACTTTAAATGAATCTCACTAAAAACCTGATAGAACTTAAACTTTACATAATCCCCACTAAAAGCCTGATACAACTTAAACTTTACATGAACCCCACTAAAAACCTGATAGAACCTAAACTTTAAATGAATCTCATTAAAAACCTGATAGAACTTAAACTTTACATAATCCCCACTAAAAGCCTGATACAACTTAAACTTTACATGAACCCCACTAAAAACCTGATAGAACTTAAACTTTACATCAACCCCACTAAAAACCTGATAGATGCTAAACTTTACATGAACTCCACTAAAAACCTGATAGAACTTAAACTTAATATGAACCCCACTAAAAACCCGATAGATCCTAATCTTTACATAATCCCTACTAAAAGCCCGATAGAACCTAAACTTAACATGAACCCCACTAAAAACCCGATAGATCCTAAACTTTACATAATCCCCACTAAAAGCCTGATACAACTTAAATTTTACATGAACCCCACTAAAAACCTGATAGAACTTAAACTTTACATCAACCCCACTAAAAACCTGATAGATGCTAAACTTTACATGAACTCCACTAAAAACCTGATAGAACCTAAACTTAATATGAACCCCACTAAAAACCCGATAGATCCTAATCTTTACATAATCCCCACTAAAAGCTTGATAGAACCTAAACTTAACATGAACCCCACTAAAAACCTGATAGATCCTAAACTTTACATAATGCCCACTAAAAGCCTGATACAACTTAAACTTTACATGAACCCCACTAAAAACCTGATAGAACTTAAACTTTACATGAACCCCACAAAAAACCTGATAGAAGCTAAACTTTACATGAACTCAACTAAAACCTGATAGAACCTAAACTTAATATGAACCCCACTAAAAACCCGATAGATCCTAATCTTTACATAATCCCCACTAAAAGCCTGATAGATCCTAAACTTTACATAATCCCCACTAAAAGCCTGATACAACTTAAACTTTACATGAACCCCACTAAAAACCTGATAGAACTTAAACTTTACATGAACCCCACTAAAAATCTGATAGAAGCTAAACTTTACATGAACCCCACTAAAAACCTGATAGAACCTAAACTTAATATGAACCCCACTAAAAACCCGATAGATCCTAATCTTTACATAATCCCCACTAAAAACCTGATAGAACCTAAACTTAACATGAACCCCACTAAAAACCTGATAGAACTTAAACTTTACATGAACCCCACTAAAAACCTGATAGAAGCTAAACTTTACATGAACCCCACTAAAAACCTGATAGAAGCTAAACTTTACATGAACCCCACTAAAAACCTGATAGAAGCTAAACTTTACATGAACTCCACTAAAAACCTGATAGAAACTAAACTTAATATGAACCCCACTAAAAACCCGATAGATCCTAATCTTTACATAATCCCCACCAAAAGCCTGATACAACTTAAACTTTACATGAACCCCACTAAAAACCTGATAGAACTTATACTTTACATGAACCCCACTAAAAACCTGATAGAAGCTAAACTTTACATGAACTCCACTAAAACCCTGATAGAACCTAAACTTAATATGAACCCCACTAAAAACCCGATAGATCCTAATCTTTACATAATCCCCACTAAAAGCCTGATAGAACCTAAACTTAACATGAAACCCACTAAAAACCTGACAGATCCTAAACTTTACATCATCGCACTAAAAGCCTGATACAACTTAAACTTTACATGAACCCCACTAAAAACCTGATAGAACTTAAACTTTACATCAACCCCACTACAATATGATAGAACCTAAACTTTAAATGAATCTCACTAAAAACCTGATAGAACTTAAACTTTACATAATCCCCACTAAAAGCCTGATACAACTTAAACTTTACATGAACCCCACTAAAAACCTGATAGAACTTAAACTTTACATCAACCCCACTACAATATGATAGAACCTAAACTTTAAATGAATCTCACTAAAAACCTGATAGAACTTAAACTTTACATAATCCCCACTAAAAGCCTGATACAACTTAAACTTTACATGAACCCCACTAAAAACCTGATAGAACTTAAACTTTACATCAACCCCACTAAAAACCTGATAGATGCTAAACTTTACATGAACTCCACTAAAAACCTGATAGAACCTAAACTTTACATGAACAGCACTAATAACCTGATAGAACCTAAACTTTACATGAACCCCACTAAAAGCCTGATACAACTTAAACTTTACATGAACCCCACTAAAAACCTGATAGAACTTAAACTTTACATGAACCCCACTAAAAACCTGATAGAAGCTAAACTTTACATGAACTCCACTAAAAACCTGACAGAACCTAAACTTAATATGAACCCCACTAAATACCCGATAGATCCTAATCTTTACATAATCCCCACTAAAAGCCTGATAGAACCTAAACTTAACATGAACCCCACTAAAAACCTGATAGATCCTAAACTTTACATCATCCCCACTAAAAGCCTGATACAACTTAAACTTTACATGAACCCCACTAAAAACCTGATATAACTTAAACTTTACATCAACCCCACTAAAATATGATAGAACCAAAACGTTAAATGAATCTCACTAAAAACCTGATAGAACTTAAACTTTACATAATCCCCACTAAAAGCCTGATACAACTTAAACTTTACATGAACCCCACTAAAAACCTGATAGAACTTAAACTTTACATCAACCCCACTAAAATATGATAGAACCTAAACTTTACATGAACCCCACTAAAAACCTGATAGACCCTAAACTTTACATGAATCGCACTAATAACCTGATAGAACCTCAACTTTACATGAACCCCAATAAAAACCTGATAGAACCTAAACTTTACATGAACCCCACTAAAAACCTGATAGAACTTAAACTTTACACGAACCCCACTAAAAACCTGATAGAAGCTAAACTTTACATGAACCCCACTAAAAACCTGATAGAAACTAAACTTTACATGAACCCCACTACAATATGAAAGAACCTAAACTTTAAATGAATCTCACTAAAAACCTGATAGAACTTAAACTTTACATAATCCCCACTAAAAGCCTGATACAACTTAAACTTTACATGAACCCCACTAAAAACCTGATAGAACTTAAACTTTACATCAACCCCACTACAATATGATAGAACCTAAACTTTAAATGAATCTCACTAAAAACCTGATAGAACTTAAACTTTACATAATCCCCACTAAAAGCCTGATACAACTTAAACTTTACATGAACCCCACTAAAAACCTGATAGAACTTAAACTTTACATCAACCCCACTAAAAACCTGATAGATGCTAAACTTTACATGAACTCCACTAAAAACCTGATAGAACCTAAACTTAATATGAACCCCACTAAAAACCTGATAGATCCTAATCTTTACATAATCCGTACTAAAAGCCCGATAGAACCTAAACTTAACATGAACCCCACTAAAAACCCGATAGATCCTAAACTTTACATAATCCCCACTAAAAGCCTGATACAACTTAAATTTTACATGAACCCCACTAAAAACCTGATAGAACTTAAACTTTACATCAACCCCACTAAAATATGATAGAAGCTAAACTTTACATCAACCCCACTAAAAACCTGATAGAAGCTAAACTTTACATGAACCCCACTAAAAACCTGATAGAACTTAAACTTTACATGAACCCCACTAAAAACCTGATAGATGCTAAACTTTACATGAACTCCACTAAAAACCTGATAGAACCTAAACTTAATATGAACCCCACTAAAAACTCGATAGATCCTAATCTTTACATAATCCCCACTAAAAGCCTGATAGAACCTAAACTTTACATGAACCCCACTAAAAACCTGATAGAACTTAAACTTTACATCAACCCCACTAAAATATGATAGAACCTAAACTTTAAATGAATCTCACTAAAAACCTGATAGAACCTAAAATTTACATGAACAGCACTAATAACCTGATAGAACCTCAACTTTACATGAACCCCAATCAAAACCTGATAGAACCTAAACTTTACATGAACCCAACTAAAAGCCTGATACAACTTAAACTTTACATGAACCCCACTAAAAACCTGATAGAAGCTAAACTTTACATGAACTCCACTAAAAACCTGACAGAACCTAAACTTAATATGAACCCCACTAAATACCCGATAGATCCTAATCTTTACATAATCCCCACTAAAAGCCTGATAGAACCTAAACTTAACATGAACCCCACTAAAAACCTGATAGATCCTAAACTTTACATCATCCCCACTAAAAGCCTGATACAACTTAAACTTTACATGAACCCCACTAAAAACCTGATAGAACTTAAATTTACATCAACCCCACTAAAATATGATAGAACCTAAACTTTAAATGAATCTCACTAAAAACCTGATAGAACTTAAACTTTACATAATCCCCACTAAAAGCCAGATACAACTTTAAGTTTACATGAACCCCACTAAAAACCTGATAGAACTTAAACTTTACATCAACCCCACTAAAATATGATAGAACCTAAACTTTACATGAACCCCACTAAAAACCTGATAGACCCTAAACTTTACATGAATCGCACTAATAACCTGATAGAACCTCAACTTTACATGAACCCCAATAAAAACCTGATAGAACTTAAACTTTACATGAACCCCACTAAAAACCTGATAGAAGCTAAACTTTACATGAACCCCACTAAAAACCTGATAGAAGCTAAACTTTACATGAACCCCACTAAAAACCTGATAGAACTTAAACTTTACATGAACCCCACTAAAAACCGGAAAGATGCTAAACTTTACATGAACTCCACTAAAAACCTGATAGAACCTAAACTTAATATGAACCCCACTAAAAACCCGATAGATCCTAATCTTTACATAATCCCCACTAAAAGCCTGATAGAACCTAAACTTTACATGAACCCCACTAAAAACCTGATAGAACTTAAACTTTACAACAACCCCACTAAAATATGATAGAACCTAAACTTTAAATGAATCTCACTAAAAACCTGATAGAACTTAAACTTTACATGAACCCCACTAAAAACCTGATAGATGCTAAACTTTACATGAACCCCACTAAAAACCTGATAGAAGCTAAACTTTACATGAACCCCACTAAAAACCTGATAAAACTTAAACTTTACATGAACCCCACTAAAAACCTGATAGAAGCTAAACTTTACATGAACTCCACTAAAAACCTGATAGAACCTAAACTTAATATGAACCCCACTAAAAACCCGATAGATCCTAATCTTTACATAATCCCCACTAAAAGCCTGATAGATCCTAAACTTTACATAATCCCCACTAAAAGCCTGATACAACTTAAACTTTACATGAACCCCACTAAAAACCTGATAGAACTTAAACTTTACATGAACCCCACTAAAAATCTGATAGAAGCTAAACTTTACATGAACCCCACTAAAAACCTGATAGAACCTAAACTTAATATGAACCCCACTAAAAACCCGATAGATCCTAATCTTTACATAATCCCCACTAAAAGCTTGATAGAACCTAAACTTAACATGAACCCCACTAAAAACCTGATAGATCCTAAACTTTACATAATGCCCACTAAAAGCCTGATACAACTTAAACTTTACATGAACCCCACTAAAAACCTGATAGAACTTAAACTTTACATGAACCCCACAAAAAACCTGATAGAAGCTAAACTTTACATGAACTCAACTAAAACCTGATAGAACCTAAACTTAATATGAACCCCACTAAAAACCCGATAGATCCTAATCTTTACATAATCCCCACTAAAAGCCTGATAGATCCTAAACTTTACATAATCCCCACTAAAAGCCTGATACAACTTAAACTTTACATGAACCCCACTAAAAACCTGATAGAACTTAAACTTTACATGAACCCCACTAAAAATCTGATAGAAGCTAAACTTTACATGAACCCCACTAAAAACCTGATAGAACCTAAACTTAATATGAACCCCACTAAAAACCCGATAGATCCTAATCTTTACATAATCCCCACTAAAAGCCTGATAGAACCTAAACTTAACATGTACCCCACTAAAAACCTGATAGATCCTAAACTTTACATAATGCCCACTAAAAGCCTGATACAACTTAAACTTTACATGAACCCCACTAAAAACCTGATAGAACTTAAACTTTACATGAACCCCACAACAAACCTGATAGAAGCTAAACTTTACATGAACTCAACTAAAACCTGATAGAACCTAAACTTAATATGAACCCCACTAAAAACCCGATAGATCCTAATCTTTACATAATCCCCACTAAAAACCTGATAGAACCTAAACTTAACATGAACCCCACTAAAAACCTGATAGAACTTAAACTTTACATGAACCCCACTAAAAACCTGATAGAAGCTAAACTTTACATGAACCCCACTAAAAACCTGATAGAAGCTAAACTTTACATGAACCCCACTAAAAACCTGATAGAAGCTAAACTTTACATGAACTCCACTAAAAACCTGATAGAAACTAAACTTAATATGAACCCCACTAAAAACCCGATAGATCCTAATCTTTACATAATCCCCACCAAAAGCCTGATACAACTTAAACTTTACATGAACCCCACTAAAAACCTGATAGAACTTATACTTTACATGAACCCCACTAAAAACCTGATAGAAGCTAAACTTTACATGAACTCCACTAAAACCCTGATAGAACCTAAACTTAATATGAACCCCACTAAAAACCCGATAGATCCTAATCTTTACATAATCCCCACTAAAAGCCTGATAGAACCTAAACTTAACATGAAACCCACTAAAAACCTGACAGATCCTAAACTTTACATAATCGCACTAAAAGCCTGATACAACTTAAACTTTACATGAACCCCACTAAAAACCTGATAGAACTTAAACTTTACATCAACCCCACTACAATATGATAGAACCTAAACTTTAAATGAATCTCACTAAAAACCTGATAGAACTTAAACTTTACATAATCCCCACTAAAAGCCTGATACAACTTAAACTTTACATGAACCCCACTAAAAACCTGATAGAACTTAAACTTTACATCAACCCCACTACAATATGATAGAACCTAAACTTTAAATGAATCTCACTAAAAACCTGATAGAACTTAAACTTTACATAATCCCCACTAAAAGCCTGATACAACTTAAACTTTACATGAACCCCACTAAAAACCTGATAGAACTTAAACTTTACATCAACCCCACTAAAAACCTGATAGATGCTAAACTTTACATGAACTCCACTAAAAACCTGATAGAACCTAAACTTTACATGAACAGCACTAATAACCTGATAGAACCTAAACTTTACATGAACCCCACTAAAAGCCTGATACAACTTAAACTTTACATGAACCCCACTAAAAACCTGATAGAACTTAAACTTTACATGAACCCCACTAAAAACCTGATAGAAGCTAAACTTTACATGAACTCCACTAAAAACCTGACAGAACCTAAACTTAATATGAACCCCACTAAATACCCGATAGATCCTAATCTTTACATAATCCCCACTAAAAGCCTGATAGAACCTAAACTTAACATGAACCCCACTAAAAACCTGATAGATCCTAAACTTTACATCATCCCCACTAAAAGCCTGATACAACTTAAACTTTACATGAACCCCACTAAAAACCTGATATAACTTAAACTTTACATCAACCCCACTAAAATATGATAGAACCTAAACGTTAAATGAATCTCACTAAAAACCTGATAGAACTTAAACTTTACATAATCCCCACTAAAAGCCTGATACAACTTAAACTTTACATGAACCCCACTAAAAACCTGATAGAACTTAAACTTTACATCAACCCCACTAAAATATGATAGAACCTAAACTTTACATGAACCCCACTAAAAACCTGATAGACCCTAAACTTTACATGAATCGCACTAATAACCTGATAGAACCTCAACTTTACATGAACCCCAATAAAAACCTGATAGAACCTAAACTTTACATGAACCCCACTAAAAACCTGATAGAACTTAAACTTTACATGAACCCCACTAAAAACCTGATAGAAGCTAAACTTTACATGAACCCCACTAAAAACCTGATAGAAACTAAACTTTACATGAACCCCACTACAATATGATAGAACCTAAACTTTAAATGAATCTCACTAAAAACCTGATAGAACTTAAACTTTACATAATCCCCACTAAAAGCCTGATACAACTTAAACTTTACATGAACCCCACTAAAAACCTGATAGAACTTAAACTTTACATCAACCCCACTACAATATGATAGAACCTAAACTTTAAATGAATCTCACTAAAAACCTGATAGAACTTAAACTTTACATAATCCGCACTAAAAGCCTGATACAACTTAAACTTTACATGAACCCCACTAAAAACCTGATAGAACTTAAACTTTACATCAACCCCACTAAAAACCTGATAGATGCTAAACTTTACATGAACTCCACTAAAAACCTGATAGAACCTAAACTTAATATGAACCCCACTAAAAACCCGATAGATCCTAATCTTTACATAATCCCCACTAAAAGCCTGATAGATCCTAAACTTTACATAATCCCCACTAAAAGCCTGATACAACTTAAACTTTACATGAACCCCACTAAAAACCTGATAGAACTTAAACTTTACATCAACCCCACTAAAAATCTGATAGAAGCTAAACTTTACATGAACCCCACTAAAAACCTGATAGAACCTAAACTTAATATGAACCCCACTAAAAACCCGATAGATCCTAATCTTTACATAATCCCCACTAAAAGCCTGATAGAACCTAAACTTAACATGAACCCCACTAAAAACCTGATAGATCCTAAACTTTACATAATGCCCACTAAAAGCCTGATACAACTTAAACTTTACATGAACCCCACTAAAAATCTGATAGAAGCTAAACTTTACATGAACCCCACTAAAAACCTGATAGAACCTAAACTTAATATGAACCCCACTAAAAACCCGATAGATCCTAATCTTTACATAATCCCCACTAAAAGCTTGATAGAACCTAAACTTAACATGAACCCCACTAAAAACCTGATAGATCCTAAACTTTACATAATGCCCACTAAAAGCCTGATACAACTTAAACTTTACATGAACCCCACTAAAAACCTGATAGAACTTAAACTTTACATGAACCCCACAAAAAACCTGATAGAAGCTAAACTTTACATGAACTCAACTAAAACCTGATAGAACCTAAACTTAATATGAACCCCACTAAAAACCCGATAGATCCTAATCTTTACATAATCCCCACTAAAAGCCTGATAGATCCTAAACTTTACATAATCCCCACTAAAAGCCTGATACAACTTAAACTTTACATGAACCCCACTAAAAACCTGATAGAACTTAAACTTTACATGAACCCCACTAAAAATCTGATAGAAGCTAAACTTTACATGAACCCCACTAAAAACCTGATAGAACCTAAACTTAATATGAACCCCACTAAAAACCCGATAGATCCTAATCTTTACATAATCCCCACTAAAAGCCTGATAGAACCTAAACTTAACATGAACCCCACTAAAAACCTGATAGATCCTAAACTTTACATAATGCCCACTAAAAGCATGATACAACTTAAACTTTACATGAACCCCACTAAAAACCTGATAGAACTTAAACTTTACATGAACCCCACAACAAACCTGATAGAAGCTAAACTTTACCTGAACTCAACTAAAACCTGATAGAACCTAAACTTAATATGAACCCCACTAAAAACCCGATAGATCCTAATCTTTACATAATCCCCACTAAAAACCTGATAGAACCTAAACTTAACATGAACCCCACTAAAAACCTGATAGAACTTAAACTTTACATGAACCCCACTAAAAACCTGATAGAAGCTAAACTTTACATGAACCCCACTAAAAACCTGATAGAAGCTAAACTTTACATGAACCCCACTAAAAACCTGATAGAAGCTAAACTTTACATGAACTCCACTAAAAACCTGATAGAAACTAAACTTAATATGAACCCCACTAAAAACCCGATAGATCCTAATCTTTACATAATCCCCACCAAAAGCCTGATACAACTTAAACTTTACATGAACCCCACTAAAAACCTGATAGAACTTATACTTTACATGAACCCCACTAAAAACCTGATAGAAGCTAAACTTTACATGAACTCCACTAAAACCCTGATAGAACCTAAACTTAATATGAACCCCACTAAAAACCCGATAGATCCTAATCTTTACATAATCCCCACTAAAAGCCTGATAGAACCTAAACTTAACATGAAACCCACTAAAAACCTGACAGATCCTAAACTTTACATCATCGCACTAAAAGCCTGATACAACTTAAACTTTACATGAACCCCACTAAAAACCTGATAGAACTTAAACTTTACATCAACCCCACTACAATATGATAGAACCTAAACTTTAAATGAATCTCACTAAAAACCTGATAGAACTTAAACTTTACATAATCCCCACTAAAAGCCTGATACAACTTAAACTTTACATGAACCCCACTAAAAACCTGATAGAACTTAAACTTTACATCAACCCCACTACAATATGATAGAATCTAAACTTTAAATGAATCTCACTAAAAACCTGATAGAACTTAAACTTTACATAATCCCCACTAAAAGCCTGATACAACTTAAACTTTACATGAACCCCACTAAAAACCTGATAGAACTTAAACTTTACATCAACCCCACTAAAAACCTGATAGATGCTAAACTTTACATGAACTCCACTAAAAACCTGATAGAACCTAAACTTTACATGAACAGCACTAATAACCTGATAGAACCTAAACTTTACATGAACCCCACTAAAAGCCTGATACAACTTAAACTTTACATGAACCCCACTAAAAACCTGATAGAACTTAAACTTTACATGAACCCCACTAAAAACCTGATAGAAGCTAAACTTTACATGAACTCCACTAAAAACCTGACAGAACCTAAACTTAATATGAACCCCACTAAATACCCGATAGATCCTAATCTTTACATAATCCCCACTAAAAGCCTGATAGAACCTAAACTTAACATGAACCCCACTAAAAACCTGATAGATCCTAAACTTTACATCATCCCCACTAAAAGCCTGATACAACTTAAACTTTACATGAACCCCACTAAAAACCTGATATAACTTAAACTTTACATCAACCCCACTAAAATATGATAGAACCTAAACGTTAAATGAATCTCACTAAAAACCTGATAGAACTTAAACTTTACATAATCCCCACTAAAAGCCTGATACAACTTAAACTTTACATGAACCCCACTAAAAACCTGATAGAACTTAAACTTTACATCAACCCCACTAAAATATGATAGAACCTAAACTTTACATGAACCCCACTAAAAACCTGATAGACCCTAAACTTTACATGAATCGCACTAATAACCTGATAGAACCTCAACTTTACATGAACCCCAATAAAAACCTGATAGAACCTAAACTTTACATGAACCCCACTAAAAACCTGATAGAACTTAAACTTTACATGAACCCCACTAAAAACCTGATAGAAGCTAAACTTTACATGAACCCAACTAAAAACCTGATAGAAACTAAACTTTACATGAACCCCACTACAATATGATAGAACCTAAACTTTAAATGAATCTCACTAAAAACCTGATAGAACTTAAACTTTACATAATCCCCACTAAAAGCCTGATACAACTTAAACTTTACATGAACCCCACTAAAAACCTGATAGAACTTAAACTTTACATCAACCCCACTACAATATGATAGAACCTAAACTTTAAATGAATCTCACTAAAAACCTGATAGAACTTAAACTTTACATAATCCCCACTAAAAGCCTGATACAACTTAAACTTTACATGAACCCCACTAAAAACCTGATAGAACTTAAACTTTACATCAACCCCACTAAAAACCTGATAGATGCTAAACTTTACATGAACTCCACTAAAAACCTGATAGAACCTAAACTTAATATGAACCCCACTAAAAACCCGATAGATCCTAATCTTTACATAATCCCTACTAAAAGCCCGATAGAACCTAAACTTAACATGAACCCCACTAAAAACCCGATAGATCCTAAACTTTACATAATCCCCACTAAAATATGATAGAACCTAAACTTTACATGAACCCCACTAAAAACCTGATAGACCCTAAATTTTACATGAACCGCACTAATAACCTGATAGAAGCTAAACTTTACATGAACCCCACTAAAAACCTGATAGAACTTAAACTTTACATGAACCCCACTAAAAACCTGATAGATGCTAAACTTTACATGAACTCCACTAAAAACCTGATAGAACCTAAACTTAATATGAACCCCACTAAAAACTCGATAGATCCTAATCTTTACATAATCCCCACTAAAAGCCTGATAGAACCTAAACTTTACATGAACCCCACTAAAAACCTGATAGAACTTAAACTTTACATCAACCCCACTAAAATATGATAGAACCTAAACTTTAAATGAATCTCACTAAAAACCTGATAGAACCTAAACTTTACATGAACAGCACTGATAACCTGATAGAACCTCAACTTTACATGAACCCCAATCAAAACCTGATAGAACCTCAACTTTACATGAACCCCACTAAAAGCCTGATACAACTTAAACTTTACATGAACCCCACTAAAAACCTGATAGAACTTAAACTTTACATGAACCCCACTAAAAACCTGATAGAAGCTAAACTTTACATGAACTCCACTAAAAACCTGACTGAACCTAAACTTAATATGAACCCCACTAAATACCCGATAGATCCTAATCTTTACATAATCCCCACTAAAAGCCTGATAGAACCTAAACTTAACATGAACCCCACTAAAAACCTGATAGATCCTAAACTTTACATCATCCCCACTAAAAGCCTGATACAACTTAAACTTTACATGAACCCCACTAAAAACCTGATAGAACTTAAACTTTACATCAACCCCACTAAAATATGATAGAACCTAAACTTTAAATGAATCTCACTAAAAACCTGATAGAACTTAAACTTTACATAATCCCCACTAAAAGCCTGATACAACTTAAACTTTACATGAACCCCACTAAAAACCTGATAGAACTTAAACTTTACATCAACCCCACTAAAATATGATAGAACCTAAACTTTACATGAACCCCACTAAAAACCTGATAGAACCTCAACTTTACATGAACCCCAATAAAAACCTGATAGAACCTAAACTTTACATGAACCCCACTAAAAACCTGATAGAACTTAAACTTTACATGAACCCCACTAAAAACCTGATAGAAGCTAAACTTTACATGAACCCCACTAAAAACCTGATAGAAACTAAACTTTACATGAACCCCACTAAAAACCTGATAGAACTTAAACTTTACATGAACCCCACTAAAAACCTGAAAGATGCTAAACTTTACATGAACTCCACTAAAAACCTGATAGAACCTAAACTTAATATGAACCCCACTAAAAACCCGATAGATCCTAATCTTTACATAATCCCCACTAAAAGCCTGATAGAACCTAAACTTTACATGAACCCCACTAAAAACCTGATAGAACTTAAACTTTACAACAACCCCACTAAAATATGATAGAACCTAAACTTTAAATGAATCTCACTAAAAACCTGATAGAACTTAAACTTTACATGAACCCCACTAAAAACCTGATAGATGCTAAACTTTACATGAACCCCACTAAAAACCTGATAGAAGCTAAACTTTACATGAACCCCACTAAAAACCTGATAAAACTTAAACTTTACATGAACCCCACTAAAAACCTGATAGAAGCTAAACTTTACATGAACTCCACTAAAAACCTGATAGAACCTAAACTTAATATAAACCCCACTAAAAACCCGATAGATCCTAATCTTTACATAATCCCCACCAAAAGCCTGATACAACTTAAACTTTACATGAACCCCACTAAAAACCTGATAGAACTTAAACTTTACATGAACCCCACTAAAAACCTGATAGAAGCTAAACTTTACATGAACTCCACTAAAACCCTGATAGAACCTAAACTTAATATGAACCCCACTAAAAACCCGATAGATCCTAATCTTTACATAATCCCCACTAAAAGCCTGATAGAACCTAAACTTAACATGAAACCCACTAAAAACCTGACAGATCCTAAACTTTACATCATCCGCACTAAAAGCCTGATACAACTTAAACTTTACATGAACCCCACTAAAAACCTGATAGAACTTAAACTTTACATCAACCCCACTACAATATGATAGAACCTAAACTTTAAATGAATCTCACTAAAAACCTGATAGAACTTAAACTTTACATAATCCCCACTAAAAGCCTGATACAACTTAAACTTTACATGAACCCCACTAAAAACCTGATAGAACTTAAACTTTACATCAACCCCACTACAATATGATAGAACCTAAACTTTAAATGAATCTCACTAAAAACCTGATAGAACTTAAACTTTACATAATCCCCACTAAAAGCCTGATACAACTTAAACTTTACATGAACCCCACTAAAAACCTGAGAGAACTTAAACTTTACATCAACCCCACTAAAAACCTGATAGATGCTAAACTTTACATGAACTCCACTAAAAACCTGATAGAACCTAAACTTTACATGAACAGCACTAATAACCTGATAGAACCTAAACTTTACATGAACCCCACTAAAAGCCTGATACAACTTAAACTTTACATGAACCCCACTAAAAACCTGATAGAGCTTAAACTTTACATGAACCCCACTAAAAACCTGATAGAAGCTAAACTTTACATGAACTCCACTAAAAACCTGACAGAACCTAAGCTTAATATGAACCCCACTAAATACCCGATAGATCCTAATCTTTACATAATCCCCACTAAAAGCCTGATAGAACCTAAACTTAACATGAACCCCACTAAAAACCTGATAGATCCTAAACTTTACATCATCCCCACTAAAAGCCTGATACAACTTAAACTTTACATGAACCCCACTAAAAACCTGATATAACTTAAACTTTACATCAACCCCACTAAAATATGATAGAACCTAAACTTTAAATGAATCTCACTAAAAACCTGATAGAACTTAAACTTTACATAATCCCCACTAAAAGCCTGATACAACTTAAACTTTACATGAACCCCACTAAAAACCTGATAGAACTTAAACTTTACATCAACCCCACTAATATATGATAGAACCTAAACTTTACATGAACCCCACTAAAAACCTGATAGACCCTAAACTTTACATGAATCGCACTAATAACCTGATAGAACCTCAACTTTACATGAACCCCAATAAAAACCTGATAGAACCTAAACTTTACATGAACCCCACTAAAAACCTGATAGAACTTAAACTTTACATCAACCCCACTAATATATGATAGAACCTAAACTTTACATGAACCCCACTAAAAACCTGATAGACCCTAAACTTTACATGAATCGCACTAATAACCTGATAGAACCTCAACTTTACATGAACCCCAATAAAAACCTGATAGAACCTAAACTTTACATGAACCCCACTAAAAACCTGATAGAACTTAAACTTTACATGAACCCCACTAAAAACCTGATAGAAGCTAAACTTTACATGAACCCCACTAAAAACCTGATAGAAACTAAACTTTACATGAACCCCACTACAATATGATAGAACCTAAACTTTAAATGAATCTCACTAAAAACCTGATAGAACTTAAACTTTACATAATCCCCACTAAAAGCCTGATACAACTTAAACTTTACATGAACCCCACTAAAAACCTGATAGAACTTAAACTTTACATCAACCCCACTACAATATGATAGAACCTAAACTTTAAATGAATCTCACTAAAAACCTGATAGAACTTAAACTTTACATAATCCCCACTAAAAGCCTGATACAACTTAAACTTTACATGAACCCCACTAAAAACCTGATAGAACTTAAACTTTACATCAACCCCACTAAAAACCTGATAGATGCTAAACTTTACATGAACTCCACTAAAAACCTGACTGAACCTAAACTTAATATGAACCCCACTAAATACCCGATAGATCCTAATCTTTACATAATCCCCACTAAAAGCCTGATAGAACCTAAACTTAACATGAACCCCACTAAAAACCTGATAGATCCTAAACTTTACATCATCCCCACTAAAAGCCTGATACAACTTAAACTTTACATGAACCCCACTAAAAACCTGATAGAACTTAAACTTTACATCAACCCCACTAAAATATGATAGAACCTAAACTTTAAATGAATCTCACTAAAAACCTGATAGAACTTAAACTTTACATAATCCCCACTAAAAGCCTGATACAACTTAAACTTTACATGAACCCCACTAAAAACCTGATAGAACTTAAACTTTACATCAACCCCACTAAAATATGATAGAACCTAAACTTTACATGAACCCCACTAAAAACCTGATAGAACCTCAACTTTACATGAACCCCAATAAAAACCTGATAGAACCTAAACTTTACATGAACCCCACTAAAAACCTGATAGAACTTAAACTTTACATGAACCCCACTAAAAACCTGATAGAAGCTAAACTTTACATGAACCCCACTAAAAACCTGATAGAAACTAAACTTTACATGAACCCCACTAAAAACCTGATAGAACTTAAACTTTACATGAACCCCACTAAAAACCTGAAAGATGCTAAACTTTACATGAACTCCACTAAAAACCTGATAGAACCTAAACTTAATATGAACCCCACTAAAAACCCGATAGATCCTAATCTTTACATAATCCCCACTAAAAGCCTGATAGAACCTAAACTTTACATGAACCCCACTAAAAACCTGATAGAACTTAAACTTTACAACAACCCCACTAAAATATGATAGAACCTAAACTTTAAATGAATCTCACTAAAAACCTGATAGAACTTAAACTTTACATGAACCCCACTAAAAACCTGATAGATGCTAAACTTTACATGAACCCCACTAAAAACCTGATAGAAGCTAAACTTTACATGAACCCCACTAAAAACCTGATAAAACTTAAACTTTACATGAACCCCACTAAAAACCTGATAGAAGCTAAACTTTACATGAACTCCACTAAAAACCTGATAGAACCTAAACTTAATATGAACCCCACTAAAAACCCGATAGATCCTAATCTTTACATAATCCCCACCAAAAGCCTGATACAACTTAAACTTTACATGAACCCCACTAAAAACCTGATAGAACTTAAACTTTACATGAACCCCACTAAAAACCTGATAGAAGCTAAACTTTACATGAACTCCACTAAAACCCTGATAGAACCTAAACTTAATATGAACCCCACTAAAAACCCGATAGATCCTAATCTTTACATAATCCCCACTAAAAGCCTGATAGAACCTAAACTTAACATGAAACCCACTAAAAACCTGACAGATCCTAAACTTTACATCATCCGCACTAAAAGCCTGATACAACTTAAACTTTACATGAACCCCACTAAAAACCTGATAGAACTTAAACTTTACATCAACCCCACTACAATATGATAGAACCTAAACTTTAAATGAATCTCACTAAAAACCTGATAGAACTTAAACTTTACATAATCCCCACTAAAAGCCTGATACAACTTAAACTTTACATGAACCCCACTAAAAACCTGATAGAACTTAAACTTTACATCAACCCCACTACAATATGATAGAACCTAAACTTTAAATGAATCTCACTAAAAACCTGATAGAACTTAAACTTTACATAATCCCCACTAAAAGCCTGATACAACTTAAACTTTACATGAACCCCACTAAAAACCTGAGAGAACTTAAACTTTACATCAACCCCACTAAAAACCTGATAGATGCTAAACTTTACATGAACTCCACTAAAAACCTGATAGAACCTAAACTTTACATGAACAGCACTAATAACCTGATAGAACCTAAACTTTACATGAACCCCACTAAAAGCCTGATACAACTTAAACTTTACATGAACCCCACTAAAAACCTGATAGAGCTTAAACTTTACATGAACCCCACTAAAAACCTGATAGAAGCTAAACTTTACATGAACTCCACTAAAAACCTGACAGAACCTAAGCTTAATATGAACCCCACTAAATACCCGATAGATCCTAATCTTTACATAATCCCCACTAAAAGCCTGATAGAACCTAAACTTAACATGAACCCCACTAAAAACCTGATAGATCCTAAACTTTACATCATCCCCACTAAAAGCCTGATACAACTTAAACTTTACATGAACCCCACTAAAAACCTGATATAACTTAAACTTTACATCAACCCCACTAAAATATGATAGAACCTAAACTTTAAATGAATCTCACTAAAAACCTGATAGAACTTAAACTTTACATAATCCCCACTAAAAGCCTGATACAACTTAAACTTTACATGAACCCCACTAAAAACCTGATAGAACTTAAACTTTACATCAACCCCACTAATATATGATAGAACCTAAACTTTACATGAACCCCACTAAAAACCTGATAGACCCTAAACTTTACATGAATCGCACTAATAACCTGATAGAACCTCAACTTTACATGAACCCCAATAAAAACCTGATAGAACCTAAACTTTACATGAACCCCACTAAAAACCTGATAGAACTTAAACTTTACATCAACCCCACTAATATATGATAGAACCTAAACTTTACATGAACCCCACTAAAAACCTGATAGACCCTAAACTTTACATGAATCGCACTAATAACCTGATAGAACCTCAACTTTACATGAACCCCAATAAAAACCTGATAGAACCTAAACTTTACATGAACCCCACTAAAAACCTGATAGAACTTAAACTTTACATGAACCCCACTAAAAACCTGATAGAAGCTAAACTTTACATGAACCCCACTAAAAACCTGATAGAAACTAAACTTTACATGAACCCCACTACAATATGATAGAACCTAAACTTTAAATGAATCTCACTAAAAACCTGATAGAACTTAAACTTTACATAATCCCCACTAAAAGCCTGATACAACTTAAACTTTACATGAACCCCACTAAAAACCTGATAGAACTTAAACTTTACATCAACCCCACTACAATATGATAGAACCTAAACTTTAAATGAATCTCACTAAAAACCTGATAGAACTTAAACTTTACATAATCCCCACTAAAAGCCTGATACAACTTAAACTTTACATGAACCCCACTAAAAACCTGATAGAACTTAAACTTTACATCAACCCCACTAAAAACCTGATAGATGCTAAACTTTACATGAACTCCACTAAAAACCTGATAGAACCTAAACTTAATATGAACCCCACTAAAAACCCGATAGATCCTAATCTTTACATAATCCCCACTAAAAGCCTGATAGAACCTAAACTTTACATGAACCCCACTAAAAACCTGATAGAACTTAAACTTTACAACAACCCCACTAAAATATGATAGAACCTAAACTTTAAATGAATCTCACTAAAAACCTGATAGAACTTAAACTTTACATGAACCCCACTAAAAACATGATAGATGCTAAACTTTACATGAACCCCACTAAAAACCTGATAGAAGCTAAACTTTACATGAACCCCACTAAAAACCTGATAAAACTTAAACTTTACATGAACCCCACTAAAAACCTGATAGAAGCTAAACTTTACATGAACTCCACTAAAAACCTGATAGAACCTAAACTTAATATGAACCCCACTAAAAACCCGATAGATCCTAATCTTTACATAATCCCCACCAAAAGCCTGATACAACTTAAACTTTACATGAACCCCACTAAAAACCTGATAGAACTTAAACTTTACATGAACCCCACTAAAAACCTGATAGAAGCTAAACTTTACATGAACTCCACTAAAAACCTGACAGAACCTAAACTTAATATGAACCCCACTAAATACCCGATAGATCCTAATCTTTACATAATCCCCACTAAAAGCCTGATAGAACCTAAACTTAACATGAACCCCACTAAAAACCTGATAGATCCTAAACTTTACATCATCCCCACTAAAAGCCTGATACAACTTAAACTTTACATGAACCCCACTAAAAACCTGATATAACTTAAACTTTACATCAACCCCACTAAAATATGATAGAACCTAAACTTTAAATGAATCTCACTAAAAACCTGATAGAACTTAAACTTTACATAATCCCCACTAAAAGCCTGATACAACTTAAACTTTACATGAACCCCACTAAAAACCTGATAGAACTTAAACTTTACATCAACCCCACTAATATATGATAGAACCTAAACTTTACATGAACCCCACTAAAGACCTGATAGACCCTAAACTTTACATGAATCGCACTAATAACCTGATAGAACCTCAACTTTACATGAACCCCAATAAAAACCTGATAGAACCTAAACTTTACATGAACCCCACTAAAAACCTGATAGAACTTAAACTTTACATCAACCCCACTAATATATGATAGAACCTAAACTTTACATGAACCCCACTAAAAACCTGATAGACCCTAAACTTTACATGAATCGCACTAATAACCTGATAGAACCTCAACTTTACATGAACCCCAATAAAAACCTGATAGAACCTAAACTTTACATGAACCCCACTAAAAACCTGATAGAACTTAAACTTTACATGAACCCCACTAAAAACCTGATAGAAGCTAAACTTTACATGAACCCCACTAAAAACCTGATAGAAACTAAACTTTACATGAACCCCACTACAATATGATAGAACCTAAACTTTAAATGAATCTCACTAAAAACCTGATAGAACTTAAACTTTACATAATCCCCACTAAAAGCCTGATACAACTTAAACTTTACATGAACCCCACTAAAAACCTGATAGAACTTAAACTTTACATCAACCCCACTACAATATGATAGAACCTAAACTTTAAATGAATCTCACTAAAAACCTGATAGAACTTAAACTTTACATAATCCCCACTAAAAGCCTGATACAACTTAAACTTTACATGAACCCCACTAAAAACCTGATAGAACTTAAACTTTACATCAACCCCACTAAAAACCTGATAGATGCTAAACTTTACATGAACTCCACTAAAAACCTGATAGAACCTAAACTTTACATGAACAGCACTAATAACCTGATAGAACCTAAACTTTACATGAACCCCACTAAAAGCCTGATACAACTTAAACTTTACATGAACCCCACTAAAAACCTGATAGAACTTAAACTTTACATGAACCCCACTAAAAACCTGATAGAAGCTAAACTTTACATGAACCCCACTAAAAACCTGATAGAAGCTAAACTTTACATGAACCCCACTAAAAACCTGATAGAACTTAAACTTTACATGAACCCCACTAAAAACCTGATAGATGCTAAACTTTACATGAACTCCACTAAAAACCTGATAGAACCTAAACTTAATATGAACCCCACTAAAAACCCGATAGATCCTAATCTTTACATAATCCCCACCAAAAGCCTGATACAACTTAAACTTTACATGAACCCCACTAAAAACCTGATAGAACTTAAACTTTACATGAACCCCACTAAAAACCTGATAGAAGCTAAACTTTACATGAACTCCACTAAAACCCTGATAGAACCTAAACTTAATATGAACCCCACTAAAAACCCGATAGATCCTAATCTTTACATAATCCCCACTAAAAGCCTGATAGAACCTAAACTTAACATGAAACCCACTAAAAACCTGACAGATCCTAAACTTTACATCATCCGCACTAAAAGCCTGATACAACTTAAACTTTACATGAACCCCACTAAAAACCTGATAGAACTTAAACTTTACATCAACCCCACTACAATATGATAGAACCTAAACTTTAAATGAATCTCACTAAAAACCTGATAGAACTTAAACTTTACATAATCCCCACTAAAAGCCTGATACAACTTAAACTTTACATGAACCCCACTAAAAACCTGATAGAACTTAAACTTTACATCAACCCCACTACAATATGATAGAACCTAAACTTTAAATGAATCTCACTAAAAACCTGATAGAACTTAAACTTTACATAATCCCCACTAAAAGCCTGATACAACTTAAACTTTACATGAACCCCACTAAAAACCTGATAGAGCTTAAACTTTACATGAACCCCACTAAAAACCTGATAGAAGCTAAACTTTACATGAACTCCACTAAAAACCTGACAGAACCTAAACTTAATATGAACCCCACTAAATACCCGATAGATCCTAATCTTTACATAATCCCCACTAAAAGCCTGATAGAACCTAAACTTAACATGAACCCCACTAAAAACCTGATAGATCCTAAACTTTACATCATCCCCACTAAAAGCCTGATACAACTTAAACTTTACATGAACCCCACTAAAAACCTGATATAACTTAAACTTTACATCAACCCCACTAAAATATGATAGAACCTAAACTTTAAATGAATCTCACTAAAAACCTGATAGAACTTAAACTTTACATAATCCCCACTAAAAGCCTGATACAACTTAAACTTTACATGAACCCCACTAAAAACCTGATAGAACTTAAACTTTACATCAACCCCACTAATATATGATAGAACCTAAACTTTACATGAACCCCACTAAAAACCTGATAGACCCTAAACTTTACATGAATCGCACTAATAACCTGATAGAACCTCAACTTTACATGAACCCCAATAAAAACCTGATAGAACCTAAACTTTACATGAACCCCACTAAAAATCTGATAGAACTTAAACTTTACATCAACCCCACTAATATATGATAGAACCTAAACTTTACATGAACCCCACTAAAAACCTGATAGACCCTAAACTTTACATGAATCGCACTAATAACCTGATAGAACCTCAACTTTACATGAACCCCAATAAAAACCTGATAGAACCTAAACTTTACATGAACCCCACTAAAAACCTGATAGAACTTAAACTTTACATGAACCCCACTAAAAGCCTGATACAACTTAAACTTTACATGAACCCCACTAAAAACCTGATAGAACTTAAACTTTACATCAACCCCACTACAATATGATAGAACCTAAACTTTAAATGAATCTCACTAAAAACCTGATAGAACTTAAACTTTACATAATCCCCACTAAAAGCCTGATACAACTTAAACTTTACATGAACCCCACTAAAAACCTGATAGAGCTTAAACTTTACATGAACCCCACTAAAAACCTGATAGAAGCTAAACTTTACATGAACTCCACTAAAAACCTGACAGAACCTAAACTTAATATGAACCCCACTAAATACCCGATAGATCCTAATCTTTACATAATCCCCACTAAAAGCCTGATAGAACCTAAACTTAACATGAACCCCACTAAAAACCTGATAGATCCTAAACTTTACATCATCCCCACTAAAAGCCTGATACAACTTAAACTTTACATGAACCCCACTAAAAACCTGATATAACTTAAACTTTACATCAACCCCACTAAAATATGATAGAACCTAAACTTTAAATGAATCTCACTAAAAACCTGATAGAACTTAAACTTTACATGAACCCCACTAAAAACCTGATAGATGCTAAACTTTACATGAACCCCACTAAAAACCTGATAGAAGCTAAACTTTACATGAACCCCACTAAAAACCTGATAAAACTTAAACTTTACATGAACCCCACTAAAAACCTGATAGAAGCTAAACTTTACATGAACTCCACTAAAAACCTGATAGAACCTAAACTTAATATAAACCCCACTAAAAACCCGATAGATCCTAATCTTTACATAATCCCCACCAAAAGCCTGATACAACTTAAACTTTACATGAACCCCACTAAAAACCTGATAGAACTTAAACTTTACATGAACCCCACTAAAAACCTGATAGAAGCTAAACTTTACATGAACTCCACTAAAACCCTGATAGAACCTAAACTTAATATGAACCCCACTAAAAACCCGATAGATCCTAATCTTTACATAATCCCCACTAAAAGCCTGATAGAACCTAAACTTAACATGAAACCCACTAAAAACCTGACAGATCCTAAACTTTACATCATCCGCACTAAAAGCCTGATACAACTTAAACTTTACATGAACCCCACTAAAAACCTGATAGAACTTAAACTTTACATCAACCCCACTACAATATGATAGAACCTAAACTTTAAATGAATCTCACTAAAAACCTGATAGAACTTAAACTTTACATAATCCCCACTAAAAGCCTGATACAACTTAAACTTTACATGAACCCCACTAAAAACCTGATAGAACTTAAACTTTACATCAACCCCACTACAATATGATAGAACCTAAACTTTAAATGAATCTCACTAAAAACCTGATAGAACTTAAACTTTACATAATCCCCACTAAAAGCCTGATACAACTTAAACTTTACATGAACCCCACTAAAAACCTGAGAGAACTTAAACTTTACATCAACCCCACTAAAAACCTGATAGATGCTAAACTTTACATGAACTCCACTAAAAACCTGATAGAACCTAAACTTTACATGAACAGCACTAATAACCTGATAGAACCTAAACTTTACATGAACCCCACTAAAAGCCTGATACAACTTAAACTTTACATGAACCCCACTAAAAACCTGATAGAGCTTAAACTTTACATGAACCCCACTAAAAACCTGATAGAAGCTAAACTTTACATGAACTCCACTAAAAACCTGACAGAACCTAAGCTTAATATGAACCCCACTAAATACCCGATAGATCCTAATCTTTACATAATCCCCACTAAAAGCCTGATAGAACCTAAACTTAACATGAACCCCACTAAAAACCTGATAGATCCTAAACTTTACATCATCCCCACTAAAAGCCTGATACAACTTAAACTTTACATGAACCCCACTAAAAACCTGATATAACTTAAACTTTACATCAACCCCACTAAAATATGATAGAACCTAAACTTTAAATGAATCTCACTAAAAACCTGATAGAACTTAAACTTTACATAATCCCCACTAAAAGCCTGATACAACTTAAACTTTACATGAACCCCACTAAAAACCTGATAGAACTTAAACTTTACATCAACCCCACTAATATATGATAGAACCTAAACTTTACATGAACCCCACTAAAAACCTGATAGACCCTAAACTTTACATGAATCGCACTAATAACCTGATAGAACCTCAACTTTACATGAACCCCAATAAAAACCTGATAGAACCTAAACTTTACATGAACCCCACTAAAAACCTGATAGAACTTAAACTTTACATCAACCCCACTAATATATGATAGAACCTAAACTTTACATGAACCCCACTAAAAACCTGATAGACCCTAAACTTTACATGAATCGCACTAATAACCTGATAGAACCTCAACTTTACATGAACCCCAATAAAAACCTGATAGAACCTAAACTTTACATGAACCCCACTAAAAACCTGATAGAACTTAAACTTTACATGAACCCCACTAAAAACCTGATAGAAGCTAAACTTTACATGAACCCCACTAAAAACCTGATAGAAACTAAACTTTACATGAACCCCACTACAATATGATAGAACCTAAACTTTAAATGAATCTCACTAAAAACCTGATAGAACTTAAACTTTACATAATCCCCACTAAAAGCCTGATACAACTTAAACTTTACATGAACCCCACTAAAAACCTGATAGAACTTAAACTTTACATCAACCCCACTACAATATGATAGAACCTAAACTTTAAATGAATCTCACTAAAAACCTGATAGAACTTAAACTTTACATAATCCCCACTAAAAGCCTGATACAACTTAAACTTTACATGAACCCCACTAAAAACCTGATAGAACTTAAACTTTACATCAACCCCACTAAAAACCTGATAGATGCTAAACTTTACATGAACTCCACTAAAAACCTGACTGAACCTAAACTTAATATGAACCCCACTAAATACCCGATAGATCCTAATCTTTACATAATCCCCACTAAAAGCCTGATAGAACCTAAACTTAACATGAACCCCACTAAAAACCTGATAGATCCTAAACTTTACATCATCCCCACTAAAAGCCTGATACAACTTAAACTTTACATGAACCCCACTAAAAACCTGATAGAACTTAAACTTTACATCAACCCCACTAAAATATGATAGAACCTAAACTTTAAATGAATCTCACTAAAAACCTGATAGAACTTAAACTTTACATAATCCCCACTAAAAGCCTGATACAACTTAAACTTTACATGAACCCCACTAAAAACCTGATAGAACTTAAACTTTACATCAACCCCACTAAAATATGATAGAACCTAAACTTTACATGAACCCCACTAAAAACCTGATAGAACCTCAACTTTACATGAACCCCAATAAAAACCTGATAGAACCTAAACTTTACATGAACCCCACTAAAAACCTGATAGAACTTAAACTTTACATGAACCCCACTAAAAACCTGATAGAAGCTAAACTTTACATGAACCCCACTAAAAACCTGATAGAAACTAAACTTTACATGAACCCCACTAAAAACCTGATAGAACTTAAACTTTACATGAACCCCACTAAAAACCTGAAAGATGCTAAACTTTACATGAACTCCACTAAAAACCTGATAGAACCTAAACTTAATATGAACCCCACTAAAAACCCGATAGATCCTAATCTTTACATAATCCCCACTAAAAGCCTGATAGAACCTAAACTTTACATGAACCCCACTAAAAACCTGATAGAACTTAAACTTTACAACAACCCCACTAAAATATGATAGAACCTAAACTTTAAATGAATCTCACTAAAAACCTGATAGAACTTAAACTTTACATGAACCCCACTAAAAACCTGATAGATGCTAAACTTTACATGAACCCCACTAAAAACCTGATAGAAGCTAAACTTTACATGAACCCCACTAAAAACCTGATAAAACTTAAACTTTACATGAACCCCACTAAAAACCTGATAGAAGCTAAACTTTACATGAACTCCACTAAAAACCTGATAGAACCTAAACTTAATATGAACCCCACTAAAAACCCGATAGATCCTAATCTTTACATAATCCCCACCAAAAGCCTGATACAACTTAAACTTTACATGAACCCCACTAAAAACCTGATAGAACTTAAACTTTACATGAACCCCACTAAAAACCTGATAGAAGCTAAACTTTACATGAACTCCACTAAAACCCTGATAGAACCTAAACTTAATATGAACCCCACTAAAAACCCGATAGATCCTAATCTTTACATAATCCCCACTAAAAGCCTGATAGAACCTAAACTTAACATGAAACCCACTAAAAACCTGACAGATCCTAAACTTTACATCATCCGCACTAAAAGCCTGATACAACTTAAACTTTACATGAACCCCACTAAAAACCTGATAGAACTTAAACTTTACATCAACCCCACTACAATATGATAGAACCTAAACTTTAAATGAATCTCACTAAAAACCTGATAGAACTTAAACTTTACATAATCCCCACTAAAAGCCTGATACAACTTAAACTTTACATGAACCCCACTAAAAACCTGATAGAACTTAAACTTTACATCAACCCCACTACAATATGATAGAACCTAAACTTTAAATGAATCTCACTAAAAACCTGATAGAACTTAAACTTTACATAATCCCCACTAAAAGCCTGATACAACTTAAACTTTACATGAACCCCACTAAAAACCTGAGAGAACTTAAACTTTACATCAACCCCACTAAAAACCTGATAGATGCTAAACTTTACATGAACTCCACTAAAAACCTGATAGAACCTAAACTTTACATGAACAGCACTAATAACCTGATAGAACCTAAACTTTACATGAACCCCACTAAAAGCCTGATACAACTTAAACTTTACATGAACCCCACTAAAAACCTGATAGAGCTTAAACTTTACATGAACCCCACTAAAAACCTGATAGAAGCTAAACTTTACATGAACTCCACTAAAAACCTGACAGAACCTAAGCTTAATATGAACCCCACTAAATACCCGATAGATCCTAATCTTTACATAATCCCCACTAAAAGCCTGATAGAACCTAAACTTAACATGAACCCCACTAAAAACCTGATAGATCCTAAACTTTACATCATCCCCACTAAAAGCCTGATACAACTTAAACTTTACATGAACCCCACTAAAAACCTGATATAACTTAAACTTTACATCAACCCCACTAAAATATGATAGAACCTAAACTTTAAATGAATCTCACTAAAAACCTGATAGAACTTAAACTTTACATAATCCCCACTAAAAGCCTGATACAACTTAAACTTTACATGAACCCCACTAAAAACCTGATAGAACTTAAACTTTACATCAACCCCACTAATATATGATAGAACCTAAACTTTACATGAACCCCACTAAAAACCTGATAGACCCTAAACTTTACATGAATCGCACTAATAACCTGATAGAACCTCAACTTTACATGAACCCCAATAAAAACCTGATAGAACCTAAACTTTACATGAACCCCACTAAAAACCTGATAGAACTTAAACTTTACATCAACCCCACTAATATATGATAGAACCTAAACTTTACATGAACCCCACTAAAAACCTGATAGACCCTAAACTTTACATGAATCGCACTAATAACCTGATAGAACCTCAACTTTACATGAACCCCAATAAAAACCTGATAGAACCTAAACTTTACATGAACCCCACTAAAAACCTGATAGAACTTAAACTTTACATGAACCCCACTAAAAACCTGATAGAAGCTAAACTTTACATGAACCCCACTAAAAACCTGATAGAAACTAAACTTTACATGAACCCCACTACAATATGATAGAACCTAAACTTTAAATGAATCTCACTAAAAACCTGATAGAACTTAAACTTTACATAATCCCCACTAAAAGCCTGATACAACTTAAACTTTACATGAACCCCACTAAAAACCTGATAGAACTTAAACTTTACATCAACCCCACTACAATATGATAGAACCTAAACTTTAAATGAATCTCACTAAAAACCTGATAGAACTTAAACTTTACATAATCCCCACTAAAAGCCTGATACAACTTAAACTTTACATGAACCCCACTAAAAACCTGATAGAACTTAAACTTTACATCAACCCCACTAAAAACCTGATAGATGCTAAACTTTACATGAACTCCACTAAAAACCTGATAGAACCTAAACTTAATATGAACCCCACTAAAAACCCGATAGATCCTAATCTTTACATAATCCCCACTAAAAGCCTGATAGAACCTAAACTTTACATGAACCCCACTAAAAACCTGATAGAACTTAAACTTTACAACAACCCCACTAAAATATGATAGAACCTAAACTTTAAATGAATCTCACTAAAAACCTGATAGAACTTAAACTTTACATGAACCCCACTAAAAACATGATAGATGCTAAACTTTACATGAACCCCACTAAAAACCTGATAGAAGCTAAACTTTACATGAACCCCACTAAAAACCTGATAAAACTTAAACTTTACATGAACCCCACTAAAAACCTGATAGAAGCTAAACTTTACATGAACTCCACTAAAAACCTGATAGAACCTAAACTTAATATGAACCCCACTAAAAACCCGATAGATCCTAATCTTTACATAATCCCCACCAAAAGCCTGATACAACTTAAACTTTACATGAACCCCACTAAAAACCTGATAGAACTTAAACTTTACATGAACCCCACTAAAAACCTGATAGAAGCTAAACTTTACATGAACTCCACTAAAAACCTGACAGAACCTAAACTTAATATGAACCCCACTAAATACCCGATAGATCCTAATCTTTACATAATCCCCACTAAAAGCCTGATAGAACCTAAACTTAACATGAACCCCACTAAAAACCTGATAGATCCTAAACTTTACATCATCCCCACTAAAAGCCTGATACAACTTAAACTTTACATGAACCCCACTAAAAACCTGATATAACTTAAACTTTACATCAACCCCACTAAAATATGATAGAACCTAAACTTTAAATGAATCTCACTAAAAACCTGATAGAACTTAAACTTTACATAATCCCCACTAAAAGCCTGATACAACTTAAACTTTACATGAACCCCACTAAAAACCTGATAGAACTTAAACTTTACATCAACCCCACTAATATATGATAGAACCTAAACTTTACATGAACCCCACTAAAGACCTGATAGACCCTAAACTTTACATGAATCGCACTAATAACCTGATAGAACCTCAACTTTACATGAACCCCAATAAAAACCTGATAGAACCTAAACTTTACATGAACCCCACTAAAAACCTGATAGAACTTAAACTTTACATCAACCCCACTAATATATGATAGAACCTAAACTTTACATGAACCCCACTAAAAACCTGATAGACCCTAAACTTTACATGAATCGCACTAATAACCTGATAGAACCTCAACTTTACATGAACCCCAATAAAAACCTGATAGAACCTAAACTTTACATGAACCCCACTAAAAACCTGATAGAACTTAAACTTTACATGAACCCCACTAAAAACCTGATAGAAGCTAAACTTTACATGAACCCCACTAAAAACCTGATAGAAACTAAACTTTACATGAACCCCACTACAATATGATAGAACCTAAACTTTAAATGAATCTCACTAAAAACCTGATAGAACTTAAACTTTACATAATCCCCACTAAAAGCCTGATACAACTTAAACTTTACATGAACCCCACTAAAAACCTGATAGAACTTAAACTTTACATCAACCCCACTACAATATGATAGAACCTAAACTTTAAATGAATCTCACTAAAAACCTGATAGAACTTAAACTTTACATAATCCCCACTAAAAGCCTGATACAACTTAAACTTTACATGAACCCCACTAAAAACCTGATAGAACTTAAACTTTACATCAACCCCACTAAAAACCTGATAGATGCTAAACTTTACATGAACTCCACTAAAAACCTGATAGAACCTAAACTTTACATGAACAGCACTAATAACCTGATAGAACCTAAACTTTACATGAACCCCACTAAAAGCCTGATACAACTTAAACTTTACATGAACCCCACTAAAAACCTGATAGAACTTAAACTTTACATGAACCCCACTAAAAACCTGATAGAAGCTAAACTTTACATGAACCCCACTAAAAACCTGATAGAAGCTAAACTTTACATGAACCCCACTAAAAACCTGATAGAACTTAAACTTTACATGAACCCCACTAAAAACCTGATAGATGCTAAACTTTACATGAACTCCACTAAAAACCTGATAGAACCTAAACTTAATATGAACCCCACTAAAAACCCGATAGATCCTAATCTTTACATAATCCCCACCAAAAGCCTGATACAACTTAAACTTTACATGAACCCCACTAAAAACCTGATAGAACTTAAACTTTACATGAACCCCACTAAAAACCTGATAGAAGCTAAACTTTACATGAACTCCACTAAAACCCTGATAGAACCTAAACTTAATATGAACCCCACTAAAAACCCGATAGATCCTAATCTTTACATAATCCCCACTAAAAGCCTGATAGAACCTAAACTTAACATGAAACCCACTAAAAACCTGACAGATCCTAAACTTTACATCATCCGCACTAAAAGCCTGATACAACTTAAACTTTACATGAACCCCACTAAAAACCTGATAGAACTTAAACTTTACATCAACCCCACTACAATATGATAGAACCTAAACTTTAAATGAATCTCACTAAAAACCTGATAGAACTTAAACTTTACATAATCCCCACTAAAAGCCTGATACAACTTAAACTTTACATGAACCCCACTAAAAACCTGATAGAACTTAAACTTTACATCAACCCCACTACAATATGATAGAACCTAAACTTTAAATGAATCTCACTAAAAACCTGATAGAACTTAAACTTTACATAATCCCCACTAAAAGCCTGATACAACTTAAACTTTACATGAACCCCACTAAAAACCTGATAGAGCTTAAACTTTACATGAACCCCACTAAAAACCTGATAGAAGCTAAACTTTACATGAACTCCACTAAAAACCTGACAGAACCTAAACTTAATATGAACCCCACTAAATACCCGATAGATCCTAATCTTTACATAATCCCCACTAAAAGCCTGATAGAACCTAAACTTAACATGAACCCCACTAAAAACCTGATAGATCCTAAACTTTACATCATCCCCACTAAAAGCCTGATACAACTTAAACTTTACATGAACCCCACTAAAAACCTGATATAACTTAAACTTTACATCAACCCCACTAAAATATGATAGAACCTAAACTTTAAATGAATCTCACTAAAAACCTGATAGAACTTAAACTTTACATAATCCCCACTAAAAGCCTGATACAACTTAAACTTTACATGAACCCCACTAAAAACCTGATAGAACTTAAACTTTACATCAACCCCACTAATATATGATAGAACCTAAACTTTACATGAACCCCACTAAAAACCTGATAGACCCTAAACTTTACATGAATCGCACTAATAACCTGATAGAACCTCAACTTTACATGAACCCCAATAAAAACCTGATAGAACCTAAACTTTACA